>BROE01000007.1:14920365-14985300 GCA_036571765.1 Plecoglossus altivelis
TCTAAGAGGGACTGTTAGGGACAGGAGGGGACAGTTAGGACTTGTAGGACAGACTAGGGACGAGTAGGACTAAGGAGGACTGTAGACAGGAGGACTGTAGAGACAGGGGCCCAGAGGATAGCATTGGAGACGCAGAGACTGTAGGACAGGGGACTGTAGGACAGCAGGGGACGATAGGATAGGGAGGGACAGGAGGACTGTAGGACAGTGGGAAACTGTAGGACAGGAGGCTGTCAGGAAGTTTTAGTGACAGGGACAGTAAGGACAGGACGGACTGCTGTAGGACCAGGGTAGCGACATGCGGGACGATGTCGGTAGGACAGTAAGACAGGGGAACTGCAGGACAGGAGGACTGTAGGACAGGGGAACTGCAGGACAGGAGGACTGTAGGACAGGGGGACAGTAGGACAGGGGGACTGTAGGACAGGGGAACTGCAGGACAGGAGGACAGTAGGACAGGAGGACTGTAGGACAGGGGGACAGTAGGACAGTAAGACAGGGGAACTGCAGGACAGGAGGACTGTAGACCAGTAGGACAGTAGGACAGGGGGACAGTAGGACAGGGGGCAGGAGGACTGTAGGACAGTAGAACAGTAGGACAGGGGGACTGTAGGACAGCAGGATGTAGGACAGGGGGACAAGAGGACTGTAGGACAGGAGGACTGTAGGACAGGGGGACAGTAGGACAGGGGGACTGCAGGACAGGAGGACTGTAGGACTGTAGGGCAGTAGGACAGCAGGACAGTAGGACAGGGGAACTGCAGGACAGGAGGACAGTAGGACAGGGGGACAGGAAGACAGGGGAACTTCAGGACAGGAGGACAGTAGGACAGGGGGACAGGAGGACAGTAGGACAGGAGGACTGTAGGACAGGGGGACAGTAGGACAGGGGAACTGCAGGACAGGAGGACTGTAGAACTGTAGGGCAGTAGGACAGGGGGACAGTAGGACAGGGGAACTGCAGGACAGGAGGACTGTAGGACAGGAGGACAGGAAGACAGGGGAACTTCAGGACAGGAGGACAGTAGGACAGGGGGACAGGAGGACAGGGGGACAGGAGGACAGTAGGACAGGAGGACTGTAGGACTGTAGGACATTAGGACAGGAGGAAAGTAGGACAGGGGAACTGCAGGACGGGAGGACTGTAGGACATGGGGACTGTAGAACAGGAGGACTGCAGGACAGGGGGACAGTAGGACTGGAGACGGCTGATGCAGCCATCCGGCAGCAGCCTCCAAAACTGCTCCACCCTCTGCCTTGCTATGCTGAGCTATGCTTCTCACAGCAGTCTCTGCTTCCATCCTACAGCAGGCAGGCAGAGACAGGTGCTTGCTGCTTTCTCCAGGGCAGCACTGTGGAGGGAGATATTTAGGAGCCCAGTGAAGCTGCGCCTAGCTCTGCATCTGGGGACTGACAGAGAGGGCCTGAGAGGAAAATCTGAGTCTACCCTCCCTGGAGAGAGAGAGGGAAAAAAATAGATTTATATCTTTGTTTTTAATCCCCTCCCTCCTCTCGGCCTCTCTGCACGCTCGTGTGCCTGTGTAGTTAGGATCGGGAACATGGGGGCCGTAACGTGTCACAGAACAAGCGCCCGCCCTGATGCCACATCAAAATCCCTCTGTACATGTTATGGCAGATGTTGATCCATTTAGACTTTGTTGTTGCTTGCCCTGTGTGTGTATGTGTGCGTGTTGTTTTGTGTGTGTATCTGTGGGGTGAGGGGTGTGTGTGTGCATTACCTAATGTTCTGCTATCTGGAAAAGATTCCGCTACAGAAAGGCTAGCTGGCTGGTTGGCTCCTGACTGACTCTCTGAGGTGTGTGTTGAATTACAATGATGTGTTAGTGTGAGGACTCCCTGCCCCCAACACTCTATCAGAGGAACAGGCCCACAGCCAACATAGCTCAGTTATAAACTCTCCTGCTCTCCTTTACATATCTCCTGCTCTCTACATGTCTCCTGCTCTCTACATCTCTCCTGCTCTCTACATCTCTCCTGCTCTCCTTTACATCTCCTGCTCTCTACATCTCTCCTGCTCTCTACATCTCTCCTGCTCTCTACATCTCTCCTGCTCTCTACATATCTCCTGCTCTCTACATCTCTCCTGCTCTCTACATCTCTCCTGCTCTCTACATCTCTCCTGCTCTCCTTTACATCTCTCCTGCTCTCTACATCTCTCCTGCTCTCTACATGTCTCCTGCTCTCTACATTTCTCCTGCTCTCCTTTACATCTCTCCTGCTCTCTACATTTCTCCTGCTCTCTACATCTCTCCTGCTCTCCTTTACATCTCTCCTGCTCTCTACATCTCTCCTACTCCACCCTTCATCTCTCCTCTACATCTCTCCTGCTCTCCTCCATATACACACAAAGAGGTTCCCTCCCAGGAACTCACACAGAAGGGAACTCTAGGGTTCACAGGATAAAGAGAGGTAAACAAAAGTCACAGGGGTTTAATTGAATGTTTGTGTTTGCTTGTATGTGTACCAAGATCTTTCAGAAAGAAAGTGTGCAATAGACTGAGGGGAGAGCTAGAAAGAGACACATATGATAAGAGACGACACGAGAAAGAGAGAGAGGGAGAGGAAGAAAGAGACATCTACGAGTGAGAGAGAGCGACAGAGAGAAGAGAAGAAAAAAGAAAAGAAAGAGAAAGGGAGAGAAGAAGAGACTGTTTATGATGAGAGAGAAAGAGAGAGACAAAGAGACAGAGAGAGACGGAGAGAGAGAAAGAGAGAGAGAGAGAAGAAAGGTGGAGAGAGAAAAGAAAAAGTGAGAGAAATAGAAAGGGAGGACGATCCGCAGCAGAGCAAAAGGCCTAGAGAGACAAAGAGGATGAGCAGTGGTTGGGTAGACTGTGGAAGACCATGATGTCTACACCAGGGGGGCCTTTTAAACACAAATTTGGGGACCAGACCAGGTTTTCCTCTCGACGCAGAAGAGTGTGTGAGAGTGGTAATTTGGATGGTCAGAGACCTGCTGTCTACCACACAAACACACACACACACACACAATCACACACGTGCCTTCACTAAAGACCACAGACACACACACACAGAACAACACACACACACACGCTGCTGCACACACAGACACGACACACACACACAACACACAGACACCACACACACACAGACACACGCGTGTGCTTCACACAGACACAGACACACACACAGACACACAGACACAGACAGACACACACAGACTGACAGACAACACACACACACACACACACATGTTGCTTCACACAGACTACAGACCACAGACACAGTTCTACAGACACACACCACACACACAGACACACACCACATGCTTCACACAGACACAGACACACACAGACACACACACACACACAGACACACACACATGCTTCACACAGACACAGACACACACACACACAGACACACACACACACACAGACACACTCACACACACACGTGCTTCACACAGACACAGACACACACAGACACAGACACACACAGACACAGACACACACACACACACACACACAGACACACACACGTGCTTCACACAGACACAGACACAGACACACACACACACAGACACACTCACACACACACGTGCTTCACACAGCACCCCCTACCTCAGCCTGGTCAGGTCCAGCAGACTGTGGTGTCACAGTAGTATCAGCTTGACAGCAGCTCTCCACAGTGTGCTCAGTTACATGTTGGTTACCTTAGTGAGTTAGCTAGACGCTATACAAAGTGCCTATAAACCTCCAGCCCTGTGAGACGGTGCTGTGACAGTAAAACATCTTTATAGCTGTGAGGCGAGCGTGGCCCCTTCAACCAGTAATATCCAGTAGAGAGGAAACATCAACATGCTAACACAGCCTGGGGCTTCACTCTTAACACCACACCACACAAACCTATAAGAACCACCCAGCATCGTCTGTATGTGATAACTAACTGCCTTGTGGTTTTATTATCATGCAAAACAAACGCTCAATCCTTTCTCAGTAAATGCTGAAATAATGTTTGATTTATGTTTAAACTGTAGAAATGTTTAATAAGGTTGATCTGGAAACATCCTTGGTGCAGCATTTCTGTGCCACTTAAATGTCTGAGCCTGGTTAAGGTTATCTGTTTGGTTAGGGTTATCTGTTAGGTTAGGGTTATCTGTTAGGTTAGGGTTATCTGTTAGGTTAGGGTTATCTGTTAGGTTAGGGTTATCTGTTAGGTTAGGATTATCTCTTGGGTTAGGTTATCTGTCAGGATAGGATTATCTGTTAGGTTAGGTTATCTGTCAGGTTAGGTTATCTATTTGGTTAGGGTTATCTGTTAGGTTAGGTTATCTGTTTGGTTAGGTTATTTGTTTGGTTAGGTTATCTGTTTGGTTAGGTTATTTGTTAGGTTAGGGTTATCTGTTGAAACATGTGTCCTCTAGTGCTCAGAAATGGAGGTAAAATGCATAATTACCACACATGGTAGCTAGATCAAGTTTACTGCATTCATGTGGTGTCAGAATAACTGTCTCTGCCTCTGTCTCTGCCTCTACCTCTGCCTCTGCCTCTGCCTCTGCCTCTGCCTCTCTCTTTGTCTCTGCCTCTACCTCTGTCTCTGCCTCTGCCTCTCTCTTTGTCTCTGCCTCTACCTCTGCCTCCAACCCCAACCCTCTAGCTCTGCCTCCAACCCTCTAGCTCTGTCTCTGTCTCTGCCTCTAGATCTGCCTCTGATTCTGCCTCTGATTCTACTTCTGCCTCTAGCTCTGCCTCCAACCCTAACCCTCTAGCTCTGCCTCTGCCTCTAGCTCTGCCTCCAACCCTAACCCTCTAGCTCTGCCTCTGCCTCTACCTCTAGCTCTGCTGTCTCTGCCTTTATCTCTGCCTCTGTCTCTGCCTCTGATAGAATCAGAGCAGAATCTAAGACTGAGCTGAAACCCATCATCCCATTCAGTCTCCTCAGTGTCCAGAAGGTGTGCTCATGCAGTCATCCTAACCCTCACAGTCGCACAGTTCAGGATGCTTGCTTGAGGGTTAAACAATAATTAATATATAAAAAGAACTGTGTTGGGATATTGGGGTATTGAACCACCCCTGACCTTCAGCAGGTCTAAGAATATTGATTGAGAAAAATTGACCACTCTCAATTATTTACTTCCTCAGCGAAAACAAACAAAGCAGTCTGTTTTCAGCACATGGTAAAGAGCCAAACCAGCCCCACAGACGGGCTAAGACATAGACCCAGAGTGCACTTAAACACGGCATCACAAGTCAATAGGATATTTATACACTTCATATCATATTCCTTTTGAAATCTTATCAGAGAGAAACTTTACACAGAGGCCAACATTATATCTCGACCACGAGTTTAACATTTCAATATGCATGCATATGCACACAGTCAAACATCGTAGGGGAAACTCCCCTGTGATGTAAAAACACATTTCTAGTGCAGTAAATTTTCCCAGTCTGCCTTTTTACAAAATACTAAATATGCAAAAATCCCTTTCTCAGTTCTGTCTTCCTATACTCGCCATCTTTAATCCTGCCCCTCTCCACGCACCCTCCCCTCAACCTCGATCTCTCCCTCGATCTCTCCCTCGATCCTTCCCTCGATCTCTCCCTCTCTCTGTCTCTCTTTCCCCTCCATGGTTCATGATTTTCTCTCCCCAGCATCCCCCACCCAGACACACTCTCTTGCTCTTTCTTTCAACATATCAATTGCTCTCTTTATTCCTTCCTCCCCCGTTTCCCCCTGTCCTCCTCCCCCCTCCTCCCCCCTCCCTATCTCCAGCATCTCTATCATCAGTCAATCTCCTCAACCTCCCTCTCATCCCTCGCTGGGGCGGAACAGGATTGGTATCAGCGTGGACTTCCAGTAGTGTGTGCTTGCAGCAGAGAAATACACCTGGTCTACACCCACCTCGTCTACACCCACCTGGTCTACACTCACCTGGTCTACACCCACCTGGTGTACACCCACCTGGTCTACACCCACCTGGTCTACACTCACCTGGTCTACACCCACCTGGTCTACACCCACCTGGTCTACACCCACCTGGTCTAAACTCAACTGGTCTACACCCACCTGGTGTACACTCACACGTGTAAGACTGACTATGCTCCTTGTGTCCACAGGCCATACCAGAGAGAGCAGGGGGCAATGTCCCAGCACCATTACCAGAGACATGGCCTTGCGTAGTGGAAAGACGTATCATCACCAGAGACGCGGCCTTGTGTAATGATAGACATATCAAGTGTAGCCTACACTGGAGGAGATGCTAATCTGGTTAATGTTCAAGTTGAGAGATAAAGATGAGAGAGAAGAAAAAATGTGAGGTCTGGCAGATGTGTGTCTAGTGCTGAAGAAAGCGTCTGTGATGAAAATATAATTATGCAGCTGTAATGGCATCTTTCTCTGCATGTTGAAGAGCTGTACTCTAGGCACGCTCACAGTCACATCCGTGAGGCTCTGAGGGTTAGTTTACCAGCAAGTACAGTCACACATTCTATCTCATTTCACTTACACAACAGTCATGGCTCAGATACTGTACGCAAGCACACGCGTATGTACGTCAACACACACGTACAGTGCCCCTCCCCCACATACACCCTTTAATAGCGGTCCAGACTCACGTGTTCTGAAGCGGTGGTGTGGACGTGTGGCAGGAGCCTTGGGGAGACGGCCACTGCTCCAGCGTGTGGGCTTCAGGGGGGGTCCAGGGGCTGCGGTTGGGGGAGGCACCTTGGGGGGGCCCTTAGTGCCAGGAGGAGTGGTGGGGGGCCCCAAGGTGGTGGTGGTTGTAGAGGAGGTGGTTCGTGACCGTGGGTTGGATGCCCCGTTGCGTCCGTTGCTCTGCCCGTTCTCGCGGCGAGTGGAGGTGCTGCGGGGGGTTGCTTCCCTCCCCGGCGCCGGCCCACGGGCTGGGCGGGCGGTTGTTGTGGTAACTGTGGCAGGGATGCGGTTTATCACACGGTTGTGGAAGTGCGGGGCGTGGTTACTGCCTCCATTGGCCGGGCTCCCATTGGCCGAGTGGTTGGCGGGTGGATCGGCTCGAGTCCTGGGGGCAGGGGCGGTCCCATCAGCCGC
The DNA here is from genome assembly GCA_036571765.1 of Plecoglossus altivelis. Lineage (NCBI taxonomy): Eukaryota > Metazoa > Chordata > Actinopteri > Osmeriformes > Plecoglossidae > Plecoglossus > Plecoglossus altivelis. The sequence goes on from BROE01000007.1 coordinate 14,927,416, forward strand.
CAGGGGCGTGGTGCTGGACACCGGGGAGGGCAGGGTGGAGGTGTCCGAGGCCTTGGGCACCGCGCTGGGCTGGGACATGAAGATAGGGTCCTGGCCCTTGGCGTCCACCAGGTCTGTGGGGACGTAGTCCTGGACGGAGCCCACTACGATCCACTTCAGCAGCATGAGGCTGAGGCCAAGCCCCACAAAGCCCATGACCAGGGGCACAGCACACAACCAGGTCTGCTGCCGGGGCAGCAGGGCACAGGGGCCACAGCGCAAGGGCCCTGGGGCCCGTGGAGACGCCTGCTCGCCCCCCGGCTCCTCCAGGCTCATGGCGGCCAGCGTGCTGGTGCCTGAACGCTCGCTCATTCTGCCAAGCTGGGTGGGGGTCAGGGGTCAAACCGGGGGCCCAATCACAACAGGGCATGCACAAGGGAGGGGGCAGGGCACAGAGCCGACACTGGGCATCTTACCATGTACCCACAGAACACCTGCATTCAAATAGCAACATGCACACACAACGACTCACACACACACGCACTGAAGCAAACTAACAAGACACACTGTTGTCCCACACGCAAGACCAGTAATTACAAGCTAGGTAGCTCACACTAATGCACACACAAGCAGAACCATGCTCCCATCGGCACAGAGCAGAGTTCAAACACACGCACACACACTTTAACACAGACACAGGTTAGACGAGGGCAGGTGAGGGAGAGAGGGTGGAGACTCCATAGTTTGGCAGCACTGAGGTGATGGTAAATCCCAGGAAGCGTCGCTCCCTTGATAGAAAGGGAATGCAGAGGCAAAAAGCAGAGTATCGATCCACGGCCAGTCTTCAGAGCTCTGCTGTAAATCCCTGTGTGGGTGAGCTCGCGTTTGCGTGCGTGGATTAACCAATCCACCCAGGGCTGCACCCTCACGGTGCTAAAAAACACTTGAATCCAAAACTGCTCCTCAGCGTTGTCCTGCTGTTCCCAGACGTCCTGGTCGTCTGCACCAGATCCAGCAGACACCCTGGCTCTTTCCCTCTGCTGCCTGCTGCACACACACCTCCAGAGGTCCTAAGGAGCAGCAAGCAGACACGAGCACGGACAGACACCGAAGCAGGGAGATGCAGCAAGAGATCTCCCTGCTCTCTCTTTCTACAGCAGGGAGGGGTGGAGGAGAGGGAGGGGTAAATCCCACTGATCTCTCTCAGATCCGGAGCTCCAGATCCTGTCTGAATTGTCCGTCTGTGTCGGGCAGTCGGTGCTCAGAATCTCACGCTGGAAGAACACTGCTGCTGCTGCTGGCCGGTTTCTCTACATTCCCCCACTGACAAGCAGCAGAGATGGAGAGGTGGAGACAGAGAGAGCGAGAGAGGAGGAGGGTGGGGGCTGCTCTAAAAAACGGATGCGGCGGCTGTTCTTGGAGGCTGCGGACTAGGAGAGAGAGCGAGGAAGTAACAAGAGAGAGAGAGAGAGAGAGAGAGAGAGAGAGAGAGAGAGAGAGGAGATAGAGAGACAGAGCTGGGAGAAAGAGGGGAGGGGACTGTTGCCTCTGTGTGTGATGTGGGCTTTAAGGCTCGCCCCTCCAACGGTAGGACTCCAGCCTGACAGACAACAACTGCCCCATCGCTCACTCCACACCTCAGACAGAGTGTGCACGTGTATGTGTGCGGGCAAAACTGCCTACCCAAACATCAGCGAGAAACAGAGAGGGGAACAGAGGTGGAAACAGAGTACCAAGAAGAGAGAGCAAGAAGTAGAGATAGAGAAAAGTCAAGATTTAAACACAGAAGGTTTAGATATAACATAGGAGGTGGATGGAGAAAATGTGTAAATGAGAGCAAAAAGGAGTTAGATAGAGGTAAAGAAAGACAGAGGAGGCAGAGAGATCGAGAGAGAAGGGAGAGAGAGAACGAGAGAGAAGGGAGAGAGAGAACGAGAGAGAAGGGAGAGAGAGAACGAGAGAGAAGGGAGAGAGAGAACGAGAGAGAGAGGAGAGAGGGAGCTATGCTGCGGCAGATGCAGCAGTAGAGGCAAAGACAGACGGCAGTTCACATACACACACACACACCGTAGCGAGACACACACACACACCGTGCAGAGACACACCCCTAGGAAAGCCGACAAGGAGGAGAGAGGAGAGGAGGAGGGAGGAGAGAGAAGAGAGGAGAGGAGGAGGGATGCGGGAGGTAGCACGAATAAGAAAGAGGAAGACACAACACAGCAAACCTTGAGCTCATAGTTGATGGGCGTGTTAGAGCCCTCCTCTCTCCTGATCCCTCAGTACACAGTCAATGAGACCCTCATTTCACCGTTCCCAAGGGGATGTGGGACTCGACAGGCGGCCAATCAGAGCTCTCTCTGCTAGGCTGCTTCTGGCAGACCAAAAATCTTGCATTAAACATTTATGCAGAACATCACACGTCACACACATCGCACTGCACAGTTGACAACCCCCAAAAAATCTGCTTTGAGAAAATCATATACGTTCATTTGGCATGTTTTTTATGGTAATTTGTAATGCTTCTTTTCTCTACATTCTTCTTTTCTCTTTTTACATTATTTTCTCATTTAATTTTCAAAAGAACACAGTAGAAGGAAACACAAGGGTAGCGGCCAGTGGTTTGGTGTCCAGTGCAAGAAGTGTGTCCGGGGATAAGAGCGAGACACAACACAGCCAGTAGAAAGAGGACAATAGACAGACAGGTGGGAGAAGCTAGCATCCTGTGTCTTCTCCTCACTCTCTCTCTCTGTCCCTCTGTCTGTCTGTCTGTCTGTCCCTCTGTCTCTCTATCTCTCACTCTCTCTCTCTCTCTCTCTCTCTCTCTCTCTCTCTCTGTCTGTCCCTCTGTGTCCCTCTGTCTCTCTCTCTGTCCCTCTGTCTCTCTCTCTGTCCCTCTGTCTGTCTCTCTGTCCCTCTGTCTGTCTGTCTCTCTCTCTGTCCCTCTGTCTCTCTCTCTGTCCCTCTGTCTCTCTCTCTGTCCCTCTCTCTCTGTCTCTCTTTCTGTCCCTCTGTCTCTCTCTCTGTTACTCTGTCTTTCTCTCTTTGTCCCTCTGTCTCTCTCTCTCTGTCCCTCTGTCTCTATCTAGTTCTCTCTCTCTGTCCCTCTGTCTCTCTTTCTGTCTCTATCTCTATCTAGTTCTCTCACTCTCTCCGTGTCCCTCTGTCTCTCTCTCTGTCCCTCTGTCTCTCCCTCTCTCCCTCTCTGTCTCTCTGTCTCCATCTCTCTGTCGCTATCTGCCCCTCTGTGTCCCTCTGTCTCTCTTTCTGTCTCTCTCTCTGCCCCTCTGTCTCTCTCTCTCTGCCCCTCTGTCTCTCTCTCTCTGCCCCTCTGTCTCTCTCTCTCTGCCCCTCTGTCTCTCTTTCTGTCTCTCTCTCTGCCCCTCTGTCTCTCTCTCTCTGTCGCTATCTCTATGTAGTTCTCTCTCTGTCCCTCTGTCTCTATCTAGTTCTCTCACTTTCTCCATGTCTCTCTGTCTCTCTCTCTTTTTGCCTGTCTCTATCTAGTTCTCTCACTTTCTCCATGTCTCTCTGTCTCTCTCTCTTTTTGCCTGTCTCTATCTAGTTCTCTCTCTCTTTCTTTAGTTATTTCTCCCTCAGAAGATGAGTTAACCTCCATACAGACAGCTCACCCATGAGACATAAGACAACATTCACAACCAACAACCTTATTGTAGATTCTAGTAAACATTTTTAGTTTTTTCTTGTTACCCTAATTCCCACCCCACCAATCATATTTTGTCATTTTCAACACTGTGTTTTCCAAAGAACTACCCCCGTAATCAGATGGTTATCTGTCTTCACCATTGCATTGCATTATGCCAACACAGAGAGACACAGAGAGACAGAGGGGACAGAGAGACACAGAGGGGACACAGTAAGGACAGAGAGGGGCACAGAGAGAGACAGACAAAGGGACAGAGAGGGACGCAGAGACACAGAGAGAAACAGAGGGGACACAGAAAGGACAAAGAGAGACACAGAGAGGGAAAGAGAGACATGGACACATTGAGAGACAGAGAGGGGACACAGTGAGGACACAGAGAGAGGCAGAGGGGACACAGAGAGACACAGAGAGACACAGAGGGATACAGAGCTCCAGTTCCGTGGTTATTCATATCTCCACGTAGATGACCGATGCTAATGCTGCTAATGCTAATTATTCTAACCACGGTACCGTTAATTACGCTCATGCTAATGATGCTAATGCTAATGATGAGTCGGATGTTTACACAGAGAAGCGAAGATGGAGCCCCAGGAAGATGCCTTTGAACTAGACAGGTTGTCATGACGAGCGTCTCTCCCAGGAGTTACTGTGCTACTTAGTTTGGGCCGTGGAAGCTTTGAGCCAGGAGACCCTCATTTCACTCTAAGATCTCTCAATCTCACTGTTGTTTCTGCTTCTAATATATTTATCAAATCCTCAAAGTTGTTGCAGAGTTGAAGTTCATAGATATAGGTTCAGTTTTGATTGTCAAAGGGAGTTTGAACAACTGTGCCACATTGTTTTGAAGTTCTTCAAAACTATTTTTATTTGTTTTCTTGGTTTAAGTTTTTGCAACAAGATCATTTTCAGATCATGAAAGTAATGTCCCGGTATTGCAGAGCTCCAAATTTGGTCTTTAGTGACCATGTGTTTCTCTCTCTCTCCCTGCATGTGTTTCTCTCTCTCTCTCCCTGCATGTGTTTCTCTCTCTCTCCCTGCATGTGTTTCTCTCTCTCTCCCTGCATGTGTTTCTCTCTTCCTGCATGTGTTTCTCTCTCCCTGCATGTGTTTCTCTCTCTCTCCCTGCATGTGTTTCTCTCTCTCCCTGCATGTGTTTCTCTCTCCCTGCATGTGTTTCTCTCTCTCTCCCTGCATGTGTTTCTCTCTCTCCCTGCATGTGTTTCTCTCTCCCTGCATGTGTTTCTCTCTCTCTCTCTGCATGTGTTTCTCTCTCTCTCCTGCAACCTCTTTCTCTCTCATTTAACCTCTCTCTCTCCATTTTAACCTCTCTCTCTCCATTTTAACCTCTCTCTCTCCATTTTAACCTCTCTCTCTCTTCCTCCACCCTCTATCTCTCTCTCCTCTCCTCCATGTGTTTTTCTCCTCCCTGCATGTGTTCCTCTCTCTCCTGCATTTGTTTCTCTCTCTCCCTGCATGTGTTTCTCTCTCTCTTCCTGCATGTGTTTCTCTCTCTTCCTGCATGTGTTTCTCTCTCTCCCTGCATGGTTTCTCCTCTCTCTATCCCTGCTGTGTTCTCCCTGTATGTGTTTCTCTCTCCCTGCATGTGTTTCTCTCTCTCCCCCTGCATGTGTTTCTCTCTTCCTGCAATGTGTTTCTCTTCCTCTCTCCCTGCATGTGGTTTCTTCTCTCTCTGTCTCTCCCTGCATGTGTTTCTCTCTCTCCTGCATGTGTTCTATCTCGTCTCTCCCTGCATGTGTTCCTCCTCTCTCTCTTCCTGCATTTGTTTCTCTCTCTCCCTGCATGTGTTTCTCTCTGTCTACTTTCCAGTATTGAACAACAAAGTAAAAAAAGACCATGAAATATCTTCAAAAATATATATTAAATTAGGTTTCTGTGAAAACTGTCAAACCTACTCACATATTATTTTGTTGTATTCATTTAAGTGTGCAATATTTCCCACAAATCGCTGAAGCAACACTTCCATCAATATACACAGTTAATAAGTTGTTGTTCCTCTAAACACGCTGTATCAAACTGATTTCCCCGGATTGTTTAAACAAATGTGTGAGCCAGCTTAAGCAAGACAACATTATTAGCGCTCACATTTGGAAACAGAAGACCAGGAAAAAGTAAGAGTCAGCACTGCCAACTTCAAGGCCTTCATGTATAACATCTCTCTCCCATCTCTGTTCCCATCTCTCTCTGCTCCCATCTCTCTCTGCTCCCATCTCTCCCCACCACCCTCCATCTCTCTTTGCTCCCATCTCTCTCTGCTCCCATCTCTCTCTCCATCTCTCCCCTACCACTCCTTCAACCCTCTCCTCTCTGTTCATCTCAACACCAATCTCTGTTCCTATATTCTCTCTCTGTTCCCATCTCTCTCTGCTCCCATCTCTCTCTCCATCTCTCCCCACCACCCTTCACCTCTCTCTCTGTTCCCATCTCTCTCCCATCTCTGTTCCCATCTCTCTCTGCTCCTATCTCTCTTCCCATCTCTCCCCACCTCTCTCTCTCTCTCCACTCCCATCTCTCTTCCCATCTCTCCCCACCTCTCTCTCTCTCTCCACTCCCATCTCTCTTCCCATCTCTCCCCACCTCTCTCTCTAACGCCATCTCTCTCTCCATCTCTCCCCACCACCCTCCATCTCTCTTCTCCCTCTCTTTGTGATACACCTACAGATACTAATAAGAATCCAACACACACACAGACATAGTCCGCATGCATCTACGTAATTTTAACGGTGTGCTTCTCTAATATTAGTCTTAGTGCTGCATAAAAATATGCAAGATGGAACAAAAATGCAGACCTGCCAAATTCCTTTAATCTGCCCTCTAGATGGCTTGACATGTGACTGTGGCATCAGGAAGCTATTTCCACACAAGGCAGTAATAGCTAGTGTCTTCTCAAGCTAAATATAGTGTGACTGCAGAAGGACACTGTCAGTAACACATTTCTCAGCTTTCAGAAAGCAACAGCTTTCCAACTGATTGTGCTAGTTGGAAATAACAAGAAGAGAAAATGTTGTTGCGTGCATCCAGTCCTCAAGTCATTAGCAGAGTGGAAGAGGTAAAGACATCAATATGTGTTCCCATGTGCTTCTCCTGGTTCCAGGTCTTCACACACCTATAGAGCTTCTCTTCAGATGGTTAACCTCACGTTGCCACCCACAAGCACTAAGCCAGCACTAAGCTAGCGTCCAATGACTTATTGATGAGAGGCTGACCTGCCACCACACTGTGCCATATTCCAAAGGATGGCTTTTCCCCAGAGAAAACAGTCAGTGGACAGCAAATCCCACTTAAACTGTGGAACAACTACATTGTTTAAGGTAGCATACATCTTTGTCCCAAACTGTTCTCCCAGGTCGTCTACAAGCAAGAGGTCTTCCTTCATCAGATCATTAAATACCTAAAGTGACTTTCAATAAGGTGTTTTTATGGTTTTAGTCTCAGACTCAAGAGGAGTTTGATCACAATAAAAGTCTAGTAAATTTCTGTTATTTTAGCTCTAATGTATGGGTTATGTATGACACGAAGCCAGAGAACACAAGAACACACTGAAGAGGATTTCACCTGAGCATCCATCTCCTTCCACAGGAATCCGCAGCAGATTCCAATCTGAAACACAAAATCTCTTCATTCTATTAAAAAGAAACCAGTGTCACATATTCCTTATGTTCCACAACTTTCAAATCTTTGTTAATGTCTGTCTGGAGTGATTTGTCCACAACATCTCAGTTTCAGTTACCTTCCACATCATGAGGTGAGGTCACTCTGTCCATAAAGACGTTTACAATTCAAACAAGCCCATGTGGGGTGATCATGCAAGGTTGTCCAGCTGACAGCTTTACTGCCCAGTTCAGCTGGTGGCAGCATATTCCACACAGCATCAGGGGAGATGTACAGACTGTCAGATGGACTTGGCTGAGAGCCAGGCTGTGTAAAACTGGCTGTACCTTCAAAGATTAGTCATGGACTTAAGAAGCGCCTACTTATCTATCAACCCATCAAATCCATTAAGAGCAGAAATACATTTAATTAAGTTGTTTTCAAATGATGAAGTCAACATTTAGAAATGGTGTATACTATACTATAAAGATAGCAGTGCTGTGGCATGAATGAAAAGTTCTGTTAAATGAGATCCTGGGGGGTCGGCACGACCACCACTTTCTGCTCAACATCACCAACATGACACAGCTTTCAGGAGGAAGACGAGTGTTGGTGGGGGGAGATGGTGGAGGAAGAGGAGAGGTGGAGGAGAGGGGAGGTGGTGGAGGAGAGGGGAGGTAGAGGAGGAGAGGAGAGGTGGAGGAGAGGGGAGTTGGTAGAGGAAGAGGAAGAGGAGAGGGGAGGTGGAGGAGGAGAGGGAAGGATGGAGGAGAGAGGAGGTGGTGGAAGAGGAGGTGGAGAGGGGAGGTTGAGGAGGAAGAGGAGAGGGGAGGTGGAGGAGAGATGGAGGAGGAGGAGACGGAAAGGTGGAGGAGAGGGGAGGTGGTGGAGGAGGAGACACTCTTAATCCCCAGCCTCTTGCTAATTTGTAAACCTTAACTACATCTGACGGTACAACTAGGGAAAAGTCCTGATTAGGAAGCTTTTCTTCGCGAGGGTGTCAAAGTGGGGGCTTTTTAGGGAATATCCATTTAAACATGTATTAACATAAAACACCTTGGGTTGTACATTTGTTCAGTAAATTAGTACACAGCTGATGACTTGTGTTGGTGACCTACTGAACCGTGTGTGTGTGTGTGTGTGTGTGTGTGTGTGTGTGTGTGTGTGTGTGTGTGAGAGTGTGTGTGTGTGTGTGTGTGTGTGAGAGAGAGAGAGAGAGGAGAAGGCTGTTTGGGGAAGGACACAAACATTCGCATGCATGACACAGCAGCAAGCTGCCATCATTCATGTGCATAGAAATAACAACAAAGGAAGATGTTAGTTCAGACGTTACACGCGTTCATCCTGTACAGTACAGTTTAATAGAGCCCTCATCAAGTACTCATCAATGATGCAAACCTACGCAAACCTTTCAAAACTATTGTGAAATCATACTGGGACAGTGAGGAAAAAATTGGTTGCGCGCCCTGCCCAGACCATGGAAACACAAAAAAACTAATTTCATCTTGCACGTGCCTGAGCTAATCACATCAACACACAGCAGACACACTGCAGGTGAGCAGCCCTGTGCTGAAGGCTCCTGATTTGCTGATTCATGGTGGCATGTCGCAGCTTCCCTGGCCACAGCTCGGACGCCCGCAGGGAAGTCTTTCTCAACGTGTGTCAGCCGTCTCCTCTCGTTAGACGCTGTCACATCCCTGGCCCATAGCGCCGCGGGACTGGCTGGGGGTGTGTGTGTGTGTCTGTGTGTGTGTAAGACTGTGTGTCTGTGTGTCTGTGTGTGTAAGACTGTGTGTGTGTGTAAGACTTTGTGAAGCACGTGTGTGTGTGTGTGTGTGTGAGAGAGAGAGACTGTGTGTGTGTGTGAGACTCTGTGTGTTTAGGACTGTGTGTCTGTGTGTATGTGTGTGTAAAAATGTGTGAGACTGTGTGTGTGTGTGTGTGGATGTGTGCGTGCGTAAGACTGTGTGAGACTGTGTGCGTGTGTGTGAGACAGTGTGTATAGGACTGAGTGTGTGTGTGTGTGTGTGTGGTCGGATCACTTCATGAAAACAAGCCTGTGTTTTTTGCTTGACAGGATGTATGTCTAAACGCACAGTCAAGATCGTGTCAAGTCAAGCAGGCTTCAAGTATTTCAACCAAACTTTCCCTACCAGTCAATGCACCAATGATCTTACCAACCTTTGTGTTGTCCTATGTGTTGTACTATGATGATGATGATGATGATGATGATGATGTTTATGTCCCATTTTAGCCAGGTTATCTCCCATGTTAGCCAGGTTATCTCCCATGTGAGCCAGGTTATCTCCCATGTGACCCAGGTTATCTCCATGTTAGCCAGGTTATCTCCTATGCTAGCCAGGTTATCTCCCATGTTAGCCAGGTTATCTCCTATACTAGCCAGGTTATCTCCCATGTTAGCCAGGTTATCTCCCATGTTAGCCAGGTTATCTCCCATGCGAGCCAGGTTATCTCCCATGTTAGCCAGGTTATCTCCTATGCTAGCCAGGTTATCTCCCATGCGAGCCAGGTTATCTCCCATGCTAGGCTGTTTCCTATCCATTACAGGCTTGCTATGGGAACCTAGCCACCAGTGAAGCAGGACTGTTAATTTCTAAACGGAATATCAGCCCGTCCAATCAAAGATCTGCTGCTGGGATAATACTCGCCCACAGCCTTCTCCAAGCACCATGCAAATCCACTAGTCTCAAATGATTTAATTAATCCATTCATTCATTTGTTCAAACCTTAATCAACACTTTCAAGTGTATCAATATCCTCATTGCTGACAGGCTGGATCAAGTGGTGTCTGGTTTTACTGCAGTATATTGTCTTTTTCTGATCTTCATTGTCGATGTTTTTGTTGCAACTAAATTTATTCTTAAGCAGTTAGCTTCCAGAAAAAGTCCTAAACATTCTGTTGTTTTCTGCAAGTGTATGTGTGAGGGTTTTGGTGTGTGTGTTTGTATGTGAGAAAGATAGCATGAAAGCATGCACATGTGCACACTTAAGTGTGTTGAGAGGATTATAGTGGGCATGTGTGTGTGAGAGCGCTTTTGTGTGTGACAGGGATAGCTTGTGTGTTAGAGAGCGTGTGTGTGTGTGAGAGAGAGCATGCATGTGTGTACAGCAGCTTGACCCTGGACTACAGCAGGATGTAGCATGGTAGCACAGCTGGACTACTGCAGGATATAGCATGGTAGCACAGCTGGATGACTGCAGGATATAGCATGGTAGCACAGCTGGATGACTGCAGGATATAGCATGGTAGCACAGCTGGATGACTGCAGGATATAGCATAGTAGCACAGCTGGATGACTGCAGGATATAGCATGGTAGCACAGGTGTCATAGCTTCACTCTTCAGATCCTCTCTCGTCGAACCGTCTTTAGACTTGGGGTGCTGCTGACATGCACACGCGTTAATCAGCAAGGACATCAGGAGTCTGGCTGTATGAGGGCGTAGGTGGTATGATGTGTATGTACATGGTATTTACATGGGTGGGCGGTTTTAAAGTGAGGAGAGAGTTCTCAGCTCAGTTGTATTGGTGTGACCCTGGGGAAGTCATGCATCACCAGAAGCTTCTAACACTAATGACGTTCATGTGTGCAAGAACCTCTCTGTGGCTACACCACCATGACACCATCATGGAGACATAGATCTGCACAATGAGGGTTATTACGGAATGCAAGGTTAATGTTGAATTGATGTAATAGCAGTCTCATGTCACACATATTAACAGAAGGAATACATTTCTAGGCATGCAATTATAAACACATTTCAGTGATAACTGCATAAATAATTATAAATACATTGGGATAATAACTTGTCTCTGATTGATGTGTTGGATATGAGCTGGATAATGAAGCGTGCAATACTAGGGAGGACCAACACCACAGACTGGCGAACACAACACACACAGGAAGTGATGTACAAAGGCAGACCATAATTACATTTGCAGGCAACTCAGGCTTAGTCAGAGGTTCTCTGCATCGCCATGACTACCCTCCTCCAGACCTCCTCTACTGACATGGCCACTGTGCTCTCCATCTTCTCTCTCGCCGGGAAAATTTTCTCCAATTAAATGAAATGTTCTGCTTCAACTTGCAAACTCTCATCACTTACGTTTACAAAAGTAACTCACTTATGCTGCACGAGTAAGAAATTAGTCATGGATTTTATTCTGGGTCAAACATGTTTGATGAACATTGGGCCTCAACATAGAGTAATAATAAAACCGAGTGCATTATGTATTTGTGTTGCAAAGCATTAGGTAGACGTTCATTCCCTGTGGTTCTCTTCCATTGTGCTCATGCTCAAGCTTCATACATGGCCTACCAGGTCACCATTGTTGTGTGCCACACGCCAAACAAGGATAACATCTTAATCTTGTATCCTAATCCTCAACAGGTTCCCCCATCCCTCCTGTATCGAACACGTCCAGGTATATGACACCAATCTGAACACATTTAAGCCCACAACACCAGTCTAAAGCCATTCTACTCCATTGATGCATTTCAGATATAGTATTGACTAGATCAGTGTCACGACAGGCGTGTGTTCACCACCATCTGTGGCTTAATGACATCACTCCCCGCGTGACCTCTCCTTCATCTTGACATTAAACACAGAGGATTACAGCTGATACACACACGTATGCGCACATATCACACACTTACAGGTAATACACACACACACACACACCCATACAGATAACACACGATTGAAATCTGTTCTCAGATCTCCAGATCAAACTGGTCTGAAAGTGTAGCTCCGCCCACAGAGCAGGTCCACAGGCTCCAGGTATCGTCTGCTGTAGGCTCACTGATGCCTCTGGCTTCTTAGGTGCCACAATATCTCAAGTCTGTTCCTACAATCTTAGAATCAAAACGAATATGACCAGATGGTGCATTATTCTGTACACAAACAAGACACACACACACACAGAGACGCACAACAATGACAAAAGGTTGGGACACACATGCAAACAATCGCACCCATGCAAACGCTCACAAACAACTTCCTGTAATGTTCTGTGACGGTTGATATGACTCAGGCTTAGTTTACATCTGTGCAAGGCTGGGAGACATGGTTGTACAATCACTTCAGACTGCGGCTCACAAGAACATTGCTCTGTTGTTCTATGAACTGGGAAGACCTGAGTGGCCTTGGAATGCATTGTTCATGTAGAGAAAAATAGAGAGGTGGCGAGAGAAGCACAGAGACAGAGAAAAGAAAGAAATACAGTCCAGGCTGAAATGTGTGTTTGCAGAGAGAGGAACAGCAGTTGTAACCTTGAAGCAGAGCGGGCCTGTCTCAGGCAAGCATCCTGAAGGGCCACAAATCAAATTATTGGACCCGGAGGCTCAAAGTAAAATTGCCTCTTTCTTTCTCCTTCTTTATTTCCATGAGCAAAACCTCCTAGTTTAGGTTGACGGCATATTAAAGATGAGCCAGAAGCAAGTAAAAGGTGTATTTATCTGTCTCCATTTTCTCTTCATCTTCCACTCACACTTCTCATTGCCTTCTCTGTAGGTCTGTGCATTTCAGAAACACATTCATGTGAACAAAGCCTTGTAGACTTCCCAACTGATCCATCTCCAGATATCACACTTTCATATTTCCATATCTATAAATATTTTTTTCCAAAGTGCCATCGAGTATGAATGGGTGATAGTGGCAGATAAGCGTTATAGCCTGTCACACTTAGGATGCAGCTATCTACATTTCTGTTGTGTTTGCATCATAGGTGGTGTCAGTGACCATTCTAGTGTGAACACGGGTTGAAATCTAATTTTCTGCATTACAGTCTATAAAGATAAACCTGGTTGTGAAGGGAGATAAGATGACACACCCCTTCCTAGCCTCACAGGCAACCCTCAAAGCTGTCCTAGCACATCATGAAAAGGAAGACAAACTGCATTGGAAGTCTGGAGACTAATCAATATGGAGTAAAAAGAGTCTGTAACCTGGCCTCTCACTCCTCCTGACCGTGCTGCCCTCTCCTTGTCTCTAGGCTGACCTGTCTGTCTGTCTGCCGACTGGCCTGTCTGTCTACCAGCTGACCTGTCTGTCTGCCGACTGACCTGTCTGTCTACCAGCTGACCTGTCTGTCTACCAGCTGACCTGTCTGTCTGCAGACTGACCTGTCTGTCTCTAGGCTGCCCTGTCTTTCTGCCAACTGACCTATCTGTCTGCCAGCTGACCTGTCTCTCTGCCAGCTGACCTGTCTGTCTCTAGGCTGCCCTGTCTGTCTCTAGACTGACCTGTCTGGCTTTAGGTTGTACTGGTCTGATATTGTACGGGTCTGATATTGTACGGGTCTGATAGAATAATGATCTGAGACAATCATAGTTCAGAGCCATGTGGCAGATCAGATGACATTTCTTGCTCAAGGGCATAGCAGGCAAGATGATGTACCTCCTCCACCACCAATATCTCTTCCTCCCTCCATCGATACTGGTCTGATGATGTACCTCCTCCACCACCAATATCTCCTCCTCCCTCCGTCAATACTGGTCTGATGATGTACCTCCTCCACCACCAATATCTCCTCCTCCCTCCATCAATACTGGTCTGATGATGTACATCCTCCCTTCCTCCACCCAGACCTCAGATCTGCCAACACTCACGCACTGGCAGTGAGATTCATGCATTTGATTGGTTATGCACGCTGTGGAACCAATCAACTGCATGCAAGTTGGCAGCACTGAGCACCTCTTCCTCCCTCCCTCCCTCCCTCCCTCCCTCCCTCCCTCAAGCATCTGAGTTCTCTGACATCAACATGTGGCGTCAGGTCAAGCCCCTCAGCCTTCACGCTGTGACCACATCAGCCAATCACATTCTCTCTACTCTACTCCTTCCATCAGCCAATCACATTCTCTCTACTCTACTCCTTCCATCAGCCAATCACAAACATTCTCTCTTGTCTGGCTCTCATGCCTGCCTGGGACAGGAACTCCAGCAGGAAACTGTTGACCCCTTGTGCCCCCTTTTCCCCTCTCCTCCCTCTGGTATCTCTATCTACAGTTCTCACCGTTATCTCCCCTCGCATACAGAGAGGCAGACCGCCCTGACAGAGGTCGGTGGCCCAATCACAGCCAAACATCTGAGTGAATTATTCAAATCGCCAAGGGCAGGAGGTGCTGTGTACCGCTCCAGTGCTTCACAGGAAAGCTGCTCCAGCAGTCTTTGCAGAGAGCTGTACCCAACCAGAGATACTGGATAACATCACAACAGACACGAAAACATTGTCTAGGAGCGGAATGGAACAGAACAGAATTGAGGACAGTTAACAGAATAGAATAACACCTGTGTGCTTGATGCTATATCAAGCTGTCGTCCCTGGTGTGTTGGTGCATGCATGTTTGTTAGTGTTGACATTGGGCAGCACAAACACAAGAGCTGGTCTGCAGCATGCCTGTCTCAGCGTCATGGCTCACCGTTGCAAAATTAACCAGCGGAAAATCAATTACATGCCTGGTTCACCTAATTGATACCCACCTCAGCATGAAGATGGCAACCAGAGCAATATTAGCATGGGGCTTCTTTTAAAAAGCCTATTTATATTCAAAGCACTTAAATAATTTAGACAGATTTTTGAAAATGCAACTTAAGCTTAAATCCTAGGTAATGTGGAATTCAGCTGAAAGAAAATAGCTTTCATGATTTCTAGATCAGATAATGTAGCAGTGGACAGGGCAGCAGGAGTCAGGGTAGCAGGGTAGTAGGAGTCAGGGTAGCAGGAGTCAGGGCGGCAGGAGCCAGGGTAGCAGGAGTCAGGGAAGCAGGAGTCAGGGCAGCAGGAGTCAGGGCAGTAGGGTAGCAGGGTAGCAGGATCAGGGAAGCAGGCACGCACACCCCACCCCCCCCCCCCCCCCCCTCCCCCCTCCCCCCCCCCCCCCCCCCCCCCCCCCCCCCCAGTGCCCCCCCGCCCCCCCCCCCCCCCCTCTGCTGCAGGCACTAGTCAGGCGATATGTACGGGTCATGGGCGCGGGAAGTCGCGGGGTGTGCATTGTGTCTGGTGGCAGTGAGTCAGGAAGCAGGATCAGGGAAGCTAGCGATGTTAGGCAGTTGAATTGAATCAGGGCAGCGGGTACTGTGGGTCTCGCTTAGCTAGCAGGAGCTGCAGATTAGTCGATTGCAGCAGATCGGTAGGTCTGCTTGAGTTCCCTGTGCGCGTGATCTTGCGTAGCTGGCTATAGCAGGATCGAGTTGGAGCAGGTAGCAGGAGTTTTTCCTAAGAGACAGCAGAACGGTGAGAGTAGGGGCAGGGTAGGTCGGATATGCATGAGTCGTAGTTGTTGTGCGGGGTATGCGAGGAGTTCAGGACAGTGCAGGGTTAGAGGTAGTCAGTGGCATGTCAGTTGGTTTTAGAGGGTCAGGAAGCGAGGGGTGTATGAGAGAGTCGGTGGCCGCAGTGTTAGTTCTCAGGTATAGGCTTGGTTCGCATGCGCTGCAGGGCTCACGCCGTGCAGAGTCAGGACGCAGATGGTAGCAGGGTAGTGGGCAGCAGAGGTAGCAGGTATGCATGAGTCAGTAGCAGGTGCAGGGAGTCAGACAGGGGTAGCAGTGTAGATGAGTAGGTAGAGTGGATAGGGAGTCAGACAGCACGGTTGTCAGGGGGGATAGCAGGAGTGGAGAGGCTCAGTGCAGCAGAGGTCAGGGTTAAGCAGGGCGGGATTGGGTTGTAGCAGATGTGGACAGCAGAAGTAGCAGCAGATGCCATGACGTCAGGTGGTTAGCAGGTCAGCAGGAGTCAGCGACATAGCTGGATGGAGCAGGCTATTGCGGATAGCCATGGAGTCAGGACAGCAGGCCGTCAGGGCAGGCAGGGTTCAGTGTGAAGCAGTCTGGGCAGGTAGTCAGGGCACGTTCGGGCGGTTGCAGGATGCGGAGTAGACAGGTAGGGCTGCAGGGTCGGGGCGAGCAGGATAAGATAGCAGGTGCGTGGCAGGAGCAGGGCGCAGAGTCAGCGTTAGACAGGAGTAGGGCAGCAGGAGTCAGTGGCACGCTAGAGTCAGTTTGGTAGCAGCGTTGGTAGCAGGAGTCAGGGTAGCAGGGTAGCAGGAGTCAGGGCAGCAGGGTAGCAGGATAGCAGGAGTCAGGGCAGCAGGAGTCAGGGCAGCAGGGTAGCAGGAGTCAGGGCAGCAGGAGTCAGGGCAGCAGGAGTCAGGGTAGCAGGATAGCAGGATAGCAGGAGTCAGGGTAGCAGGAGTCAGGGCAGCAGGGTAGCTGGAGTCAGGACAGCAGGAGTCAAAGACAGTATCTCTCTCTCTGCAGAGTTGAGGGCTCACATGAATGAGAGGTTCCTCAACCAAACTACAGAAGGATTTCATTAAATCACAGCCGTGTTTTGAATGGGCAGTGCCACGGCCTTATCAGAGAAGCCACTCCATTGCCGCAGCACCGGTCAGTCAGCAGGGCTCTTCGCTCGGCTTCTACCAGGGAGAGAAGCTGATAAGACCACAACAATGACTTTGCAATTACATGCTTTATTTTATACACCGCCCGTGCCAAAGCGAAATCATTTCAGCCTCCAAAATCGCATTAACTGCTGTTGCCAAATTTATGTTGTGAATACTCAAATAAAATATATATAAGAATAAAAAATGAAAAGCTTTAAGTGGATCTTAAATTGTAACATTTCAGAGTGTGGAAGATGGGTGAAGCATAAAAATAGAAAAGAGGGTAGACATTGAAAACATCTCCAGCCAAACAAGATACAGCTGCATCATTATCTGTGTGTTGTGTGGTCTTGATAACCCACCACAGACCTCAGACCCTGCTCCAGCTCCAGGGTGGGAGTAGTCTCATAGCTCAGACGATCTGATCATAGGTAAGTTTGTCTGGAAGTTGAATGTGAACACGGAAGCTTGTGTGACTAAATCCAGATGACTGTCTGTACACCTCTGTACAGCCCTGCCACACCACAAGTCTGGAATCGCCTCTACTGTACTACCAACCCCTCATGTTCTGCAGTTGGGTTTGAAGACTATATTACAGACGCATGTATCGAGCATTTTAAATGCCTATATTACAGACGCATGTATCCTGCTTTTTAAAGTGGTGTTACAAATGAATGCCTCAGCACATTAACATGGGATAATTAAAGGGATTTTCCTCATAAAAACTAAAATCCTAATTATTCACTGATGTTTGCAGCACTGTGGAATATCAAATGAAAGCTTGGATGAAAGTGCCAGTTTGGCGATTATCGTATTAGAAAGCTAACAAAGACATATTCATTAGAAAAACTGTCTGATAGTTTGAACTGAGAAACCTATAACCTCCATCTTCTCTATGTGTTCTTGTTGCAGAATATTCATATCCACAGTAATATACTATATAATCTGAAAGCACAGACAAGCCACCAGCAGGTGCTAGAAGACACATCTGCAGGACTGGAAGGTGGGTTGACAGCTACGGTATGGTAATCTACTGACAGGGTGAGGTTTAAGATGCGGAAGTCTTTGTGTGCGAGAAGCCTGCATAGACTTCTTGGTGTAGCCTTGAAGAGATCACCAGATCACAGCACACTGTCAGCTGTGTTGTGAAGATGATTCCTGTTTGGGTGCAGCAGAATATAAGGGCATCATGGTGCCTGCTCCATGGCAACAGCGGAATACAGGAGCATCATGGTGCCTGCTCCATGGCAACAGAACACTTATGACTTTGTTCTTGGTTCAGAATTATTTGTGATCGACAAGGGTATTTTTATCATTTTAATTAACGACAAAATTGTTGTTTTTTTTTACAATATTTAAAGTAAAAAAAGACTGAATAAATTTGGTGCATAGATTATAGTATTGATTTTTCATTGTTATTTCTTCAATTTTGTTCTGTATCTATATGCAATATACCATTACAGCTAAAAATAAATGCTGATGACCTTTGATCTGTAAGATTTACAGGAAGAGCATTTATGTTTCTGTTCTGGTCATTTGATTGAAGGGGACCTTGTATTTCTACTAATCCCTGAAAGCCTGAAAACGCTCACTCAATCTTTATTGATCTTGCATTGAAAGGGGATGTATCATCTAAACAAATAAAGAACGATATTCATATTGACACATTGATCCTCAGAAAAGTAGTTTTCGTTTTTTTCTCTGAAGACTAAACGAGTCCCTTTTTGTGAGGCAGGTACAGACAGCCTTAAACGCATGTTGGATGGCTTGTCTGATAGCTCCAGTGATCTGCTCGACCAGTAAAGGGCGAGCGTGTCTCCTCAGTCTCTGTCCTTCACTCCCCCTGCTCTACCCAGCACACGGTGTTTGATCTCTGGCTGCTGCCAACACCTATTTCTCTTCCTGGTTTGTCGCCGCGTTGGGAAGCCTCACCCTTCAGGCTCAGCAGATAAGCCTCTGGCCCCCTGTGCAATCACTCTCCCAGAGATTACATTCAGGTCAGGCGGAGGGGGCGGGGGGTGAGGTGAGCGTGAACGGCGTGGGGGGGGGGGATATTGGACAGCTCCCTGGATCGCAGTTTCCAGTTTCTGCCTGGCGAGCGCTCTTATCAAAGCCTTGCATGGGTGAAGATTTACATATGGCCTGTATAAACAGGTGTGTGTGTGTATGTGTGTGTGTGTGTGTGAGAGCATGCGGAAAAGGCAATGCATACACACATAACCACATAATCATATCCAAGCATGCTGGCACACGACGCACTACAACATTGTTCTTCATCAATGCAAATGCGAAGCCCCACATAGTGAGGTGGAGAGGAGAGGTTTCATGAAACAGCAATGTGAACAGCGCCTCCTTTAGCAGCGAGAATCAGAAGACCTCCGGAAAGCCTGAACCCCAGGGGAAGCTGTGGAGAGCTAATGAAACACCATCCATACTTAGCATTTATTCTTCCAGACAACAAAAAAAGAAATGTTTTGTGTATGAGAGGAAACCCTCTGGAGATGCCAGGCTGTTTTAGCTTCTTCCAGCAACAAATCGGAATGAAATGATCTCTCGAAGTGATAGATGAGAAAACGTTTGCGGAAAGCCTGCCGGGTCATTGTCCAGGTAAGGGAACAGGTGGAATAACAAGCAAAAAAAAAAGGCATCCTCATCTTCTTTTAGTCTAAATCCCTCAGAACTGGTCCTTTCTGAGTCAGACGACCACGGGAAAGTACAGGACAATGGCTGCAAGGTTCCAGGGATAAGTAGCTTACCTGATAATAGTCCCACCTGAATGGAATTGAAGCTTCAACTAAGACTCAAAAGGAGCTCTTCTTAATCCCTTCTGTAGCCTGGCCTGTCTGGAAACGTCGCTTCCAGAAAAGTAAGACAAACAACTGGCTTTAATCTTTTTGAGCGAATTGAACACAAGATAAATAAGTGATGTCAGTCGTACAATAATGGTTTTAGGGTAATTTAACGGTAATTAACTGTGAAGTTGTTGTTTAAATGCAGCAATGGAGGTCAGGGAGTGATCTCCTCTGGGGAAAAGAGGATTAGGCTTGCATGCACAATGCTTTCACACACAGCCACACACTACATTACCACTTAAACACTTTAAACACTCACTTGGCATGAAAACACTGTTTAAATGAATATGGATGCTTTGACCTAACAGAGATTTAGTTTTGGTCTTGAAAGTATTTGCATTGTTGTCCTAGTGTTAAAGGGCACAACAAAGTTGTTTTTTAAATTAAGGTAATGAAAGCATTCGAATTATTAGCGAAAACAAACACTATAAACATATTGTTTATAAAAGATGCAAGAAATAACTAATATATTTCAAGGAGGAAAAATATACATGTATTTCTATGCAATGACTATGCGATGAGCAAGATTTTAAGGGCAACGCCAGGCCTCCCAGTGTTCGTCTGTTGCACGTGCCATGACTATCACTGATGAATATTCAGCGGCAGAGGAGCAGAAATAGCTCCTCTGACTCAGAAATTAACTGTTGATGATGAAGCTCCCATAATATACCTTCTCAAACAAGTCAAGAGATGGGCTGACTTCACAGTGACCTCTTCAGCATGGTGACCTCACATCTTCAGCATGATGACCTCACATCTTCAGCATGATGACCTCACAACTTCAGCATGATGACCTCACATCTTCAGCATGGTGACCTCACATCTTCAGCATGATGACCTCACATCTTCAGCATGGTGACCTCACAACTTCAGCATGATGACCTCACATCTTCAGCATGGTGACCTCACATCTTCAGCATGGTGACCTCACATCTTCAGCATGGTGACCTCACATCTTCAGCATGGTGACCTCACAACTTCAGCATGATGACCTCACATCTTCAGCATGATGACCTCACATCTTCAGCATGGTGACCTCACATCTTCAGCATGGTGACCTCACATCTTCAGCATGATGACCTCACATCTTCAGCAAGATGACCTCACAACTTCAGCATGGTCACCTCACATTTTAACCATGATAACCTAAAATCTTTAACATAATAACATTACATTTTCAACTTGATAGCCAGGATAACCTCACATCTTCTCCATCATAACTATGATGACCTTGCAGCTCCACCATGATAACATCACATGTTCCCCATGATAACCTCATATTGACTAGAACAACCTTGTTTACGTTTGTCTTTAAACAAAGTTCAGGGTGTTGAAGTCACACTGCTTGTCATGTGATTGTGAACGACCTATGACATCACGACCTCCAGTCAGTCCCTTTCAGCTGCTGTCCCCCTGACATGATTGGGTCACCAGCATGAGGTGTGCAGATCTCTCATCAGATCTTGACAAAAATAAACAAGGTGTGTCACTGTGAGTCAGCCTCTGGAAATGAACTTTGTCCTTGATCCCATGACTTCATTCCATGGACCCGTAATGAAAGCTGGAGACTGAAAAAGGAGGTCTGGAGTGAGCACTGCTGAGGGGGCATCGAGGAGCTGTACTGAGGAAGGGAAATAAAAAAGAGATGAACCAAGCTTTTGATTTAATGTGCTCCAGAGAAGGGCAGTGCTTGAAGATCAGTCTCATCCTGGCTGTCGACTGGACAGAAGCTCCTGGAACAAGCTTCGGGCCCCAGGCACACAGAAGCCAGTAAGTGAGGAGAGGGTGAGGAGAAGGTGAGAGAGGTGAGGAGAGGGTAAGGAGAGGGAGAGGAGAGGGAGAGGAGAGGGAGAGGAGATAGGTGAGGGTGAGGAGAGGGAGAGAGGAGATAGGTGGGGAGAGAGGTGAGGAGAGGGTAAGGAGAGATAAGGAGAGGAGATATGTGAAGGTGAGGAGAGGGAGAGGAGCAAGGAAGTGCAAGGGGCTTAAGGAGGTTGATTCAAAGGACAATTATTCCTTTTTCCACCTACGCAAATCTAGTTACATACAGTAGCTGATGGTGTACTTGATTGGATACTTATTGTTGAATAAGAAACAGACAAGAGTGGTAATGACCAAAATGATGCTAGCTAGCTAGCTACTATGCTTTTGTTTATAGTTACTTGTGTACCAACAGGTGAATTTTAAGGGATTGCAAAGCAAAGGTCTTGATAATCTCTCCCTTTGCTCCTGATTTAAGTGTTGTAGACCAGCCGACAGATGAAGCTGCTCTGGAACCAGCTGGAACCAGTCCTCTTGGCCGGAAGCTGGGTGTTTTGCTGTTGAAACGCCAATAACTGATTCTAGATTGGCATCAGCTTCAAACTCTCTAACTGCCTTGAAGTAAAATGAGTAACTGGTGTTGAGCTCCAGAGATGTTTAAGAATCTTCAGAGTTCAGGGCAGTCAGGGTGAGACCGTGTAGGGTTATGGAAAAAAGAGCCAGACATTAATCATGGAAAAGCCTCATGTTCAGCATAATATGGATTAGTGAGATAATTAGTGTGAGCAGAACAAGGCTACTCTCTCCTTGTTGCTGTTGAATTTACATTTTAACAGCTTTCTCTCCACAACAATGTGACACAATGACTAAGTGACAGTCAGCGGGGAAATAAGGATGAAAAGCCACATAGGTTAAAGATTCTCTGCAGCAAGATCGTTAAGGAGATGTCGGCACAGCCTACCTCATTCAACGCTAAATCAATGCCACAATATGAAACTGTATTGATGACACCAGAGAGTGTCAACTCTAATACTAACACAACATACATCACAGAGCCATGTTCTAGTTTTATAGATCGCTCCTTCAGCTTGTCACACAGGAAAGCCTTCCCTTCCAGCACCATCTTGAATATTAATTCTCTGTTTAACATTTTCTCTCTCCTCTTTCATTGTATGTTCTCTGTACCCTTCCATCCTTTGCTGTCTTCCCCCATCACCACACCATCTGTTTCCAAGTCAACATCCCGCCCTCTCACTCCTCCCGAAGAACCTCTCCTCCATTCACCTCCTCTCCCCTAATAGCCTCTCTTCTTTAACCATCATCTTCACATCACAGTACATTAACAGTACGTCTCTAGTCATTGTCATCAAAATCTGACTGCGATCATCACAAAATGTCTCACTACAGACTCCTACAAGTGTGTAGAGTATATCTTAATTATCCACATATAACCTCTACTCTCCTATCTCAGCAGCAAACACCCACTCATCAGTGATGGGTGAAATCACTGCTCAGAGAGTAGTAGTTGTTGGTCTGACTGGATTGGCATTATTTTATTCCAGAAGAGGCTTGTTGATGAGACGAAGCACTGATCTCTCCCAGCAGAACAGCACCAGAAACACTCCATACACATGCGCCACTGATGAAGGCTATCTCCACGCACTGTAGAAAGGACTACTCCAGCCTCCACTGTGAATAACCAGCTCAGCACCTACATGGAGATAAACCACTCCAACACGGTCCCACTGATGAGAGACGTAGACCCAGGCTGCACTGTGATGACTAGCTCCAGCAGCGCGCACTGTAAGAAGGAGACCACTCCAGCCTCCTACATGAGAAGCAGACAAGCTTCCAGTGACACAGCTCGTAGAGAGAGACCAGCTCAGCCTCCACGTGAGAGAGACTTCCTCCTACCTCCACTAGTGAGAGAGACCAGCTCCATGAGAAGCACTGTGAAGACTAGCTTCCAGACTGCTACATTGAGAGACTACGTACCAGCCTACATGTGAGAATACAGTCTCTAACCTCCCTACTAGAAGACCAAGCTCCACCTCCACAGGAGAGAGACTAGCTCCAGCCTCCACTGTGAGAGAAACCAGCTCCAGCCTCCACTGTAAAAGAGACTAGCTCCAGACTGCACTGTGAGAGAAACCAGCTCCAGCCTCCACTGTAAAAGAGACTAGCTCCAGACTGCACTGTGAGAGAAACCAGCTCCAGCCTCCACTGTAAAAGAGACTAGCTCCAGACTGCACTGTGAGAGAAACCAGCTCCAGCCTCCACTGTAAAAGAGACTAGCTCCAGACTGCACTGTGAGAGAAACCAGCTTTCAGACTGCACTGTGAGAGAGACCAGCTCCCAGACTCCACTGAGAGAGACTAGCTCCAGACTGCACTGTGAGAGAAACCAGCTCCAGCCTCCACTGTAAAAGAGACTAGCTCCAGACTGCACTGTGAGAGAAACCAGCTCCAGCCTCCACTGTAAAAGAGACTAGCTCCAGACTGCACTGTGAGAGAAACTAGCTCTCAGACTGCACTGTGAGAGACCAGCTACCAGACTGCACTGTGAGAGACTAGCTCCCAGACTGCACTGTGAGAGAAACCAGCTCCAGCCTCCACTGTAAAAGAGACTAGCTCCAGACTGCACTGTGAGAGAAACCAGCTCCAGCCTCCACTGTAAAAGAGACTAGCTCCAGACTGCACTGTGAGAGAAACCAGCTCCAGCCTCCACTGTAAAAGAGACTAGCTCCAGACTGCACTGTGAGAGAAACCAGCTCCAGCCTCCACTGTAAAAGAGACTAGCTCCAGACTGCACTGTGAGAGAAACCAGCTCCAGCCTCCACTGTAAAAGAGACTAGCTCCAGACTGCACTGTGAGAGAAACCAGCTCCAGCCTCCACTGTGAGAGAAACCAGCTTTCAGACTGGCATGTGGAGACTAGCACACACAATGACTAGACAAGTGGACCAGGCTAGAAGAGGGAGCAGGCCTTAAAGCAGAGGCAGGCTGAACTAGTTTAAAAGGGAAATGTGCATGTCTGTATTAGTTAGGAGCTGAGGCTGAGGCAGGAGAGGCTGAAGGTGGAGGCAGGCTGAAGGCGGAGGCAGACTGAAAGTGGAGGCAGGCTGAAAGTGGAGGCAGGCTGAAAGTGGAGGCAGGCTGAAAGTGGAGGCAGGCTGAAAGTGGAGGCAGGCTGAAGGGGCTTCCTTGTGTCTGAGTGCTTCAGACTGCTCCTAACTCTGTTCAAATGATGGACAAGCATTCTTGCAAAGGCCAACGGAGGAGAATGTTATCTGAACAGAGACAGTAGCATTCCTCTGGAACCTTCTAGAGTGAATAGATAACGGGAGCTGCAAACAGTCCTCACTGGACGAAGCAGTTGAATGTGATTTGTTCGACCAATAGTGACAAACAATGAACAGGTTATGTAAACTGCACACACCTTCTGCTCTCACAAGCCCTCAACATTCTCGTGTCCAAGCCTCTAACAGTAAATATGATTTCCATAACCAAACATGACTTTATTGATCTCAGTCTGATGGCAGAACTCAAGTCCCTGTTTACACACCTTCTCTAAAGTGTTGCCAAAAATTCCTGTGAAACACAACATGACCCTTCTGCTCTCAATTGTGTAGAAGAAACTCATACTCAAAAGCATATTACAGTACTTTTCTGTACACAGAATATTTGGGCCAAGTGTTCTTGCTCTTGTGAAGGCACGAAACAATCTCACATTTTATTGTTATTATTGTTGGTTATTGCTTCCCACCTACCTCTGAGTTTGCATTGCACCTTTTAGGAAATATATTAGATTGAGGCAAAAGGTGCCGCTGATGGTAGCTAACTTAGTTAGCCGTAGTCAGAAACTCACAACTTGTTTGTAACACTGCCTGTACAATCAACAGATGAGGAAAAACCTCAGTTACAACCTATGCAAGTTACAGGAGATAGGGCTATCAAACATGAGCAGAAAAATTTAATACATCTTATTTACTACAAAATAATATTAGTGACCACATTAGATGTTTTATTTGTGTTTTTGCATTTTCACATTTTCATAATTAGTATGTACGAAGAACAGGCCCCAGATAATTGCAACGTCATCTGAGTCGCCTTGTTTGTTTCTCAAATGTTTCTGTTTTTTTGTCGGTCTAGCTAGGTAGCTTGTTAGTGGGCGACAGAACAGGTCTTAGCGAAAATGCTGGCTTAGCAACTGTAGCTTGATATACTTTCCTGTGTTGTCAACACACTGTTTTCGTCAGTGTTACAGTACATAACTTGCAAAACTACCACTCGCGTTAGCAAAGCTCTACGACTAAACAGAAGCGGGTTTCACTGCTGTGTTCTTCTGAATAGTATCGTAGGTCTATTCTACCATACAGTACAGTAGTTACTAGAAGTTAATTAGACTTACCCTGGCATGGAGCGGAAGACGACGATTACAGCTGGCCTCGTCCAGGGGAGAAAAAGTGTAAAACATTTGCCTGCTAGCATGTGCGTTACTGCAGTGCCATCAGTGTTCAAAGCATTAACTGTAGTTTGGTCCTCAACACCAGACCCACTGCACTAGCTAGCCAGACAGATATATCTTTTTTCTCTATTTTCACTATTGCTAGTGTTATGGTGGGTCTAGTATTATGGTGGTTAAACTTAATCTTTACGTTCTTAAATTTGATGCAGATTTCGATACATTACCATTGTTAACGTCAAACATTACCATTGTTAACGTCAATCAATCCTTGTAATTGCGCTCATTTGTCACGTGACAGGGAGCGAACTCGCGCTCAAAATTTGAAAAACTGAAAAGACATTTTCGGTGTGCTCTTAGATTTGGTCTTGAAATTATTATTATTATTATTGGCTACTGATTTAGACAGCAGTGGAATCAACAGTGCTGGACTAATAATATGTCTTTTAGTGCTTTGAAAGGTTAAAAAAAGAAAAAAGTTAAGTTGTAAAAAGGTTTTGAAAACAAAAGTTTGGAAAGGGTTTGAAAATAGTTTTCTTTCTTCTCAGCAAGACACTACAGCCCTGTCCTAGAATATACTCCCCATGTCATTTCTGTTCTGTTTATCCCAGCATCAAATTATTCTTATTGTACATTGTGGGGACTAATGAATAGTACCCAAAGAGAACACCCAGAATATTACAGTACATTCCTTTACTCACATTGTTACATCAACTTGGTAGTAAATAACTAGAACTCCCAGTTTGTTCTGACAGAACCCCCCTGTATGTTCTACTGCTAGAATTCCCAGTCTGTTCTAACAGAACACTCTGATAACCACAATGGAGACAGGCTAACTGTCAGCTGATGTGAGACAGGCTGATGTGAGACAGGCTGACTGTCAGCTGATGTGAGACAGGCTGACTGTTTGCTGATGTGAGACAGGCTGATGTGAGGCAGGCTGATGTGAGACAGGCTAAAGTGAGACAGGCTGACTGTCAGCTGATGTGAGACAGGCTGATGTGAGACAGGCTGACTGTCAGCTGATGTGAGACAGGATGATGTGAGACAGGCTGATGTGAGACAGGCTAAAGTGAGACAGGCTGCCTGTCCGCTGATTAGAGGTTTGCGTTCTGCACACATCTGTGAGGGAATGGCTAGCCTTTATAAGCACATTAGACAAGATTGTTGATTTATCACACTTGCTCAATATGTTTGGGGTTGACCAGGGGTATAATTAGACTGATTGGAGAATGCGGTGATTGCTACCAATCGACTGGTCTGTTTCATCAGGGCCTTCTGTGAGGGGGTTAAGCTGCCCGCCGCAGCATCAACACATGAACACAGGCGATGTAGAGACGTTGAGCTTTGATAGAGCTGCCGTGTTCACACAGTGTAGGTCTTACACAGACCTACACAGACGCAAGGTCAACCTAATTGTGTTGTCACAGTCTTTCTGTCTTGTCGCACTGTGGGCGTTCAAGAGGAGAGGGAGGCCAAGGTGACAGTGTGTGCCTTCCCAGAAACCTTTAGAATGCAAATAAAAGCGCTCTGCGAATGCTGTTCCTCACAAAGCACAGTTGAAGAGGGTGGATAGGAACGTTCTAGAACATATCGTCATAGAATACGCAAGTTTGTTGTGCTTTGCAATATCTGGAGAGAAAAAACCCATTCGTGTTTTCTCGATGTGTGGGCATGCATATGCGTATGTGTGTTTTGAGAGAGCTACACCTGGAAGCAGAGGAGAGTTGCCCGTTCTGGTTCATCTCATTACCTTCCTGTTCATCAGCCTGATCTCCCTCTCAGTGTGTCAGCTCTGTCCTAACGAGCCGTGAGAGATGCACTCATTACAACATAAAACAAAGAGGCAGCAAAGTGGACACTCATTAAAGGTGAGTGAGAGGGTTAAATGGTCCAGTCAAGAAATTATGCTAATCGCAGGGGCTCGGATGAAAAGTCAACACAATAACAATAACCTTTGGAGATTGGCTCGTTAAAATGGCACCGAAGCCATGCTTGGGTTGAAAACACAGATGACATGTTCTCAGAGGAGAGAGCCAAAAGGTGGGGGTGAGGGGGAGGGAGAGGGGGAGGAGGAGGGAGGTTTGTGGAAGGAGCGGAGGAGGAGAGAGAGGGGGGAGAAGGAGGAAGGACAGGGGGGAGGAGGAGAGAGAGGGGAGGAGTAAGTGGAGGGCATTTTTCCTCCGAGCGGCAGATGCAGCACACACAAACACACAACAGCAGTTTTAGTTTCTGAGTCAGTGACAGAGTAAGTGCTCACCACTTTCCTACGCCGGTCAGAGATCAATGACAGGTGTCTGAGGTCACGACAGTTTCTCCACGCAGCCTCCAGCCGCACTGAATGGGGTTGGTGTTAGTTTCTTTCTCTATCCAGAAAATCCATATTTCATCATACTGTACATCTGCCAAGCCCTTTCTCTTCCTCTTCCCTCTCCTGAAGAACGTCACACAGGCCTAGCTCTGGCTTCGGGGGCACACATTCAAGATGGCCGCGTCACAGAAAAATGCCCAATGTGGTTCCCTCGTTCCATAGTAGCAACTACACGGCAGGGAGCTCTAGTCTGCTAGATCTGGGTCACCATAGGATGAATGTTTCATGGTGTGTCCATCAAAATCAGCCCCAAATACAAAAAGGAAAACAGTTTGAATGTCACACCAGTGCCTCCCATGAAGAATTCATGAGAAGTAAGAGCATTAAACAAACACGTCAGATCACAGGTACCAGAGGCAACAAGGAGTTGGTTCTGACAACTTAGTATTCAGTCTAGTCATCCAGCTTTACATTATTCATTCCTTCAGAAGATGTGCCAGAGAGGCGTTACCCCGGTAACCCACTTTAACTCCACAGTTTGAGGCACAGACGTCATGTTTTTCATTTTAAATTCACACAGTCGAAACCTGTCCACACTTTCCAGCACTCTTGGAGGAAGTAACTACGCATTTATCTTCCTCCCCTGGTTCTTGAGGGTTAGAGTCATCTTGTTGTTTACCCAGAATCAGTTTTGGCCTTCAGTATTGAAGTGCTGACATTTTCAACAATACTTCTGTGCTTGAGGAAGAGCACAGTGGATCCTCTCATCTTCAGAATTGTTATTCCCGAGGTCTGGGCCAACAGGCTGACATGTCTTCCCGTTTCAGAGTGTACCCTAACCAAGGTTTAATCCAGCCTGCATCAACCCGTCTCAACAACAGCCCCATCAGAGCTGGACAACGCTAGCTCAACTAGATGGATTCAGCTGTCCACACAAACACAACCCTGCCCTCGGTAATTGAACACTCCTTGTCTGAAACCTCTTCAGTCCTGGCTGTCCGACACACACAGACTAATGAGGGTGTAGAGGGTCAGTGCACTTGCTCTGCCCGTGTTTCTCTCCAGGATCCATGTCACTGCCACCACTGCAAGCTGCCATCAGCACACAAGCTGGCCACACACACACTGTTCTTTATTTTATGACAACATGCTCACGTTCAGCTTCTACATTGTGACAGCATAGTACCTAACCCTAATCAGCATTTAATTGCATTCTATTTCATCCCAAAACCTAAATTTAATCTAAACCGTAACCCTAACCCAACCCAATTAAGACTTTTAAAAGCCGGCATTAATTACCATTCTGTAAATAGAAAAATGCAGATATTGAGACCACATAGCTCAGGTCACTTGACACTGTGCCTGGTAGCTGATGTGTTACTTTAAATTGTGTCTGGTAGCTTAGATGTTACTTTACACTGTGTCTGGTAGCTGAGATGTTACTTTACACTGTCAGGTAACTGAGATGTGGTTACTTGACACTGCGTCTGGTAGCTGAGATGTTGTTACTTTACACTGTGTCAGGTAGCTGAGATGTGGTTACTTTACACTGTGTCAGGTAACTGAGATGTGGTTACTTTACACTGTGTCTGGTAGCTGAGATGTGGTTAGTTTGCACTGTGCCGGGTAGCTGAGATGTGGTTAGTTTGCACTGTGCCTGGTAGCTGAGATGTGGTTAGTTTGCACTGTGCCAGGTAGCTGAGATGTGGTTAGTTTGCACTGTGCCGGGTAGCTGAGATGTGGTTAGTTTGCACTGTGCCGGGTAGCTGAGATGTGGTTAGTTTGCACTGTGCCGGGTAGCTGAGATGTGGTTAGTTTGCACTGTGCCGGGTAGCTGAGATGTGGTTAGTTTGTACTGTGCCTGGGTAGCTGAGATGTGGTTAGTTTGCACTGTGTCGGGTAGCTGAGATGTGGTTAGTTTGCACTGTGCCAGGTAGCTGAGATGTGGTTAGTTTGCACTGTGCCTGGTAGCTGAGATGTGGTTAGTTTGCACTGTGCCAGGTAGCTGAGATGTGGTTAGTTTGCACTGTGCCAGGTAGCTGAGATGTGGTTAGTTTGCACTGTGCCAGGTAGCTGAGATGTGGTTAGTTTGCACTGTGCCTGGTAGCTGAGATGTGGTTATTTGCACTGTGCCAGGTTGCTGAGATGTGGTTAGTTTGCACTGTGCCGGGTAGCTGAGATGTGGTTAGTTTGCACTGTGCCAGGTTGCTGAGATGTGGTTAGTTTGCACTGTGCCAGGTTGCTGAGATGTGGTTAGTTTGCACTGTGCCAGGTTGCTGAGATGTGGTTAGTTTGCACTGTGCCTGGTAAATACAGACCCATGCTTGATTCTGGCCACCAAAATAACAAAGGAAAGATGCGCATCTGATCCTAGATGTTCAGCTTTCTATAGTACATGCTTTATTAGTACATTGCTACAGAGAAAAGCATCTCTTAAAACAACAGATTGTGATTTAATGTGAAATGTATTTCTAACCCTGAGCCACTCCGCATTAGGATGTGTGCTCCATGATGGCCTGTTACACTGAATTGTAAAGTAAATTACATAATCAATTGTCTGCAGATGTAATTTGTGCATCTCAGTATGTGCTCTGAACACCATGCTGACATGTTTCCTAAACAGCTTTAATAGTAAACAGATAAAGATTGCCAACATGTTACTGTACTGGAATAGCAGATGTCACCTTTGCCGTGAGTGCTGTATCTTAGACAGAATGGTAGATAGAATAATAAACTAAATGATAGAACAATAAAATGATGAATAGACTGACTTGTGTGTTGACCATCTATCCTGAGATGCAGTTAGTAAATCAGTTATTGATTTTTGGGTTTAGCCCGGAGTTAGCAGATCAGTTAGTGATGTTAGTTTGGTTAGTTAGTTTAGTTAGATCTGGTTAGCAATAGGTCATCCATACATAACTAATGGGGAGTAGATGTCTGCTAATCCTCCACTTGCATTCTTGAACATTTAAACATGGTCAGACCAGCCCTGCTGTGGAAACCAAACACATTCACAGTTGAGCTGTTCAGTGGACGTCTGGTGTCACAGGCTGGAGATGGCGGTCAGGCATTTGTCAAAAACGTTTATAGGAAGGTTGGGTGGAGACATCATTAGACCCTGGTTTAAGATGTGTCTGCAGTGCAAACTGGTGTAGACAATTGACAATGTGAAAGAAATGCTGGCCTATAATCTGTAACGTTGTTTAGTGTTCTGTGAAATAGCTTTACACCAAGACAAAAATCCAGCGAGGAAGGAATCCTTTTGTATTCCCTCATGCAAACACACTACATGAAAACTTAATGAATACAACTTTACTGCTTTTCAGAAAGGTTACTTGTGTTGTTCTCCCGGACAACGGACATCCATAACCACTTCATCAGGATGTCCTGTTGTCAAACCAATTTCTCACCACATGCCTTCAATTTCTCTTTAGTTTCTTAAAGGACCATTGCTGCCCAGTCACAATAAATTGTGAAATGCGATTTTAGATACATCTCCTTGAATTGATGCATTGTTTGAATCTAGAACAGCTAGTGTTGTTGCTGGAGCCTGTGTTGTTTGAACATAGTTTGAGGATTACTTTAGCAGGCTACTGTTACACTGTGCACCGTGATCTTCATTACTTTCCATTCCAATCAGGAGAGACCTGCGATGCTAAAGTGAATTTATTTACAGATATAAATGTATTACAAGTGTTTGGGCTTAGACCCCGAGGGAACGATCAAATGGTACCTGCCCAGAATAGAAGAAGAATCCCCCACTGAGTCCAGACACTGGTGGTGGAGGAGGAGGGGGTGGTGGAGGAGGGGGTGGTGGAGGTAGAGGAGGAGGGGGTGGTGGGACGGTGGAGGAGGAGGGGGTGGTGAGGAGGAGGGGGTGGAGGTGGTGGTGGAGGAGGAGGGGTGTGGAGGAGGAGGGGTAGTGAGGTGGAGGAGAGGGGGGTGGAGTGCATGGTGGAGGAGGGGGGAGAGGTGATGGTAGAGGAGGTGGTGGAGTG
Source organism: Plecoglossus altivelis (assembly GCA_036571765.1). Lineage (NCBI taxonomy): Eukaryota > Metazoa > Chordata > Actinopteri > Osmeriformes > Plecoglossidae > Plecoglossus > Plecoglossus altivelis. The sequence continues at coordinate 14,959,460 of BROE01000007.1, forward strand.
ATGGGGAGGAGGGGTGAGGAGGTGATGGTGGAGAGGAGGGGGTGTGAGGTGTGTGGAGGAGACGGGGTGGTGGAGGTGGTGGAGAGGAGGGTGGTGATGAGGTTGGTGGAGAGAGGGGGTGGTGGAGGTGGGGAGGGGGGTGGAGTGGGTGGTGGTGGAGGTGTAGTCAATGGTGTGTGGTGGAGGAGAGGGGTGGTGGAGGTGGTGGTGGATGGGGGTGGTATGATGGTGGTGGTAGGAGATGGGGTGTGTGGTGGTGTGGAGGTGTGTGGAGGAGGTGGTAGTGATGGTGGAGGTGGTTGTAGGAGGTTGGTAGGTCATGGTGGATGGTGTGGAATATGGGAGAATAAGGGTGGGGGAGGTGGTGGTGGTGGAGGAGGTGGTAGTGAGGAGGAGGGGGGGTGGTGGTGGTGTGGGGAGGTGGTGGTGGAGGAGGAGGGGGTGGTGGAGGAGAGGGGGTGGTGTGGAGGTGGTGGTGGTGGAGGTGGTAGTCATGGTGGTGGTGGAGGAGGAGGGGTGGTGGAGGTTGGTGGAGGAGGTGGTAGTGATGGTGGTGGTTGAGGAGGAGGGGGTGGTGGTGGGGTGGGGTGGTGGTGGAGGAGGTGGAGATGATGGTGGAGGTGTGGAGGAGGTGGTAAGTCATGGTGGGTGGTGGAGGAGGAGGAGTGGTGGAGGGTGTGGAGGAGGCTGGTAAGTTGAGGAGTTGAGGGGGGTGGTGGGTGTGGTGGTGGAGGTGGTGTGAGGGAGGAGGGGGTGTGTATGTATCTGGGTGAAGAGAGGGAGGAGGGGAGAAATAGGGAGAGAATGACAGACTAGAGAGAGATGGTGAGAGAAAACAAGAGAGAAAGAGAGAAGAAAAGAGAGAGAGGGGGGGTGGTGGTGGTGGAGGTGGTGGTGGTAGGAGGTGGTAGTGATGGTGGATGGTGGTGGAGGAGGTGGTAGTCAGTGGTGGGGAGGAGGAGGGGGTGGTGGAGGTGGTGGAGGAGGTGGTAGTTGAGGCCACGGAGGGGGGGTGGTGGTGGTGGTGGGTGGAGTGGTGTGGAGGATGGAGGGGGTGTGGAGGAGGAGGGGGTGGTGGAGGTCCTGGTGGGGAGGAGGAGGGGTGCGGAAGGTGGTGGTGGAGCAGGTGGTAGTGAGTGGTGGGGTGGCTTGAAGGAGGAGCGGGGTGGTGGTGGAAGGTGGTGGTGGTGGAGAGATGTGGTGGTGGATGGTGGTGATGTAACGAAATGCCGAATGTGAGTGAGACTTTATCGAGCGATCGGCGGTGGAGCGTGGCATGCCAGGTGGCTGGGTGCTGGAGTGGGGGTGGTGGAGGAGGAGGTGGCTGGTGGAGAGGTGGTGGTAATGGAGAGGAGGTGTGTGGTGGAGTGAGGTTCGGTCAGTGGATGGCTGTGTGGTGAGGTAGCGAGGTGGTGAGGTGGTGTGGTGGGGTGGAGGACGGGTGGTGGTGGAGGAGGAGGTGGTGGTGGAGGAGGTGGTGGTGATGGAGGTGGTGACGGCAGCCGATGATCCAGTCAGAAGGGTGAAGGCAAGACACCTGGCGGTAGCAGGTGGAGGGTTGCGCACTAGATAGCATGGACAAACTGAACAGGGAGAGAATTGTATTTAAAATGGCACGAGCATATTAATAAGTTGATATCTACAATGAAAACTGACAGCGTTAATTGATAGACGTCAGCACTAGACGATGTGGAACCCGGATGACGCCTGATAGAAAGTTCCTAGCGGCAGAGCGAGAGAAATAAATTATATAATGTTTCCGACTGCAGGGATTGGGCTTGCCTGATTGAACTTGCGCAAAGTTTCATTTGCGCAATTTGCATGTCACTTTGGTTAAAAAAGACAGCCGAGTTTCAATGTTCATCTTGTAAAATACTGAAAAGTTATGATGAGACATCAAGACAACTTCAGGTTCTCTAGTCTGTCCAACTGTTGTCCCCTGACTATGATTTTTCTTTGAGTTAACAAAAAACTGTTTACCCAATCTGAGCTACATTCATCAGCAGTCCTGTCTCCATCCCTGTGTCTCCTCTCCTCCCCCATCCACCCAGCAAATTACAACCTCAGAAGACTCAAACACTAGGCTGACATCCCCTGCTCAGCCCCACCGCCCGCATCCATGGCCTGGATTGACACTTTAAATGAAAGGAACATTGAAAAGGAGAGAAGCCGTCTCCTTTGTGTGGCGTACGGTGTGTACCTGCTGAGTGGTATTAGACAACATCCCCGCAGGGGGGCGTCCTGCATGTCAATGCAGCTTCACTTGAAGATCTAAGCTTCAGAAATGTCACAGCGTTGACTCTTGCTGCACTGCAGACGTGGCCTTTTCATCCAACAACAGTCCTCCGAGAAACTCGATGAGCTTCGGTCTAGTGTTTTCAGTTTGCCCCTTGTTGTTGGGGAAGAGGAGGGAGAGGGGAGAAGGAGAGTAAGCGGGGGATGGAGGGCATCCAGCTAGGGCCATCGCTGAGGGAGTGTACTTGGAGTTCACAGCTAAATAACTTGTTACAAGTCTACGGATACACCGGGAGCACGTTGTCCAAGCCTGACCTGGCAGGACGTGTCAGGCAGTATGTCTCTGGTGAGCCCAGAGCACTCACACACAGCACAGATAAACTACCATGGGAACATAATAAGGACTATTTTATCTACTTTAAAATATACATTCACTTGACCTCAAAATCATCACATTTGGAACATCCTCAATCAATTTAAAAGGTCAACCTACAGATATTCAATTTCCTGCTGTTGAAAGGCCAACGTATTTCTTTTAATAGAGAGGACTTCCTGTATAATCTTCTGTGGAATTGCATGCAAACCAGACCATCTGGGAAAGTGAAATGATGGCAGCAGAGCTGCAGGTTGAATGACAGCCCAACAGCCTATAATTAGGGCCTTCTGTGTTAGTGTAGGAGGTGTCTCATTAACCCCCAACACCTTTACCCCCTAACACTGTTCTATCTCATTCTGGTTCAATCCAATACTTTCTATTCCATTGTGGGACCCTTGTTCTCCTCCCTATCCTGAAAGACCTTAAGGACCACGACTGGGAACCCTCCAGAGTTCCTGCACCGCGCTCACACCAGCTCACACCGGCTCTCACCGCGCTCGCACCACGCTCACATCGTGCTCACACCTCAGACGGAGCAGAGGTGACAGGCTCTGACAGGCCACACCCACCGCCAACCGGATGACCAATTATCATGCGGTCAGAGCTGGAACTGAGTGAGTCAACAAGCTGTGAGGCTCTACCAACACGCCAGGTGCACAACACTAGACAGCTCAGGCCTGGCAGCACTGTCTGTATAATCCAATTAACATCATTTAAACATGATGCCGGAAGCCAACCCACAACAGTGATGAGTTCCTACTCCTAGCTCTCTCTGTTCAGACTGCTACTAGTCTCTCTCTCTGTGTTCAGACTGCTCCTAGCTCTCTCTCTCTCTCTCTCTCTGTCTCTCTCTCTGTATCTCTGTTCAGACTGCTCCTAACTCTCTCTCTCTTTCACTCTCTGTTCAGACTGCTCCTAACTCTCTCTCTCTTTCACTCTCTGTTCAGACTGCTCCTAACTCTCTCTCTCTCCTAACTCTCAGTTCAAATTTCTCGTGGCGATCTCTGGGTTTGAACATTTAGTGAGCTGAAAGGTCTTAGTATGCTTGCTCGTGTGCTTCATTGTGTGCCAGAGGAAAACAGTTCCAGTGCTCCAGAGGAACAAGGCAAGCACACTGGGAGAGATCATTTAGGATTATTTAACAGATATCACAGCTCTGCTTATTCACTCATGAAGTATCTGCTTAGTCTGACACACACACATGTATGCTATTATTATTCACCCAATAAGAGTAGAGACATTATGATATAATATGATTTAGGGATGCTCTGGTATATACCCATTAAGGACAGTGGAAAATCCAACTCAAAGAAAAAATATCATTTTTCCCGATCTGAAATGGAAAGATGTGTTCAGATTGAATCAGCAGTCTGGTGGAAGGTATAAATTGTTACAAGGTTAGAGTTAGCATGTCTTGCTGTTGTGTTGTTGGAAGAATCAATCAACAACAGAAATAGAATAGCAGATATCTAAGCAGGGGAGGGAAGGCAAACATGTCTCATGTTGTTGAGCTACTGTGTTTATTTTGGGGTAAGCATCACAGCAGCAGCGGTGGTTCACACTTGAGTCAATGTGCCAACACCTTGAAATCCTGAAGAGGAACACGACTGAATCACCAGAGGAAGAGCTCTGTGATTCATGACTGAATCACCAGAGGAAGAGCTCAGTGGTTCACCACTGAATCACCAGAGGAAGAGCTCTGTGATTCATGACTGAATCACCAGAGGAAGAGCTCAGTGACTCATGACTGAATCACCAGAGGAAGAGCTCAGTGACTCATGACTGAATCGCCAGAGGAAGAGCTCTGTGGTTTACAACAGTCATGTAGAAGATTTTAATTAACTGTGTTTATTCTAGTAAGAATGTTCTAGTCCTCATCCATAACCTTGAACACAAATATTCCTCTCATTCCATGCTTAGCTACTTGTGTCCCATGTGAAGCCAGTATGGATAATTCAGTAGAACATATAGTTACAGTTGTGACTGAAGTCTGATAATAAACTAAGGATGTTTGAAAAAGATATCCTTTCACCATAGATGCAGATATTTCAGCAGATCTTAGGCCAAAACCGATAAGCTTTACAGATCAGAAACACATTCTCAATCAAAAAACACTTATGTTTCTAGTGTTTGATCTCAGATAATGGCAGACGTTCCAGGATCCATTAAATATATATTTTAGAGCATGAAGAGTCAGAATTCTACTGAATCTCATATGCATCATCTTGGGGATACACTAATGAGCACTACAGGCAACTGGAGCGTATTTTCCGCATGTACAATCAGGTTGATTTGAACTGTTGAGGATTTAAACAGCAGAATGATCCTGACTTTGTGCTAAGGAACAGGCTGACCATCACTCAAAGAGAACTACAAAATGACCAAGCTGCTAAAATGATCAGACTCATCCTTACCCACAGTAAAAACTGAAGCAAGTTTCCTCCATGCCTGCAAGCCACCTGAAGGCCCTATTATCAACCCACCCAAGTAGCAAGCAGCAGTTCACTACGCAAACATTCTCCTTCCCACAATGCTTTGTGGGGAGGTCTGGGCCAGGCCCGTCCGGGGGGGGGCGGCCATTTGCCCTTGTGTGTCACATTATGTGTGCAATCACGTCAGGGGTAATTGGATGTGTGGGGAGGAATACCGAGTGGGTTTCAGAGAAACACACAGCCAGCTGTAGTATCTCCTCAGTTATCTTACAGCACAGGAACACGCTACATGGTAACGTGATATGAATCACACCATAACACAGCAATGCTGATGTCTAAAGAAATGAAATCTTGAAGGTCAACATCTCATTTATAGAGAGTCGCAGCACATACGCTCACACAGTAGAACACACACGCACATGACTAATACAGCTCCTCTACACAGCCATAACACAAGAACAATACACTTTGTCCATGTACATCTGTAACTGCCTCAGGCCTGAGACTGTGGTGTTCTTCCTGGATGGGTAGGAGATGCAGGACTCTACTGGAACACAGAAACAGCACACAGAGCAGCATGTAGCTGTTCCTATGAAGCCCTCAGTATTTATATTGGAAGAACCCGTCTTATAAGGACAAAAGCAAAGATCAGGCCACATAAGGTGACAGCTGATGCCATTTGTTAGAAACAGGCACCAAGAAGATACTGTAAATAACTGCTTCTGAGAACGTGTTATAGTGATTTAAATGATCATCCTGTTACAGCACTGAAAGCCGGTAGTTGTAAATGTCGGTGCTAAGAAGTGTTCAGACAGCTGAGGTACGAAACACCTCAGCGTGAACCTCCATTTCAGTCTCCTGTGTGTCTCCTGTGTGTCTCCTGTGTGTCTCCTGAGTGTCTCCTCTGTGTCTCCTGAGTGTTGTCTTCTGAGTGTCTCCTCTGTGTCTCCTGAGTGTCTTCTGAGTGTCTCCTGTGTGTCTCCTGAGTGTCTCCTGTGTGTCTCCTGAGTGTCTCCTCTGTGTCTCCTGAGTGTCTCCTGAGTGTCTCCTGTGTGTCTCCTCTGTGTCTCCTCTGTGTCTCCTCTGTGTCTCCTGAGTGTCTCCTCTGTGTCTCTTGTGTGTCTCCTGAGTGTCTCCTCTGTGTCTCCTGAGTGTCTCCTGAGTGTCTCTTGTGTGTCTCCTGAGTGTCTCCTCTGTGTCTCCTGAGTGTCTCCTGAGTGTCTCCTGTGTGTCTCCTCTGTGTCTCCTCTGTGTCTCCTGAGTGTCTCCTGTGTGTCTCCTCTGTGTCTCCTGAGTGTCTCCTGAGTGTCTCCTGTGTGTCTCCTGAGTGTCTCCTCTGTGTCTCCTGAGTGTCTCCTGAGTGTCTCATGTGTGTCTCCTGAGTGTCTCCTGTGTGTCTTTCTTCAATAGAACCAACAGCAAGAATCCTTAAGTAAACAGCTGAAGGTAAACAATTAGCTGTTCCTCATGAGTTCTATTGACGTCTTGGCTGTCAATCAATCCTGACCCAATTAAACAGGACCAGGAAGCTCACCGGAATCCCAATTTATTTGCCGTCACTCAACCAGACAACAGCCTCCTCCCCAACCACACATCTCCTGTAAAACACTACCCGAGACTTTGTTACTGGCTAAAATATTCACCAGGAAACCATAGTGTACACCCCACTTCAATCGTTTTTTGTCTACACGTACAGAATCCTACATTCAGGTAAAAGCCACTTCAGCTCCACAGAGAAAAGAAGCAGGAATCTGATTTGTATGTGATTTCCCAGTGATGACTGATAGTGGTGTCATTAGCAACACGCCATGCATAATGCTAAACAAGCTCCCCAGTCTACATTCACATCTGCTACAGTGAAACACTACTGCCCACTAGTGGTCATGTAGTGTTCTAAAATATACATTAACTGATCTGTGTTGTAAAAAAAATTTTAAAAGGCATAAAAAAATAAAAAAGGAACCGTTTTGTTTGTTTCAGAATAACAGTTGAATATTTGATTCAGAGAGACTTGATTCAGCAGGTTCTGCTGAAGGAGAGTAACATCCTGCTGGGCTGAGCAGAGGTAATGCTGCTCCTGTCCACTAGGTGGCAGGCTAGCACATCTTTCTACCTGCCAGAGTGAGCTTGCTCACCGCGTTGCACCCTCAGTAACCATTTCAGATGTTTGTAAATCATCAATGTCAGAGTACAGTGTTTTGATTCAGTCGTCAAATCTAAACACATTACTGTTCTTAGACTTGACTCAACTTAGACTCAGGGTCCAGTGAGCCACCTAATGATTCCTCTATAAAGTCCTGGTTTGGTACGATTGCCCCAGACAAAGAGCGGCTTTAGTGTTCCTGTAGTAATGAATTCCTTCTAATCTTGCTTGTTGTTGAAACTAACAAGCTTTTCTGGCATTTCATTATTTAATCAATTAGTGTCCACATTCCCTTCTGTCAAGTCCTGCCAGTGGAGCTCAACTGGTTCGTTCACATCTCAGAGGGTAATCTGGAAGTGCTACAGCGAGGGGCAATTACCGCTAATATGATTACATTAATCATTCTGAGCTTTTAAAAGCTTTTCAGAAAAATTGCCTCTTTTAATGTTCAAGAAGTGTATTTTCCTTTGAAAAGAAGGAAATGAATTTAACTTCCCCCTCATTTCCAATTTTTTCCACATTCTTTGAGAAATCGATTGTATCCAATGATCAAGGGAGCCATACATGAGTAGACAGCGCTACACCCCCAGGACAGCCCTGCACCCACAGGACAGCGCTACACCCCACAGGACAGCCCTGCACCCCCAGGACAGCCCTCCACCCCACAGGACAGCGCTACACCCCACAGGACAGCCCTGCACCCACAGGACAGCCCTGCACCCTCAGGACAGCCCTGCACCCCCCCAGGACAGCCCTGCTCCCCAAGGACAGCGCTACACCCCCAGGACAGTCCTGCACCTTCAGGACAGCCCTGCACCCTCAGGACAGCCCTGCACCCCCAGGACAGTCCTGCACCCTCAGGACAGTCCTGCCCCCTCAGGACAGCCCTGCTCCCTCAGGACAGCCCTGCACCCCTGACCAGCCCTGCCCCCTCAGGACAGCTCTGCTCCCTCAGGACAGCCCTGCACTCCTTAGGACATACTTACATACTTATCCAGGAAAGAGACCTTTCAATTATGGTTGATGATCAGATGATAGAGATAGAAAATGATATTGACCGCCCATGATCAATCTCCTCTGGACAATAAGGCCTATGAGTTAAGTACACATTAAGGAAGACAGCAGAGATGAGTTATACAGAAGGAGGAGGAGGATGTAAATTTGCTGAGGAAGGCTTCCTGCAGGGAACACAGGAAGTCTGAGGCAAGAGACGGCCTTCCTGTTACTCTGTGTATGGATTTCACATTTATTCAAGCTTTGAGGCCAGGAGACTGGAGCCCCTGCCAGCATGGACAACCCTGTCGGTGACCCCTCTAGGATCCATTGATCTGGCCATCCATCACTGACTAACATCAGATTGTACTGTACCACAGAATCATGTTCTGTATAAGCCTTGGGAAATGGCTACCTGGTCATTTATACGTGTACTGATGTCACCAATTGTAATGTGTTGCTGTACATTGTTACAAATGAAGAGGCCCCAAAACTATATTATAGTTATATTATAGTTTTATAGTTCAAACCCTTCACAAGCTTCCAGAGTCATAGTGCTTCACATGCCTCCAGAGTCATAGTGCTTCACATGCCTCCAGAGTCATAGTGCTTCACATGCCTTCAGAGTCATTGTGCTTCACATGCATACAGAGTCATAGTGCTTCACATGCCTCCAGAGTCATAGTGCTTCACATGCCTCCAGAGTCATAGGGCTTCACATGCCTCCAGAGTCATAGTGCTTCACATGCCTCCAGAGTCATAGTGCTTCACATGCCTCCAGAGTCATAGTGCTTCACATGCCTCCAGAGTCATAGTGCTTCACATGCCTCCAGAGTCATAGTTCTTCACATGCCTCCAGAGTCATAGTGCTTCACATACCTCCAGAGTCATAGTGCTTCACATGCCTCCAGAGTCATAGTGCTTCACATGCCTCCAGAGTCATAGTGCTTCACATACCTACAGAGTCATAGTGCTTCACATACCTTCAGAGTTGTTGTCCTTCACATCCTCCACTGATGTGCTTAACAACAGATAAATCTCAGTCCTGCTGTGTACCCTGGCAACATGCCTGCTTCCTCCACATCATTTACACTCAGGCCTTTCTAATACTGTACTAATATAATCCATCGGACACTCCCTATTGATTTAGCCTTCACGCTCACCATTGATCCACTTGTTTCAAATACAGGGATTCTCTATTAGGTAGATTGGTTTCCTCAACAGGCAATTTGGTCAATTAAACAGAGGAGGTGTTCATAAACTAGAGCTGTCAACACAGGCTGTTTTGTCAGCTCAGACTGAAGGACATCCCAGCGATGAGGGGACAACATGGACTGTTCTGTCTGGTCAGACTGAAGAACAGCCAGTGATGAGAGGACACAGGCTGTTCTGTCTGGTCAGACTGAAGAACAGCTAGTGATGAGAGGACACAGGCTGTTCTGTCTGGTCAGACTGAAGAACATCCAGTGATGAGAGGACATCATGGACTGTTCTGTCTGGTCAGACTGAAGAACATCCAGTGATGAGAGGACACAGGCTGTTCTGTCTGGTCAGACTGAAGAACATCCAGTGATGAGAGGACACAGGCTGTTCTGTCTGGTCAGACTGAAGAACAGCCAGTGATGAGAGGACACAGGCTGTTCTGTCTGGTCAGACTGAAGAACAGCCAGTGATGACAGGACACAGGCTGTTCTGTCTGGTCAGACTGAAGGACATCCAGTGATGACAGGACATCATGGACTCAAAACACAAGCCATCGCTGCTTTGTTGAAAACAGAGAGATGGAGTGGAGAATAGAGAAAAGGTGGAGGAGGGGAGATTTGATGAAGGTCGAGAGAGGAGGAGATATGTGATGGATGAGGTAGAGAAATGTGATTGAGAAGAAGAGAGGTGGAGGAGGAGGTGGAGAAATATGATGGAGGTGGAGAGAGGTGGCAGGAGAGGTGGAGAGACGCTGAAGTCATACAATGGCTTTTTTTCTAGATAACCATCATGAGAACAACTACTGTAAAATGAACAAATACATTTGAGTTGTTACATCCATTTGTAACTCGTGTTAAATGAATTGTGTCCTGATCAAGTCTGGCCAGTGGATGACTCAGTAAACCTATGATAGTTTGAATGACAACAGCCTACATGATAACTACTGTGACGATTAGATTCAGGTGAAATGCGCATCTAAAACGACAGTTTGAATTAACGTATATTCTATGGCCACACCTTAATGGTCGTGAGCATGACGTCACGCCCCGACAGGACGGTACCCAACTCCGTGCATTCTTTGGGGAAACGGGGTTTGGAGTCGGATCCTGTCGGGGTGCAACCACCGGATGATCTATCTGGGAACTCGTGCAGGCACATAAAGGAACGTTCTATGAACTATTAAGGAATTTATTACACTACATGACTACATTTATTTAATGGACGTTAACCTTCTGAAATAATCGTAAACAGGCCAATGTTTTTCCCTGGGCAGTGCGTAAAATGTCCTACTTGGGTCTTGTGCGTATCTAAAAGGTCGGTGAGATCTGTAATATTGGCGCTTTGGCTTTTCAGCGCTATTTAGCGCGATTCTCCAACTTTAGCCTTGACAAGACGCGCTCCCTTATTTTCCTTCGTGATTCTAACCGTTCCACCGCTATTCTAGAGCCCCCGGGACGACGCGGTTCAACAGAAAACCCACCGGAGCCGTAGTTTTTTTATTCTGGCGCACGCGCCTGACTTTTGGCGGTATGCCAACGTCTTCTTTAAGATAAGAAAATCTCTCCACAGAAGGTCGCGTGCTTAGAGAGTTTGTTTTCCTTTTGGGTTTGATCAGATGGACTCACCGACAGTCCGCGTGGATGTCCAGGATGTATGACTGGCACCTTCGTGATGCGCTGCTAGGAGATCTAAGGACTCTGCGGCTGCCTCGCTCTGCTTCGACGCTGTGATCTTTGAGAAGAACAACTCTATCCACAGGGTGCATCTATATCGAAGCGCAATGTTTTTAATAACTTTTTACATCATGTTGTCTGCCCTGGGTAAGTCACACACCTGGTTTTCTTTTAAGTAGACTATAGTGTGGATACTAAGTCTCTATTGCTAAATATAATTCGACAAGGCGTATATTGTCACTTTAATTATTGGAAAACAACAGTTAAGGCTTTACCTCTGTACCAAACTTTGGACACCTTGTATCAGCGGTACCGAGGAAACGTTCTACCTCGTCTGTATGCACTGTAGGTGTTGCTCTGCGCTTAGTGGAAGGTTGGTTTTCTGTGAACTTCTACAGGCATCTGTTAATCCCTCTGTGACATAGGTTGTAAAAACAGCAAGACGGATTTGATTTGTAACTTGGTGACGGCAACGAAACAATAAATCTTAAATAAACGATGTGTTTGACCAGCCAGATTCAGTAAATTGTATTTTAGATAAGGGCAACAGAACCGGAAAAGAATACGGGTTTTCAATGTGGAGTGATGTGGGCTGGTGTGACCGATATTATGAAGAGGACGCTTAATTGCTCCTTGATAACTACGAGACTGTTCGGTCGTTAGTCAAGCACCAGATCTATGTCTCTCTTGTCATTCTGTGCGTTGGAGTCTAAAATGTATTCTTGTAAGAAATTTAAAAAACATGTCTCCTGACGACTTTATTGAACCCTTTTATGTTTTGGCTCAGATTCTGTATCCCCGTCGAAGGGTGACCGAACCACTTCACTACGACCCGGACGCCTAGACTGCGTAAAGGCGAGTGAACAGTGTTTGAAAGATCCGTCCTGCAGTCCTAAGTACCGGACCATGAGACAGTGTGTGGCGGGGAGGGAGAGCAACTTCACGGTCACTGGTCCGGAGGCGCAGGGCGAGTGTCGAAACGCCATAGAGGCCATGAAACAGAGCCCGCTGTACGACTGCAGGTGTAGACGCGGGATGAAGAAGGAGAAAAACTGCCTGCGGATCTTCTGGGGAATTTTTCAGAGTTTACAGGGTATGGATTTACTGCATTACATTTCTTTGAACTTACCCATTTACTTTAATATCCACGAGTCTCAACGGGATAAAACAAAATAAACGTGTGTTTACTCGTTCTAAAATCACGAGAAGCACGTAATCAATTCCTCTGAAGTCCAGAAGAATTCAAGCGGAATTCTAACTGCCCCTCATGCAGGCCAGCCGTTAAGTAATCCTAACCCGGTTAGCCTGATCGCTCGAGCTAAAAACTTTGACGTTTTCCTAGTTTAACAATTTGAGCAAAGCATTGCTAGCTGATGCATGGCTAGACAATTACTCTGTGAAAAGAAAAACATTATTTAACATATTCAAGTCGTCCTTCAAATTTTAGAAGGTTACAAAAATGCACCCGAATAGCCTACAATTGAACTGTTCGATGAAAATGGAATTGGATCATTTTAACCCCAAAATATGCTCGTACACTGAATGTGCTCATTCGGGTTTCAAATATCAGGTGTGATATTTTGAACTGTTGATCAACGATAATGATAACAATAATGTTGTTATGTAGACATACACTCATGCACACACCAAGCACAAGTACTTAGGAATACCCGCTTGTCCACACACACACACACACACACACACACACACACACACACACACACACACAGTTACAGTGCACCCTTCCTTGGTGTTGATGCAGCTGTGTTCTTGTTCAGGTAACGACCTGCTGGAGGACTCCCCTTACGAAGCAGTCAGTAGCAGACTGTCAGACATTCACCGCCTGGCTCCCATCCTGGCTGGTAAGATTCTCTACCTCCTCTGCTCCTAGACTGTTATACAGATGCTCGTCTCCAGATGTGTTTCAGCAGGTGAGGTGTGAAGTGGACATTGTAAAGGTTGAAGGTTGTGTTACCAAACAAAGAGGTATCTTCATGTAACGTCTTGCTGACGGTTCAGTTGTGGTCACAACCATTAGGTCTCACACCTTCCTACCTAATGTCAACAAGTTACTGACCTTCAGAACATTTCATCACATTAAAACAACACAGGAAACGACTCTTCGTCTTCTAGAGTTGAAGTGAGAGTCATGACTAAGTGTGACCCAGTCCTCCTAGAAGGCATGTCTCTGCCCCTCTGTTTCCTGCCTCTCTGCTCTCAGCAGCCAGCATCAATCACAAAACCTTTTATCCAGTGTTGTGACCTGCCACACACAAAGAGCAGTCATTTAGCATCCAGCTCGTATGCTTTAGCATGGTGATGACACATCTGTTCACAGCCTCACTGCAACAAGAGTGGAAATTGTGATTGTCGTTCATACCTCTACATGGTATTTAGTTCAACAAAACAGACGTCTATTTATGGTTGGAATATTCTGCTGTCATGGTGGTTTTCTGGCTGTGTGGATCTACGTCCAGCAAACACCAAAGCCCCCTGCTAAGCAGACAGACAGGCAGTGCAGACAGACTGGTAGTGCAGACAGACAGGCAGCCCCCATGGACACTGTGCTGTTTTGTAGTGTGTTGACTATACCTCCTCATCTTCCTCCATCTCCTCTTCTTCCTCCATCTCCTCTTCTTCCTCCATCTCCTCTTCTTCCTCCATCTCCTCTTCCTCCTCCATCTCTTCGTCTTCCTCCATCTCCTCTTCCTCCTCCATCTCCTCTTCTTCCTCCATCTCCTCATCTTCCTCCATCTCCTCATCTTCCTCCATCTCCTCTTCTTCCTCCATCTCCTCTTCTTCCTCCATCTCCTCGTCTTCCTCCATCTCCTCTCTGAATCCCGTCCACTTCAATTCTCAGGGTTGGCCCACACTGAAAAAACAGTGTTTGTGTTGGGGGGTTAGCAGGCTGTGTGTTGGGGAGGGTGTGTGTAGCAGGGTGTGTGTTGGGGAGAGAGGGTGTGTGTTGGGGAGAGAGGGTGTGTGTTGGGGATGAGGGTGTGTGTTGGGGAGAGAGTGTGTGTTGGGGAGAGAGGCTGTGTGTGTAGTAGGGTTAGCAGGCTGTGTGTTGGGGAGAGATGGTGTGTGTTGGGGAGTGGGGGGTGTGTTGGGGAGTGAGGGGGTGTGTTAGGGAGAGAGGGTGTGTTAGGGAGAGAGGGGGTGTGTTTGGGGAGTGAGGGGTGTGTTGGGGAGTGAGAGGGTGTGTTGAGGAGAGAGAGGGTGTGTTGGGGAGTGAGGGGGTGTGTTGGGGAGTGGGGGGGTGTGTTAGGGAGAGAGGGGTGTTGAGGAGAAGAGGGGTGTGTTGGGGAGTGAGGGGGTGTGTTAGGGAGAGAGGGTGTGTTGAGGAGAGAGAGGGTGTGTTGGGGAGTGAGGGGTGTGTTGGGGAGTGAGGGGGTGTGTTGGGGAGTGAGGGGGTGTGTTGGGGAGTGAGGGGTGTGTTGGGGAGTGAGGGGGTGTGTTGGGAGTGAGGGGTGTGTTGGGGAGTGAGAGGGTGTGTTGAGGAGAGAGAGGGTGTGTTGGGGAGTGAGGGGTGTGTTGGGGTGTGTGGGGGTGAGGGTGTGTTGGGGAGAGAGGGGTGTGTTGGGGAGTGAGGGGGTGTTAGGGTTGAGTCATCTGAGCATGTTGGGTGTTGGAGTGCAGCAGTAACAGTGTGTTCACAGCTGGAGCTGGACGCCCCAGGCCCTCCATGGAGACACCTTCAGAGGAACACTCTCAGCTGCTAGGTCCTCACACTTTCACCAAACTAGACAGTATGTTCCCTGCATGACTGTAGCTGAGGGTATAAGGAGCTGGAAGATGTTATGATGTTGTCCAACGCAGCCTGACCACACAGACAGTGCAGCAGAGTGCATGACATCAGAGACCTGATACACCCTCCCCCTCTTGTGGGACACAAAAGAGAAACCTTACCCTGGGAAGAGATCCTTCTTTAGAGATGAAGACCACTCTGGTAAAAACACTGCTAGAAGGATAATCAATAGATTCCATGTTTAAAGAGAAACCTGAAACTCAACGAACCAGAGACGTGGCCCAGATCCCTTTACCCAGAAAGCTCTTTAGTGACTGTGGACTGAGGCCAGATCAATCCCAGAGGGGGATAAGGTGGAGTGAACCAGGGTCAGAGGTCAAGCAACTGGAACTTTACCATAGTACTGTGGAAATCTAAAGACAGCCTAAACGTTCATGACCTTGCTCTCCCTAGTTAGTGAGTGAGCCTGTCATTGCTGCACACAGCCCATGAGAGTCAGAGCACTTTGACAGCCAGCTGAATGTGTATTCTGACCAGCCTGTTGTTGTTGCTTAGCTGAAGCGCAAACGCCATTAATCACTCTGGCAGCTGCAGAGGGAGAACTGGAGGAGTTAATTGATCCAAATACAGTGAGGCACTAGCTGAGGGTCATGCTCAACATGGGAATGAGGCTATCATGACAAGGCCAGAAACACCAGCCCAGTGTTACTTAGAACTACAACTAGACTGTACACAGAACTACAGCCTGACTGTACACAGAACTACAGCCTGACTGTACACAGGACTACAGCCTGACTGCACACAGGACTACAGCCTGACTGTACACAGAACTACAGCCTGACTGTACACAGGACTACAACTTGACTGTACACAGAACTACAGCCTGACTGCACACAGAACTACAGCCTGACTGTACACAGGACTACAGCCTGACTGTACACAGAACTACAGCCTGACTGCACACAGGACTACAGCCTGACTGCACACAGAACTACAGCCTGACTGCACACAGGACTACAGCCTGACTGCACACAGAACTACAGCCTGACTGTACACAGGACTACAACTTGACTGAACACAGGACTACAGCCTGACTGCACACAGAACTACAGCCTGACTGTACACAGGACTACAGCCTGACTGTACACAGGACTACAGCCTGACTGAACACAGAACTACAGCCTGACTGTACACAGGACTACAGCCTGACTGCACACAGGACTACAGCCTGACTGTACACAGGACTACAACTTGACTGAACACAGGACTACAGCCTGACTGCACACAGGACTACAGCCTGATTGTACACAGGACTACAACTTGACTGAACACAGGACTACAGCCTGACTGCACACAGGACTACAGCCTGACTGCACACAGGACTACAGCCTGATTGTACACAGGACTACAACTTGACTGAACACAGGACTACAGCCTGACTGCACACAGGACTACTGCCTGACTGAACACAGGACTACAGCCTGACTGAACACAGAACTACAACTAGACTGTACACAGGACTACAGCCTGATTGTACACAGAACTACAACTAGACTGTACACAGGACTACAGCCTGACTGTATATATATATATGATATATATAGATAGTATAAGATACTCATATGTATCTATCTATCTATATATAGATAGATAGATAGATATATATAGATAGATATATACTAAGATAAAGCACAAGGTTACTTCCACTCACTGTTATGGGGTCTACTACGGGGTCTCTGGGTGGTGGTCTGGTGTCTGGGTGGTGGTCTGGTCTCTGGGTGGTGGTCTGGTCTCTGGGTGGTGGTCTGGTCTCTCGGTGGTGGTCTGGTCTCTGGGTGGTGGTCTGGTCTCTGGGTGTTGGTCTGGTCTCTGGGTGGTGGTCTGGTCTCTGGGTGGTGGTCTGGTCTTTGGCTGGTGTCCACACTCTGGGTGTTGGTCTGGTCTCTGGCTGGTGTCTGTCTCTGGTGTCTGTCTCTGGTGTCTGTCTCTGGTGTCTGTCTCTGGTGTGTCCACTGGGTGTTGGTCTGGTCTCTGGGTGGTGGTCTGGTCTCTGGGTGTTGGTCTGGTCTCTGGCTGGTGGTCTGGTCTCTGGGTGGTGGTCTGGTCTCTGGGTGGTGGTCTGGTCTCTGGGTGACACTGGCCCTGTGAAGGGCCTGGTTCAGACTCGGTGTTTATATCATAATTAATCCAAGTTGAGACACATGTGATACCCAATAAGCAGAGCAACACCTCCTCCAGGATGGAAGAACTAATCCCTGCCTTGTTCATTAATCACTGAACAGGCTGCCTGAAGAGAGGAAACATGGAGCAGAGCATTCAGGCAAGACAGGAACAGCCTCCCACTGTATGTGTGTGTGTGTTTGTGTGCGTGTGTGTGTTTGTGTGTGTGTTTCTGTGCGTGTGTTTGTGTGTGTGCGTGTTTGTGTGTGTCTGGTGCGTGAGTGCTTGTGTGTGAGTGTATCATAAAACCAACATTTATGAATCCACTGAGCCATGTTGATATAGATTCAGCAAAGGTGTGGGCCCTTAATTGATTTCTGCGTGTGTGCGCGCTGGGTGTGTTAATAGGTGGGAAAGGAACAAGACAAGGACGTGCACTCACAGACTGATGAACAGCCTCCCTGGGGCACCAGATAAACAGGCTCACTGTGAGCATGTAGGAATGAAAACACCTGGTATCAAGTCAGTTTATGCTTTCACTCTGGTGAAGAGGTTTGTGGTTTCATTTGCTGTGTTGTATTTAAACAGGACCAATGGGGTCCAAAGCTACTTCTTCAGAAGGTGTTAGCTGCTACTCTCATCTGCAGAGAACATGGTATAAACATGGTTTATACAGACTGGCTCCTTTTACTGCAAGTGCGAAGTCAAGGAGCGGTCAGTGTTGATATGGAAAAGATGTGGAGGCAGTAGAAGCGATAGGGTTCAGTGGGAAGGTTTTACAATTAGTTCAATTTCCAGATATGTACATCACCTGGAGGGACAAATAAGGCCTGGATCATGAGGACAGACTGCCACTATATCCAGGCCAATGACTCACTCAGCACCACTGTAAATGGGATGTCTGTTTTTACGCAGGCATGTTTAACATGGACATGAATCATCCTAGCAGCATTTCTTTTGAGATCCTTTCCCCTCCTCTTGTTTAGAGCATCAGAACAGAACCATTGCATCTCTTATGTGTGGATGAGGAGGAGCAGTATTCTGAAGTTCTTGTGAGCAGTGAAGTCATTTGGGCAGCACCTATCACTCTTAGCAGCATCCCAACCTGCCAAGACAAGCGAGATCAAGCCTGCTGAAAGTGTAGTGACCGATTAAGTGTAGCAGTCTCTCTGTCATTATCCCTGTATCAGTCTTTCTGTCATTATCACTGAAGTAGTCTCTCTGTCATCACCACTGTAGTAGTCTCTCTGTCATTATCACTGTAGTGGTCATTATCACTGTAGTAGTCTCTCTGTCATTATCCCTGTATCAGTCTTTCTGTCAATATCACTGTAGCGGTCTCTCTGTCATTATCACTGTAGTAGTCTCTCTGTCATTATCACTGTAGTAGTCTCTCTGTCAATATCACTGTAGCGGTCTCTCTGTCATTATCACTGAAGTAGTCTCTCTGTCATTATCACTGTAGCGGTAATTATCACTGTAGTAGTCTCTCTTTCATCATCACTGTAGTGGCCATTATCACTGTAGTAGTCTCTCTGTCATTATCACTGTAGCAGTCTCTCTTTCATTATCACTGTAGCTGTAATTATCACTGTAGTAGTCTCTCCTTCATCATCACTGTAGCGGCCATTATCACTGTAGTAGTCTCTCTGTCATTATCACTGTAGTAGTCTCTCTGTCATTATCACTGTAATAGTCTCTCTGTCATTACCTCTGTAGTAGTCTCTCTGTCAATATCACTGTAGCGGTCTCTGTCATTATCACTGTAATAGTCTCTCTGTCATTATCACTGTAGTAGTCTCTCTGTCATTATCACTGTAGCGGTCTGTCATTATCACTGTAGTAGTCTCTCTGTCATTATTACTGTAGCGGTCATTATCACTGTAGTAGTCTCTCTGTTATTACCACTGTAGCGGTCATTATCACTGTAGTAGTCTCTCTGTTATTATCACTGTAGCAGTCTCTCTTTCATTATCACTGTAGCAGTCTCTCTGTCATTATCACTGTAGCGGTCAATCATTATCACTTTAGTAGTCTCTCTGTCATTATCACTGTAGTAGTCTCTCTGTCATTATCACTGTAGCAGTCTCTCTTTCATTATCACTGTAGTAGTCTCTCTGTCATTATCACTGTAGCTGTAATTATCACTGTAGTAGTCTCTCCTTCATCATCACTGTAGCGGCCATTATCACTGTAGTAGTCTCTCTGTCATTATCACTGTAGCAGTCTCTCTGTCATTATCACTGTAGTAGTCTCTCTGTCATTATCACTGTAATAGTCTCTCTGTCATTACCTCTGTAGTAGTCTCTCTATCAATATCACTGTAGCGGTCTCTGTCATTATCACTGTAGTAGTCTCTCTGTCATTATCACTGTAGCGGTCTGTCATTATCACTGTAGTAGTCGCTCTGTCATTACCACTGTAGCGGTCTCTCTGTCATTACCACTGTAGTAGTCTCTCTGTCATTATCACTGTAGCGGTAATTATCACTGTAGGAGATCCCATCAAATTCCCCAGCCCACCCAAACCTCCTAAGATCACACGGCTCATTTTTGAGCGCTTGTCAGATGTAAGTAATGTGTTTTGTAATACGTGATTAACCCACAGTTCAAGAATGTATTCTGATTTAATCACATCTTATTCTACAGTGCATGAAAAGGCACAGCAAGCTTCAATTCCACATCAAAGGGCATAATTACCAAATTCACTGTTCCATGCTCAGGCTGGAGAAACTGTAGAAGTGAGAGAGAGCAAGCAAAGTAGCAAACCCTTTTATAACAATGAACGAGGGGAGAAGGGAGAAGGGGAGCGCAAGGGAGGAGGGGGGAGGTAATCTGCGTGTGACGTAATCTGCCAAGATCTGAGAACTCATGAGAGACATAGAGAGAGAAACAGAGAGAGAGAGAGAGAGAGAGAGAGAACCGTAGAGAGAGACATAGAGAGAGAGAGAGACATAGGAGGACAGAAAGAGAGAGAGAGAGAGAACGTAAGAGAACATGAAGAGACAGAGAGAAGAGAGAGAGAGAAGAGAAGAGAGAGAGAGACGTAGAGAGAGACATAGAGAGACAGAGAGAGAGAGACGTAGAGAGAGACATAGAGAGAGACAGAGCAAGAGACAGAGAGAGAGACACTGAGAGAGAGAAAGAGAGAGAGAGAGAGAGCAAGAGATAGAGAGAGAGACACACTGAGAGCGAGAGACAGAGAGAGAAGAGGAGAGGTCAGAAAATAGAGAGAAATGACATAGAGAAAGGGAGGAGAGGAGAAAGGAGAGGCTAAAGAGGAGAAAGGAGAGGCTAGAGAGGAGAGGGGAGAGAGTGGATCAGATTCCTGTTGCCTCCAGCCCCTGTGCTTCCCGTTATGCAGCATAGTCATGTATAGCATTCACTGTCCCTGTACTGCAGCTACTCATGTCCCCTGGAGGGATGTGTCTGTGTCCCCCAAAAAGGTTTCACCCAAAAGTTTTGAAAAGTAGAAAAATGATTTTTCAACAAAAAATTCCCCCAAAAGGTTTGCATCTTTGATAAGTACTTGATGAGGATCCGACTGGTGTACTGGACTCTATTGTACTCTGCTTCAGTCAACTCTGTTTTAAGATTCTCTATTCTACTTTTTTCTTCCTCTCCTCCTCTCTCATCTCCACTCCTGGAGAAAGACTAGGTCATATCAGGAGGAGAGCAGAGAGAGACCATGTCATAGCAGGAGAGCAGAGAGAGACCATGTCATGGCAGGAGAGCAGAGAGAGACCGGTCTGCTCTTTCTGTCTCCCTCTCCATGTTTCTCCCCCTTCTCATTATCACTTAAGTCTCTTCTCCATCCAATCCTTAAAATGTCATCAAGTTCGTTGCCAAATCTAAATAGCGATTGAGTTCACACAGTAGATAATATGTTGTAATAAAGACATCTCTCCCATTCTTCTCTGTTGTATTTCTCACCCACTCCTCTTGTCTCTCTCTCTTCCCTTCCTTCCTCTCTTTGTCTCCCTCCTTCTCCCTCCTCCTCCCTCTCTTTGTCTCCCTCCTCCTTCCTCTCTTTGTCTTCCTCCTTCTCCCTCCTCCTCCCTCTCTTTGTCTCCCTCCTTCTCCCTCCTCCTCCCTCTCTTTGTCTCCCTCCTTCTCCCCTCTCCTCTCCCTCTCTTTGTCTCTCTCTCCTCCATTCCTCCCTCTGTCTCCCCTCTCCTCCCTCTCTTTGTCTCCCTCCTCCTCCCTCTCTTTGTCTTCCTCCTTTTCCCTCCTCCTCCCTCTCTTTGTCTCCCTCCTTCTCCCTCCTCCTCCCTCTCTTTGTCTCCCTCCTTCTCCCCTCTCCTCCCTCTCTTTGTCTCCCTCCGTCTCCCTCCTTCTCAACCAGGCGAGCCAGCATCAAGCAAGGAGAATAACTGTCTGAGTGCAGCCAAGGCCTGCAACCTGAACGACACGTGTAAGAAGTACCGCTCCACCTACATCAGCCCGTGCACCAGCCGTGTGTCGGCAGCTGAGGTCTGCAACAGGAGGAAGTGCCACAAAGCCCTGCGCCAGTTCTTTGACAAGGTGACATGGGCTCTGTGTTGTTGATACAAGTCAAAAACATTTGACAAGGGAGGAAAGATTCTTGAAACAATGTGGAACATAATACATAAAATATGGAACATGATATATGAAGTTGGTGTTATTCTGTTACTAACATCCCCTAGTCGATACTGACATCATCCCCTGTTGATACTGACATCATCCCCTGTCGATACTGACATCATCCCCTGTCGATACTGACATCATCCCCTAGTCAATACTGACAGCAGGTGTTGTTCCCCAGGTGCCTGCGAAGCACAGCTATGGGATGCTGTTCTGCTCATGTCCAGCAGGGGACCAGGCTGCCTGCACAGAGCGTCGTAGACAGACCATTGTGCCCATCTGTTCCTATGAGGACAGAGACAAGCCCAATTGCCTGTCCCTCCAATCATCATGCAGGGCCAACTACATCTGCAGGTAGGCTCCAGTCTTCTTGCAGGGCCAGCTACATCTAAGGTAGGCTGTCCTCCAGGTCTGTCAAGCGGGGAGGCTGTCCTCCAGGTCTGTCAAGCAGGGAGGCTGTCCTCCAGGCCTGTCAAGCAGGGAGGCTGTCCTCCAGGCCTGTAGAGCAGAGAGGCTGTCCTCCAGGCCTGTAGAGCAGAGAGGCTATCTTTCAGGCCTGTCAAGCAGGGAGGCTGTCCTCCAGGCCTGTAGAGCAGAGAGGCTGTCCTCCAGGTCTGTCAAGGTGGGAGGCTGTCCTTCAGGCCTGTAGAGCAGGGAGGCTGTCCTCCAGGCCTGTAGAGCAGAGAGGCTGTACTGAACGAAGGAGAAACATCTTCTGTATTCTCTGGCAGATCTCGACTGGCAGACTTCTTCACCGCCTGCCAGCCAGAGCCTCGCTCTGTGTCTGGCTGTCTGAAGGACAACTACGCTGGCTGTCTGCTGGCATACTCTGGCCTGATTGGTAAGTTCATTTTATGCCTGTTATTTTATTATCTTAATCTAAATATTAGTTCCAGTTAGTTTTATCTCTGACAAGTTTCCTAGAGCATTAAGTAAACTAAAGGTGTGTTATGTTAAATGGTTAGTGTTTAAAATCAAAGTGAGTTACTCTCAGTGTCCCTAAACACATATTAGTTCTGATGCCTCGACGAATCTGTGTGTGTGTGTGACCTGTGTGTGACCTGTGTGTGTGTTACCTGTGTGTGTCCTGTGTGTTACCTGTGTGTGACCTGTGTGTGTGAGTCCTGTGTGTGTCCTGTGTGTTACCTGTGTGTGACCTGTGTGTGTCCTGTGTGTGACATGTGTGTGTGTTACCTGTGTGTGTCCTGTGTGTTACCTGTGTGTGACCTGTGTGTGTTTCCTGTGTGTGTCCTGTGTGTGACCTGTGTGTGTCCTGTGTGTGACCTGTGTGTGACCTGTGTGTGTTTGACCAGTGTGTGTGACATGTGTGTGTTTGACCAGTGTGTGTGACCTGTGCATGTGTGTGTAATGTTTGTGTGACCTGTGTGTGTTTGACCAGTGTGTGTGGCCTGTGTGTGACATGTGTGTGTTTGACCAGTGTGTGTGACCTGTGTGTGACCTGTGACCCCAGGTACAGTGATGACCCCTAACTACCTTCGGGCTTCCAGTCTGCGTGTATCTCCCTGGTGTGACTGTGGTGGCAGTGGGAACAGGAAGCCTGAGTGTGACAAATTCCTGGAGGTCTTCACTGAGAATCGCTGCCTTGGTGAGTCTTCACACACACACACACACGCACGCACACACACACGCGCGCGCGCACACACACACACACACGCACGCACACACACACACACACACGCAAACACACATGCGCACACACGCACGCACGCACACACACACGCACGCACACACACACACACGCACGAACGCACACACATGCACACATGCAAACACGCACACACGCACGCACACACTATTCTAGACTTGAGTTTCACAATTAACCTCTTAACAATCCATGTCCGAGGTTACCTTATTAGACTGAGCCTTGGGATCATATTGATCAAGTCAGCAAGTACAAACAATGTCTTTTTCCGATCACAAACATGTCAACAACTATTAATCAAAACCAGCAGGATTTACAGAGATCCTGACTGGATCAGAAATGTCAGTGGCACCTTTGAAGAGAGACCACAATCATCCATGTTCTCCAAATGGTTCATGAACAACTTTCAATTTACTTTGCTGCTGTTTAGGCGTTTTCTGGCAAGGTAGACAGGATTCTTATGAACCAATTTGACAGTAAATTGTGCTTCCACACCATGTTATACTGACAAGGACACAAGACAATGTTTTCAGGGGCCCAATGTACACGATGGACAAGCAAGAGAGGTCACGTCCAGTGTTTAAGTATGGTCCGGGCAAACAGCAATGTAACCAAGGAGACAGAGAGATCTCTCCTAAGTGGAGAGTTTGAGGGTTTGATATAGACAGCCAATTACAGATCCTTGCAGGTGTGGCTGAGAGGAATCGAAACAAGCATTATGATGTCAACTCCATCACAGGCCCCATTAAAATAGCTGAGACACACAGGAGGTGAGACGCAGTAGGTGAGACACACAGGAGGTGAGACACAGGAAGTGAGACACACAGGAAGTGAGACACGCAGGAGGTGAGACACACAGGAGGTGAGACACACAGGAGGTGAGACACAGGAGGTGAGACACACAGGAAGTGAGACACACAGGAGGTGAAACACACATGAGGTGAGACACACAGGAGGTGGGCTAGGCTGGGATAGAAGGCCTTTGGGATCCTAATTTCAGCATCTTCACATTTTAAAAATGAACACTGTGTATTTCTGTCACTGTCCTCTAATCTGGTCAATCATTTCAGTAGCAATTTGCATTTAAGAACCTAAAACAAATGTGCTTATTGAATTTACTTTCTAGGAACTAAAAGATTTTGAAAGCCAAAGGAGCTTATCAGTGTTGATATCTTTAGGTAGCGAATCTTCAACAGAATAGAGTAATACAATCAATCAGCACTACTTCATAAATTGATTTAACTTTGAGTGCCCTCAAGCACAAAGCACTGTGAACATGCAGTCCAACTGAAGTGACTTATACAGAAGACCATAAAGTAGTTGGAAAGTGGAAAAGAGAATGACATTGCAATCTCACCAAGATTACACACAATTATCCCATGACACAAGGGGTCAGCAGCAGGGAGAATCACAGCCAATAAGGGCTGTCAGCATCAGGACAGGGACACAGGACACACCAGGGAGGTCAGTTGTCTCTTCTCATATCCAATCAGAAAGCTGGCTCTTAGTGGTGTGAGGGTCAGAGAGGGGGAGAGAGAGAGGGAGGGGAGAGAGAGAGGGAGAGAGAGGGGGAGGCAGATGAAGAGAGAGACATTTATCTGCACCCTCTGGGGAAGGACACTTGTTTGCCTAAAAGAGTATTCTCTGTATTTAAAATAAATAATGAGTAGTTCTTTTGTTGACTAAATTGTGTTTTGTGGCATCTAAGGCGGTTCTAGTGTGGTTTTCTGATCCTAGTTGAAGACATGGAGACAGAGAGAAAGTCCAGTCAGTAGAAACATGGGTCTGAACATCTACCTTGGTGGTCTGACCATGACAATACTGTATGGATACAATACATATCTGTACACACATTTCCATATGTATCTGTGTACATATTTGTACTGTTAAAATATAGCCCTCTGTGTAGAACATTTACATTTTATGAATCATTATCCAAAGTGGGGTCTAAGTACTGTGTGTAGAAGGTACAGTGTGTGGTTGTAAATATAACTGTGCTTCTCTCCATGCAGGTAACGCCATCCAGGCGTTTGGTAACGGCACAGACGTGAGTGTGTGGCAGCCTCAGGCCCACCTGCGGCCCTCGGCCCCCGGCCCCAGCCCGGCCCCCAGGGCCCGGCCCATCCCGGACCCCCCTACATACCACAACCACCTGGATAAGGAGGGAGACTCAGTATACCACTTCTGTGGAAGCCTGCAGGTGTGTAGGGTTGGGGGGAGGGGGCAGGGTTAGTGAGGGTGGGGGTAGGGGAGGGTTAGTGAGGGTGGGGGTAGGGGAGGGTTAGTGAGGGTGGGGGTAGGGGAGGGTTAGTGAGGGGGAGGGGAGGGTTAGTGAGGGGGAGGGGAGGGTAGTGAGGGGGGAGGGGAGGGTTGGTGAGGGGGAGGGTTAGTGGAGGGGAGGGGAGGTACGTGAGGGGGAGGGGTTAGTGAGGGGGGAGGGAGGGTTAGTGAAAGGGAGGGGAGGGTTAGTGAAAGGGAGGGGGAGGGGAGGGTTAGTGTGAGGGGGAGGAGGGTTAGTAAGGGTGGGGGAGGTGCGGGGAGGGGTGGGGTTAGTGAGGGTTTGGGGAGGGGAGGGTTATTGAGGGTGGGAAGAGGGGAGGGTGTGGAGGTG
>BROE01000007.1:14985542-14998445 GCA_036571765.1 Plecoglossus altivelis
GGGGAGGGTTAGTGAGGGGGAGGGGAGGGTTAGTAAGGGTGGGGGAGGTGCGGGGAGGGGTGGGGTTAGTGAGGGTGGGGGGAGGGGAGGGTTATTGAGGGTGGGAAGAGGGGAGGGGTAGTGAGGGTGGGGGAGGTGCAGGGAGTGGTGGGGTTAGTGAGGGTGTGTGGATTAGTGGTGATATGGGTGTGTGGGTCTGGGAGGTAACAGGTAGGCAGGATAGCCTGGATCCAGTCTCAGAGATCTGGTCAGAGCCAGTCATCAGTGTGGCAGCTCTCTCTCCCAAATCTCACTGGTCCACTGAGATATCTTTCTGAAGAGTCTGGAGGGTTGCCAGGATCATGGGATGAGCAGAATCCCCCCTTCTGGGCAGGAAATGGAAACATGCTGGGAGCTGTCATGTCACATCTGATGTTTCCTTATTAACATCAGAAACAACCTTCTGGGGCACATAGACCATCTCTCTCACACACACACAGAAGCACAGTGTCACTGTGCACATGTGCACATGTGCACACACACTACACACACAAACATACGTGTGCGAACACACACTACATACACTAACACACATCTGTGCGCACACACACACAGATCCCGTCGTAGCCCCGCTACTCCACAGACTGGGAGACAAATCCACACAGCAGGACAGGAAGTGTCTTTTTAAGGACAGAAAGTGTCTTTTTA
The DNA here is from genome assembly GCA_036571765.1 of Plecoglossus altivelis. Classification (NCBI taxonomy): domain Eukaryota; kingdom Metazoa; phylum Chordata; class Actinopteri; order Osmeriformes; family Plecoglossidae; genus Plecoglossus; species Plecoglossus altivelis. The sequence goes on from BROE01000007.1 coordinate 14,986,230, forward strand.
AGGACATGAAGTGTCTTTTTAAGGACAGAAAGTGTCTTTTTAAGGACAGGAAGTGTCTGTATAAGGACAGGAAGTGTCTTTTTAAGGACAGGAAGTGTCTGTATAAGGGCAGGAAGTGTCTGTGTAAGGACAGGAAGTGTCTGTATAAGGACAGAAAGTGTCTGTGTAAGGACAGGAAGTGTCTGTGTAAGGACAGGAAGTGTCTTTTTAAGGACAGGAAGTGTCTGTGTAAGGACAGGAAGTGTCTGTATAAGGACAGGAAGTGTCTGTGTAAGGACAGGAAGTGTCTGTATAAGGACAGGAAGTGTCTGTGTAAGGACAGCTAGTGTCAGTATGAAGACAAGCTCTTGTTTGAATCAAAGCATTGACATACACAGATGCTCTACATCAACACTGTCTTTTTGACAACACACTCAAACTCAAAGAATAGGCAAGTAGACACACACAAACACACACTCACACTCAAAGAATAGGCAAGTAGACACACACAAACAAGGTTACAGCAGCTCAGGGTTAAGAAGTTGAAATGTTTCAGAACTCCATGAACTTATTGTCTTCCTCTAAGCATACAAACCTCAGATATTCTGTACTGTATATACAAATCTGTTTAAAACATATTTTCAACTAGATTATATCACCTGGTTTTAAACACATCTATTTATCATATTGGCTTTTAATAGTGATAATATGATTTATCACTGGGAAGCCATAGTAGACCTCCAAGATGGTCATTAATCATTGTTTCCCACAATCCCTTTCAGAGCATTATTCTAACAGTGTGTGTTGGGTCTGTTATGTTCCTAAACTACCATGGAGTCTATTTATCATTCACATATCCCATCTCCCATCTGTGTGTGCGCGCGTGTGTGTGTCAGTGTGTGTATGTGCACGCGTGTGTGTGTGTCAGTGTGTGTATGTGCACGCGCGTGTGTGTGTGTGTCAGTGTGTGTGTATGTGCACGCATGTGTGTACAAATGGGAAAGGTTAGAGGTATAGCCTGAATACAGCACTTTCATTTATTGAACTTCCATACACTCTTGCACGCACTCATGCACAAACACACACAAACACACCATAAGGCACCTCTACACATGATCAATAAGAAAGCAGCTTTCTAGAGGATAAGAGGATGTCTGGTCTCAGGTTGAGGTGTTGTTACCGTCTGTGAAACCTTCAGACTCATCTCCACATGGGAGCTGGATCACCAACACTCTGTCCTGTTCACCAACACTGCCTAGTTCACCAACACCCTGCCTCACTCACCAACACCCTGCCTCACTCACCAACACTCTGCCTCACTCACCAACACTGCCTCACTCACCAACACTGCGTCACTCACCAACACTCTGCCTCACTCACCAACACTGCCTCACTCACCAACACTGCGTCACTCACCAACACTGCCTCACTCATCAACACTCTGCCTCACTCACCAACACTGCCTCACTCACCAACACCCTGCCTCACTCACCAACACTCTGCCTCACTCACCAACACTGCCTCACTTGCAGCACAGAGACCAGATGATCTTGTTTTCATGCAGTGTATCAAAGTCCTGTTTTATGTTCTTGAAAGTGGCCACTTTTAGTGGTTAGAGACGTGTGTGCAGCTAGCAGGTTATCTGCAGTCATGGTCATCCTGCCTACTCTTGTGTCCTCCAGGCCCAGAAACTGAAGTCAAACCAGAGTCTGAACATGGCTGTGTGTGTGGTAAGATACATTCCTGTCAAACTATCAAGACATATTGGGGTCCCATTCCCCCGTGTGTGGTTGTGTGACTTGTCTACTGACTTTTGGTTGTTGTGATCATCAGGACCAGCTGGACGCTGCTGGCTCATCCAATGCAGACGCTCGCAGCTCCTCCTCCCGCCCAGACGATGCCTGTCCAATCAGCATGCTGCTGGGTGCGGCTTGGAGCCTGGTGTCCATGGCGATGGTTCTGCCGGGTCACCAGGTTTGGTAGAGGCGAAGGATTGGTGGAGAGAGGAGGAGAGGTGGAGAGTGCGATGAGGGGCTGAAGAGGAGGAGAGGGGGACAGTGAGACGGAGGGGTGAAGAGGAGAAGAGTGAGATGGAAGAGTGAAGAGGAGGAGAGTGAGATGGAAGAGTGAAGAGGAGGAGAGTGAGATGGAAGAGTGAAGAGGAGAAGAGTGAGATGGAAGAGTGAAGAGGAGAAGAGTGAGATGGAAGAGTGAAGAGGAGGAGAGTGAGATGGAGCGGTGAAGAGGAGGAGAGTGGGGTGAAGAGGAGAAGAGTGAGATGAAAGAGTGAAGAGGAGGAGAGTGAGATGGAGCGGTGAAGAGGAGGAGAGTGGGATGGAGCGGTGAAGAGGAGGAGAGTGAGATGGAGGAGTGAAGAGGAGAGGAGGGCAGTGAGATGGTGTTGGACGGAGAGACAGACAGACTGGTGGATGGATGTAGGGAGAGTTTCAAACCCCCATAGCTGTTTTGTCCTTCATCCTGTCAGCATGTGTCTTCATCTGAGCTGTTCCAGGACGACCATGTACTAACAGGCTGTCTGGATCTACAGGACGAGAGGAAGCGTTAGGGGGGAAATAAAATGTGCTGAAACTCTGGAGTATTTTGATGACAAAAGGACAATTGTAAATGGATTTTACTTTTGATGTTGTACTTCTCCGGGACCTTGGTCCTGATTGGCTGTTGAAGATGTTCCCCTCCCCAAGCGGATGTCAGCCCTGCCTCCACGCTTGCAGGGGGTGCTGGGGCCTGAACACTCCCAGCTCAGTCACGGCCTCCAGGACATTCTCATCAAGCGTCATGCTAAATGTCTGGAGCTTTTCTCATCATGTGGAGATTCATAGTAAGCTTGTTTAACCATTATTATATTATTCCTATGCAGGGTGGTGACATTTTGACTACCCAGACTGTCTGTATTCTTTCTTAAAAACTCCAGCACCTGAACACAGTGTGGCTGCTGTAGCAGCACTTGAACACAGTGTGGCTGCACCTGAACACAGTGTGGCTGCTGTAGCAGCACCTGAACACAGTGTAGCAGCACCTGAACACAGTGTAGCAGCACCTGAACACAGTGTTGAAGCTGTAGCAGCACCTGAACACAGTGTGGAGGCACCTGAACACAGTGTTGATGCTGTAGCAGCACCTGAACACAGTGTAGCAGCACCTGAACACAGTGTAGCAGCACCTGAACACAGTGTGGATGCTGTAGCAGCACCTGAACACAGTGTGGAGGCACCTGAACACAATGTGGAGGCTGTAGCAGCACCTGAACACAGTGTTGATGCTGTTGCAACACCTGAACACAGTGTGGATGCTGTAGCTGTACCTGAACATACTCTGGCTTCCATCCGAAAGGACAGCATGCTCATAACATCTGCTGAAAGCTAAACAAGAGGATTATGTGTTAAACGTGGTACGGAGGCTTTACTTACAGTTGTACTTTTTGTTACTTACAGTAAAAATCCTAGCAGAAAGGTTATACTTCAACATCCTTGTAAATACACACGTACCTGTTGCAGATTTGTACTAAAATATTTGGGGGAGGGGCTCTTTGTGACGTCTTGTCTTTGAGTCACTGTTGTGGTACAAAAGGTGAATCATTATGACCTAATGGCAGCAGTTACAGGCGTTATTTCCACCTGTGTAAGACGTCCGTTTGCTCTCACCTGCCAGGCTTCCTGTGTGTCCTGTGTGGGGAACACTAGGTGGTGTGTTGATAGTGTATATTGATAACTAGGCTCAAACGGATGACCTGTGGAACCATGTACCTGTGATGTTTGGATATTTGATCGTGTTAACAAGGACAGAACACCTGTTAACCAGGGCTTCCTGCCTCTGGACAGGAATAAAAGGCATTTGCCAAAACTCCATGCACTTTGACATGGGGGGGGGGGGGGGTTAAACCATCAAAATCAAAAGGGAGATAAATATCTCTCTAATTATAAACTTGAGAGAGCAATAGTTTGACATTTTAGAGGGTTGAATCAGTAGGGGAGAAACTCATAAGAAGTGAGCTGTGTATGTTTATGTCCCCTGACAGATATTCTCTGGCATCTGCTGGCATTACAGTTAACCCTAACTGCTGCTAAATTACTTCCTTCTTCTGACCTTTGTAGGCAAGACTTTCACACAATTCAATCCAATTTTAGAAATGGCAAAAACAGCATTCAAAATGTGATTATTTGGAATTATCTTGGAAATTGTATGATGTTGAATTGGTTTAAAACCATGACATTCATTATGTTATATTGTTGTTAAAATGTAAACAATTAGATTTGTGGTTTAGTTTCTAAAGCCAAGTCTGTAGGTGGTTGTTGTGTTCAAGGCATCTGAAGGCAGAGTGCAAGGAAGACAAACACGTCTTTCAAACACAAATAATCCACAACATTTTAGATGCAAAGCTGCTTTCAAGGAATGTTACGAAGAAAGCAAAAAAAACACATCATGTCAGAGTCAGCCTTATTGGCTTGTGAAAATGTAATATGTTGTATGCAATAAAAATGAGTCCAAATAATACACTGGTTTTAGTCATGTGAACCTGAACACTTCAGAACTACATATGTTGAATGAATGAATCACTATGTAATGGTAATAACACCCATAGTAGAATTAATGAGTGTTACTGTAGACGTTGTTACCACTGCTTGTTTTAGTGTCGCTCAGGTAACTGGACCTCATCTCCCTCCCTATGGCCATGGGTGATCAGCAACACCTGCGGTGACATTAACTGACATGTTTGATAACTGATATGACTGTTCACTCTGACTGTTCTGACAGTGCTGACTCTCTGACTATTCACACTCTGACTGAACAGTCAGAGAGAATAGTTAGAACGGTCAAAGTGAACAGTTAAGAGTGAACAGTCAGAACAGTGAACAGTCAAGTGAACAGTCAAAGTGAACAGTCAGAACAGTCAGAACAGTGAACAGTCAGAGAGTTAACAGTCAAAGTGAACAGTCAGAGAGTTAACAGTCAAGTGAACAGTCAAGTGAACAGTCAAGTGAACAGTCAGAACAGTGAACAGTCAGAACAGTGGACAGTCGGAGAGTGAACAGACAAGTGAACAGTCAAAGTCAACACTCAGAGAGTGAACAGTCAAAGTGAACAGTCAAGTGAACAGTCAAAGTGAACAGTCAAGTGAACAGTCAAGTGAACAGTCAGAGAGTGAACAGTCAGAGAGTGAACAGTCAAGTGAACAGTCAAGTGAACAGTCAGAGGTGGCAGGAGTTGACTGTGGCCTGGCGGACATCGTTAGTCAGATCACATTGGTAATGACGAAGGGTGACACGGACAAACAAGGACACGTCCCTCCGTGACAACTTCCTGCCCTGAGACACCATGATGGAACACCTGTCCTGGATCTGAAAAGAGATTTATGGAAGGTGTCACAGGACTCATCAGGCAGGGGTAGCCGCCCTGCTGTCTGAGTTCTGCAGAAAACACCTGCTATCAAGGGGGAGGAGAAGATGGAGGGCAGGAGAAAGGTGGAGGGAGGGTGGGAGCGTGTCAGCGAGAGGGAGGGAGGTTGGGGGAGGGAGGTTTCAGATTGCTCCATACAGGGACAAAAGGCACAAGGTAGAAATATAATGTGTGCTTCGAGGTGGTTGAGGTCCCATCAGAATCATTTAAGCATGATAAAGGTTTTCTGTGTCAGAAATAGAATCAGGTCTTGTCGTCTAACTAAAGAGAGATACACCGAGAATAACCTTCAATTCCCTAAAATTGAATTTCCCATTTTCCAGTTCAATTGATTAAAATGATGTTCAATGTGTAAGAATGCTGCCATTGAAACAAAGGTATAACAGGTAGAAGCTCTGTATAAAGACAAATATATATTTCATTTTATTATCTCGTATCGGAAACGTCCTTTCAAAGAGCGTACGAGATTCGCACCAACAACTGTCAGTCCTGTCTGATCTGTGAAAGCATGTTTGAATTCTAAAAGCTTTCAGTGTCTTAGAGCAGCTATCAACACGTTATCAATGTTGACAAGATCAATGATAGGGCGGATCTTTGTCCGAACACCCAGTCAGTGTAAAAATGACAATGAGTCATTCGAGAAGCAGGATGGGTCCTGAGTCATAACTTGTCATGAGGTTTAACAACATGGAGGGACAGATAGAGAACAGTCTTCTAGCACAGAACTGGGCAACACTTCACATTTACCAATATATACATTAATCACCATGTAGATGCACTGCAAAACTTTACATGAAGATTACATTATTAGCTAACCTACCATGTAGCTAAATAGCAACACTTCATGTTAACGATACATTAACTACCATGTAGCTAGCGCTACACAGAAGCACCTTACGTGATGGTTACAGCTACACTAACTATAGCAACAGTTTGCATAAAGATTACATTAACTTCTATAGTCTACACATCAATACTTCCCATAAACACAAAAGGCTACTTTCACTCCATCACTCAGGGAACTAGAAGGTAGAAAGGGGTTCAAGAGAGCCGACTGTCGCATCCAGATTTGCGCAAACTCAGCCGACCGCAGATGTAGACAGAACACTCCTGGTTCCAAGTGGACCTCGATGAGCGTCCCGCTCTGGAGACCTGAGATCCACAGGAGGCCGCGACAGGAGGGAACACCGGCTATTGTGAGCTGGTTGTTTTTAGTGGCTGTGAATAGGCGAAAGGAAGAGCAGATTCCGTGGGCCTGAACCAATGCTAAGAACAGACACATCATGAAACATGTCGATGCAGACAGCAGACTTCTCGTTGATATTCTGAATTACAGCCTGACTCTGATTCATGACGTGTAAATAACGACATATCTGGTCTGGAGTTAACAGTCTGTGATCAGGGGAACAGAGCTGAGGTCCAGGTTCTCTCCAGCTATAAATGGAGCTGAATTCATGTGTTCCATGTCGTTTGTTCTTTTTCTGCTAAATGAAACAGAAATGCGAACGCAAGATCATAAAAATCCCCGTCAACATACAGTGAGCACAACATGAAAGAAAAATAGGATATGTTAAAATCTCCACCAGATAAATATATAGAAATATATATTTTTTTAAAGAAATATCAAGAAATCGATAGTCGATTTGATCTATAAACAACCTGACAAAAACAATAATTGTGCATTTAGACTTGGAGAAGTGCTTCCTGCCGCCTTTATGTTCTGTCACGTAGATGAATGACGCGTCTCCCGCCATCACTCAGCCGCGCCCCACGCATTATCCCCAACGCGCACGCACATTAATATTGCCTAATGTTAGGACCTCTGACATCATGATTTACAGCCGGCTTCGCAGCCAAGGAAAACCGATAAACGTGAGGCCCATCCCTCAATTTTCATCCGTCAGATCCTACATGAGTTATATTGAACGGTTCGACAGATTCGCCCGCAGTCAAAGCCTGACAGATCCATCGCCGTAGAGACACGGTTGGCTCACGCTCACGCCAGGACAGCGTCGCCTAGACAACCTAGACAGTTGTTACGGACGCATATATATACTGTAGATACTTCTAACACTTCTGCAGATGTTATGCAAGTCCAGTTTTTAACAGTTGGTAACACGTTATTTTGAAGGAAAAACACATTTCACTAGAATACTGGACAGCACATAACAGCACAGTAGGACAACACAGGGACCAGCACAGCGTAGGAACCAGCAAAGTGCCAACACTGCCTTTCAAAATTAAAGGAACTTGCTTCCACACTTTAAACACTCCCCTACCAGCCCAGAACTGTCAAACTTAGAACGGACACATTCTGAAGGAACAAAATGTTAACGGATGTTACTTCTGTGATGTTTTGAAATTAGTTGCAGCAACCAAGTGGCCTAAGAATATTCAAGTGTTTTTATTTATCTGGCATGATGTTCATGTATATACAATACACAACAGATCAGTGATATGCCCCAAGCAGTCATGATCACCCACAGCAGTGGTGAACCCTGACCTGTGAGGGATCAACGCCTCACTCCAATTACAACACATTCAAAATGAACTGTCACAACAACAGCTGGCATTCTATATCATTTGTTAACATGTTATATTACAACCATGTTGTTGGGATAGCACATGGATCCAGATCATCTTAGAGTCCTTAGCAATGAACCCTCGGATTACTAGTAAGAGTCACTGTACAAGTGAACTGATACTCTGGAATCCATACATTATTAAAACAAACGTATTAAGGACATTTCTTTTCACAAACACAGTAAAAAGACTTGTTTTATTATCATCATAGATAAGAATAGTTGCAGAAGACGAAAGCCTAACATACATTTCCTCTCAGAAATTCAATAACAAAAAAAAATCAAATAAAAGAATATGTTGAAGAGTGCCACAGATTCACATTTCGTTTCTACGCTGTACACAGAGGTCACACCCACCTTGCTTCTTGCTTGTTAGTCCAACATGGTTGCTCTTCAGGAGACTGTTACACCTCTATGGTTATTCCCCGGACAAGTTCAAGGCCCCGACTTCCTGTCCCCCCCATCCAGGACCCAGCAGCAAGGGCCCGGCAGGCAGAGGGCCTGGGGGGCAGAGGGCCCTGGGGGGCAGAGGGCCTGGGGGGCAGAGGGCCTGGGGGGCAGAGGGCCTGGGGGGCAGAGGGCCCTGGGGGCAGAGGGCCTGGCGGGCAGACAGCAGTGTGGATGGCAGGTAAGAGGTTAGTGTCATGTTGGGGTCTACACAGTCCCCGTCAGAGCCCACCCATGGTAAGTCTATCCGGGCCAAGTCTTGTGGGGGTCCAGGGGAAGGCAGGGCCAGGCAGGGGGAGCCAGGGGGAGGCAGGGCCAGCCAGGGGGAGACAGGGCAGTCAGATGACATCCACACAAACATCCACACAAACCCCTGTGTTAGATAACCTACATTACATAACAAGTGCGCTGCCAGCCTTATATAATTAGGGTTATGGTCTAGGATAATGAAATGGTCTGCCATCCCTCTCTGCCTTATGCCTCCCTCCTGCCCACACTTTCTCCCTGCCTCAGGTAGATAATCTGAGGCTGCCTCTCTCCCTGCATTAGGTGGATGTTCTGGAGCTACAAGGTTAGCATCTCCAGGTGATATCTCTGCAGTGTCCCACAACTACAGCTAGCCTCAACCGCTACTAGCCTCCACTTCAGCTAGCCTCTACCAGCCTCTACCTAAGCAGAGATACACAGGCCGTATCGTGGCTTATACAGACTTTCGCTTGAAGGGGGAAGGGGGGGTTCATCTGTCCCCCAGACTGGCCTGGAACTATGTCACTGCAAACAGCATCCAAGGTTGCCAAGGTAACCCTTTTATCCTATACAACGTCAGCCAAATTGTGATTAAAATGTCTTAGAAAAAAAAGAGCCTGCGGTTTGGAGGACTGCAAACAGGCAAGCAGCCCAAGATGTCATCAGGTTTAAGTCTCAGAAAATCTGTTGGATCCAGAACCTCCACAGGAGAGGAGGGGAGGCTGCCTGGGTCTGGAGGCTGCCTGGGTCTGGAGGCTGCCTGGGTCCAGAGGCTGCCGGGGTCTGGAGGCTGCCGGGGTCTGGAGGCTGCCGGGGTCTGGAGGCTGCCGGGGTCTGGAGGCTGCCTGGGTCCAGAGGCTGCCGGGGTCTGGAGGCTGCCGGGGTCTGGAGGCTGCCAGATGTAAGGTAGGAGGCCCTGGGGGCTGCAGAGGGAGGCCCTGGGGGCTACAGAGGGAGGCTGGGAGTGCAGGGAGGCTGGAGGGAGGCTAGGGGGTGACAGAGTAAGTGAAGTGAGAGTGGACAAGAAGGAGAGAGTACAGGGGAGGAAAGGAGAGGGTCTGGGCTACCTAGCAGAGTTGTGTACCTAGGATGATCCCTGTACCCCGGCCACTCAGGCTAGAGACCCCCATCAATCTAATGAACCCAGTAGTCCTGAGGGTCAGGGGTAGTGCTAACAGCAGCTCAGACACAGGTGCCCTGGTGGGCAGGGGGGAGGGTCTTGCGGTTCTTCAAAGCCTGGCTCTTCTCTTTGTAGTCCATCGGTTTCTGCTGAGACGTATCAATCAGGGCGCTGGCAATGGCAATTCCTGATTTAAAAAACAAACAGATTGAGGGATGAGAGAGAGAAGGGTTAGAGAATAAGGGGTGAGAGGGTTAGGGTGAGAGAGTGGGGTGACAGGATGTGAGGTGAGAGGGTGAGAGAGTGAGGGGTGATAGAGGGTGAGAGAGTGGGGGGTGATAGTGGGTGAGAGAGTGGGTTGACAGAGAGTGGGTTAATAGGATGTGGGGTGAGAGAGTGAGGGGTGATAGAGGGTGAGAGAGCGGGGTGACAGAATATGGGGTGAGAGGGTGAGAGAGTGATAGAGGGTGAGCATGAAGAGTGAGAGAGTGAGGGCAGCTGGATCTAGTGAGGCCAAGGGGGTGACCCCTCCTGAGCATTGCAGAGATGCTCAGTTGTGCTCTTCATCAGAATTCTGTCTGCATCATGTAGAGCTTCTAGCTGTCAGACTTCAGAGGAGGGAAGAGCTCCCGGCGCCACGTCTGATCGACCAGCACCCTTCAGCAGCCAGGCATGCCAGCACCCTGCAGCAGCCAGGCATGCCAGCCCCCTGTCACACACCCATAAACCTAGCCTACGCCCTCCAGGAGCGTTTCCTCAAAGGAGCATCTAAATCACCCACTGCAGAGGGAACAGAGCAGCTTGTGTTCTGGCCGCTCGCCTCAGCTCCTCCTTGTGCCATAGAAGCAATACAATCATCTCAGGCTCCAATTCATTACTGGAGACTAGCCAACCAACAGGATAAGCTGAGTAAGGGAGTGTGTGTGTATTTTGCAGGACAGTATTTACACCTGAAAACAACCTGAGGTCTTCTCAGGATTTATTGTGTGTGTGCGAGGCATGTGTACCAATGTCTTTAGTCATGCATTTCCTGTGATGTCTTTACACTACCAGAATGTGCTACACAGACACCTACTGTAACCATGGAGAGACCTACAGCAACCATGGGGATAGGAAACACCTACAGTAACCATGGAGACAGGAGAGATCTACAGTAACCATGGGGAGAGGAGACACCTACAGTAACCATGGGGACACCAGAGACCTACAGTAACCATGGGGACAGTAGTGTTCTCTACAGTCAGCGGTACCAGCATGACTAGGTGAGGTTGGCTCGTCCACTATGTGCTTCAGATGAAAACCTGTCTCTCTATGGACTATCTGTTCTGTTGATCATGATGAACAAGTCACCACTGGCCCTGTGAAATCCCAACTTCCATTCTGTGTTGACATTGTTCAGCCTAGATCTATTCAGTCCAGCCTGTATACAGGAAGTGACATCATCATCAAGTCAGGTGACCAGCCTCCTGCCTCTAGGGCAGCCTGCAGCCTACCTGGTAATTACCCCAGCCTCAAATCTCTACCTGGACTGAAGACTGTAGCTGTTCAGGTCAACAGGTGAGTGAGACTCCAGGTGTTCAGGTCAACAGGTGAGTGAGACTCCAGGTGTTCAGGTCAACAGGTGAGTAAGACTGCAGGTGTTCAGGTCAACAGGTGAGCATCCATCACATTGTGTTGATCAGCCTCTTCAACCCTAACCCCTCTGAGTGTCTCCTGCAGAACTATAACCATGGGCCAAGGAACACAATGCCGTCTGTGATGCTTCTCCTGTTGTTCTGACTCTAGAACAGGGATGGTTCTACAGTGATTCTAGAACAGGGATGGTTCTACAGTGATTCTATAACAGGGATGGTTCTACAGTGATTCTAGAACAGGGATGCTTCTACAGTGATTCTAGAACAGGGATGCTTCTACAGTGATTCTAGAACAGGCATGGTTCTTCAGTGATTCTAAAACAGGGATGGTTCTACAGTGATTCTAGAACAGGGATGGTTCTATAACAGGGATGGTGCAACAGTGATTCTAGAACAGGTATGGTTCTATAACAGGGATGGTTCTAGAACATGGATGGTTCTATAACAGGGATGGTTCTATAACAAGGATGGTGCTACAGTGATTCTATAACATGGATGGTTTTACAGTGATGCTGACCCTGGGTTCCCTGGTGAGTAGCAGTGTTTGAGTGAGTCAAGCTCTGAGTGTCAGTTCCAGGTTTAGCCAAGTCCTCCATGTGCCACAGATACACTCTCTCACAGTTTGTTTTTAGATAACATTTGTGACTCAGTTGTGCTGATGACTAGCAGGAAGTACTGCTGGGAGCAGAGAGAAGGTGGAGCAGGTGTCCACACTGCTTTTAGCACCTTCACCATCAGCAGGAGTGTGTGTGTGTGTGTGAGCTTCTCACCAGACTGGCTGTGTGTGTGTGTG
>BROE01000007.1:14998908-15010427 GCA_036571765.1 Plecoglossus altivelis
CAGAGAGAAGGTGGAGAGGTGTCCACACTTGCTTTTACCACCTTCACATCAGCAGGGAGTGTGTAAAATTTAAGGTAGTTAGTGTGGTGTGTGTGATGGCTTTCTCACCAGACTGGCTGTTGGTGTGAGTGTGGTGTGGCGCGCGCGTGTGGTGTGTGTGAGCTTCTCACCAGACTGGCCTGTGTGTGTGTGTGTGTATGGTTGTATGTGTGTGTGTGTGCCTGTGTAGGTGTTGTGTGAGTGAGTGTGTTTGAGCTTCTCACCAGACTGGCCAGGGGGGGGGGGAGTCGTGTGTGTGAGTGTATAGTGTGTGTGTGATGAGGGTGTGAGCTCGCACCAGGATGGCCAGGGCGGGTGAGGCGCGAGGTCAGAGGGGAGACACATTAGCACCGTCAGCACCGCCGCACGCCCTCCTGAACACGGCTCCATGGCAACGGGCTTGGGAGGGGCCTGGAGAGAGACAGATGAATCAGGGCTTCGTTCACATGGAGAGACCAACCAATCAGGGCTTAGTTCTACCTAGGAAAGAGAGGTGAAGAGGGGAGAGGATGAGGAAGGGAAGAGGAGGAGAGGATGAGAGGTACGAGGGATGAGATGAGGAGGGGTGAGGAGGGAGAGGATGAGGATGGGTGAAGAGGGGTGAGGAGGGAGAGGATGAGGAGGGTGAGGAGGGGTGAGGAGGGAGGGGGTGGGGGGGGAGGGGGAGGGGATCTTCACGCAGGATGGCTTGGCACTCTGTTGGGGGGGGAGGGAGGAAAGGGGGTGAGGAGGGTGAGGAGGGAGAGGATGAGGAGGGTGAGCTAGTGAAAGGTCAGACTGATGATGGTCTGGCGGTGACAGCAAGTCCTCTCCACACAGCCTGTTATCACAGCAATATCTGTCTGTCTGAGCACACCAGGCCACTTAAAGAACACTTAGAAAGTTCACAGCCATTGTCTGTGTGTGATAAGAGCCTGGAGAGGCAGGCAGCTATCTCCCATTTTCTTAGTCTTTCCTCAACCCTCTCTCTCTCCCTCAACCCATGTCTCTCTCCTTCTCCATCTTTCGCTCTACCCCCCAATCAATCTCTACCTCCCTCTCCCTCCATCCTCTCTCTGACTTCACACATGTCTACATCTCAGCACTGTGAGTTCTGAGTCCTGTGAACCTGCAGAGCACAGCAGACCCACCCAGCACATGGCAGCTTTCAGCCACAGCTACAGGACACACAGTGTCATTTGCTAAGTGCCATAGCTTGTAATTTCTCCATGCAGGTGTCAATCATGCAGTCAATTTGAAATATCACAGTTTGCAACGGTAGATTTCCAATTTAGACATCAGTCTGGCCTGGCGTCTCGCTGTGGCAGGATACGAGAGAGAGACTGTCTCAGCCAGAAGGAGGTGGAAACGCTGCTTGAATGTCAGAGTCCCGCAGAGCGTAGAGCAGGCCAGTCCTGGAGGACTGGCAGGTTGACACTCTTGGCAGAGCCATATTCCACTACAGAAAATAATGACCAAGATTCCGAGAGAGAAGGGGGAGAGGAAGGGAGAGAAGAAGAGATGGGAGAGAGGAAGGGAGAGAAGAAGAGATGGGAGAGAGGAAAGGGCGCAAGGGAGGAGAGGAAGGGAAGAGTGAGAGGGCGTGTAGAGAATGCTATCAACACAAACACGGCCCTGTCTACCCCTCAGTCCTAATCACCCTCGTTTAACAGCCCTTTCCAGCACCCACCTATTAGGTTTCTCATTTTAGCTGGAGGTACATAAATTAGCTGGGAGCACGCATCATTGAGCCTGCACTCAAACTCACCCTCCTCTTGTTTTAATGTGAGACTGCCATGAATAAGGGCTGTGCTTGAATCGCTCCCTTCTCTATTTGACTTGCCTCTTATTGCTTCTGTGAGTCCATGCCCATGTACTTGTTTTACTAATGACATTAGTTTAATACTTTTTGCAGTTCTGAAGCTACGCTTCCTGAGTGAACTCAGAAACAAACGTGATGTCTGAACTGAACAGGCTTACAGAGAACAGCACTGCACTTCCACAAGGATCTCAAACATTCTGCATCAGTACGATTCATCTCAGTCCTCCAAAGCAATCAATGACATTTTACAGTATTCATTTGGCAAACAATGATCCGAACTGATACCCAAACAGTGCATATGGAAACGACAGCGGAACCTCTAGGATGAAGAGTTCTGGTGGGATTTCATTGGTCAGAGTCAAGTACTGGTGTCTACTGTCCCACTGCAGATGCTGATGTTACTGTGGACTGAGTGAACTAGTCTCTCCTGTCCTGTTAAATACACTGTGGTGTTACTGAGGACTCTACATCTATGGCAGTGGACAGGCCATTATTCAAACCAATGAGCACATTGTACACGGTGATTAAATCTAATTGCTTTCCCCTGTAGTGGTGACAAGCAACTGCCAATAATGACTGAGAAGCCAACTTGAGAGACACCTCACTTCTTTCAGCACTAAACAGGTGAGATAAAGCTGTTCGTTAAGAGCGGCTCTTTGAGAGAGACCCTATCTCTCTGTCTTCAGTCACCTCTCCCCCATCCTCCCCCATCCTCCCCCATCCTCCCACCCTGTGGGGCTGGAGTAGGATGGGAGAATGCTGGTCCCTCAGGATGCAACAGGAAATAACAGGAAAAGGTCAATTTTTCCTTTTTGAATCAATGTCAAGCAAGCGTCATGTACATTACAGGAAGGCTCTTGAATATCTGAAGTAGGTTTGTGAGCAAATAGGTGCTTGGTGTGACGCTACAGAACAGTGCTGTCCTCCATTACACTGGAGATGTGGGGCAGCTAATTGAAGCCAGATGTCGTTTAATTAACCTTCCGGAAGGGAGCTGCACCGTGCGTCCCAGCATTCTCCTTCAGCCAGAGCACAGCTTCCTGCAGCCTCCCAGCACAGCCTCCCAGCACAGCTTCCCAGCACAGCTTCCTAGCACAGCTTCCCAGCACAGCCTCCTGCAGCCTCCCAGCACAGCTTCCCAGCACAGCTTCCCAGCACAGCCTCCCAGCACAGCCTCCCAGCACAGCTTCCCAGCACAGCCTCCTGCAGCCTCCCAGAACAGCTTCCCAGCACAGCTTCCCAGCACAGCCTCCCAGCACAGCTTCCCAGCACAGCCTCCTGCAGCTTCCCAGCACAGCTTCCCAGCACAGCTTCCCAGCACAGCTGCCTGAGCAGTGCTTCACAGCATGACTCCAACAGCAGACAATAGCATCATGATGGATGGAATATGAACCTCTTGGCTGCTTGGTACTGGCCATACTCTACCTGACTACCTTCTGTGGTTTTCTAACAGGCTAATCTGGTGCTTAGTACCTGGTCCTTAAACAACCACCTGGTACCACCGCCAACTCAGGAAGCAATTTGTAGCCAGGTGTGGTATCCAGGAAGTAGTTTGAGGTCATGTGTCATATCCAGTAAGGTTATAACCAAGGTGACTGCTCACACCTGGAACAATGCTCGACACATCAGCATCTGTGTGCCTGTTCACCCGGATACCGTTGCCTTGGTGATGGTTTCTAATGGTTATTTGGTCTCTTGGCCCTTCTTCATGGTGTGACGTGTTAAACAATCCATCCTACCTCCCTCCCACAGCCCTGCTGGTAGAACACGCCCTGTGCTGCCAGCTGTCTGTGGAGGATGTGCAGTTTGCTGTTTAACAAGTACGAGTCTGTGAGTGTTCAGGTGGTTGAGGACTGTTGTCCCCTGACAGACCATAATGAAAGCTGAGTGCAGCTTCACAGCTCTCTAATGGATACCATGCTGTGATGACGGTAGTCATAACGACTGCAGCTCTCCCCAGAGCATTAGAGGTAGAGGCAGCTCTCCCCAGATCATAAGAGGTAGAGGCAGCTCTATACAGAGCAGTAAAGGTAGAGGCAGCTCTATACAGATCACAAGAGGTAGAGGCAGCTCTATACAGAGCAGTAAAGGTAGAGGCAGCTCTATACAGATCACAAGAGGTAGAGGCAGCTCTATACAGAGCAGTAGAGGCAGCTCTATACAGAGCAGTAAAGGTAGAAGCAGCTCTATACAGAGCAGTAGAGGTAGATGCAGTTGTATACAGAGCAGTAGAGGTAGATGCAGCTCTCCACAGAGCATTAGAGGTAGAGGCAGCTCTATACAGAGCATTAGAGGTAGAGGCAGCTCTATACAGAGCAGTAGAGGTAGATGCAGTTGTATACAGAGCAGTAGAGGTAGATGCAGCTCTATACAGAGCAGTAGAGGTAGAGGCAGCTCTATACAGAGCATTAGAGGTAGAGGCAGCTCTATACAGAGCAGTAGAGGTAGAGGCAGCTCTATACAGAGCAGTAGAGGCAGCTCTATACAGAGCATTAGAGGTAGAAGCAGCTCTATACAGAGCAGTAGAGGTAGAAGCAGCTCTGTACAGAGCAGTAAAGGTAGAGGCAGCTCTATACAGAGCAATAGAGGCAGCTCTATACAGAGCAGTAAAGGTAGAAGCAGCTCTATACAGAGCAGTAGAGGGAGCTCTATACAGAGCAGTAAAGGTAGAAGCAGCTCTATACAGAGCAGTAGAGGTAGAGGCAGCTCTATACAGAGCATTAAGAGCAGAGCAAGTAATGGACTCTGGGCTGCGCCTAGAGGGTCTGCAGGCAGTGTGTGTGTGTTTGTATGACTGTGTGTGTGTGTGTGTGTGTATGACTGTGTGTGTGTGTGTATGACACTCACCTCAACCCCTCCAGGCAAGAGCTCAGTTTGCTCGCCACCGATGTCCAGTGCCACGGCAACGGAGGCAAACGGCCTGCTGGCCATCTGCTGCCTCTCCCGCATCAGCTGCTGCAGAGGCAAGAAGGACACATGTGAGAGTAGGACTAAGATGCGCAGTAGGACATGTGAGAGTAGGACTAAGACGAGCAGTAGGACATGTGAGAGTAGGACTGAGACGAGCAGTAGGACATGTGAGAGTAGGACTAAGACGCGCAGTAGGACACGTGTGAGAGTAGGACTGAGACGAGCAGTAGGACATGTGAGAGTAGGACTAAGACGAGCAGTAGGACATGTGAGAGTAGGACTAAGACGCGCAGTAGGACACATGTGAGAGTAGGACTAAGACGAGCAGTAGGACATGTGAGAGTAGGACTAAGACGAGCAGTAGGAGACATAAGAGAGTAGGACTAAAAGACACCACCCAGAGAGAAGCAGTAGGACATGTGAGAGAGTAGGACTAAGTAGAGCAGTAGGACACATGTGAGAGAGCAGGAGACTGATGCAGTCATGGAGGCAGAGGAACACCATAGGAAGGAAAGAGGATGTATTGGATGAGAGACTGAATAAGAGATAGGGAGAGATAGGGAGGAGGAAAGAGATAGAGAGAGGGAAAGAGATAGAGAGAGGGAAAGAGATAGGGAGAGGGAAAGAGAGTGGGAGATATAGGGATAGAGAAAGGGAGAGAGAGGGAGAGAGATAGGGAGAGAGATAGGGAAATATATAGGGATAGAGAAAGGGAGAGAGAGGGAGAGAGATAGGGATAGAGAGAGATATAAGGATAGAGAAAGGGAAAGAGAGAGGGAGATAGAGAATGGGAAAGAGAAAGGGAGCGAGAAAAAGGGAGGGTTGAGGAACAAGGCTATTCACAAGTCAAGATGAATTGGGGATAAATTGCTTGTGCCTTTATATGCATGACAAGTAATTATTCAGGCACTGATCCTCTGGACATCTGTATTCAGGACAGATTCTCAAGCTGCCGTGAGTTGTACTGTAGAGCGCCAGACCAGAGCAACAGATCTAGGCGCCAGACCAGAGCAACAGAACAGGGTGCCAGACTTGAGAGAGAGAAAGTGCATTTGAGTCACCATCCTGAGATGACTCCTGTGCTGCCAGATTAAACAGCAGAAATTAGTCCTCTTGTTTTGATCTGATCAATACTGTAAAACAGAACTGTGTGGAGCGTTCCTCCTGACGCACAGTCTGATCAATATCTCAACACCATTCTGGTTCCAAGGACACTGCTGATTGCTATTGGATTTGCAATGAGCTGAAGAGGGCTGCATTAAGATCTAATTGTCTGACAGATTAGCAACCACCACAAGGTACTGCGACATGACCCAACCAGTCCCCCACACACACACGCACGAGTACTAAATATTAATAATATGACAATATATATAAATAAAGAACCTATAAAAAGAAACTGGTCAAGATGAAAAGATCTATACTGAAAGTATGAAAGGCAGCTCCAAGCGTCTCTAGCTGTGTTACAACTGTGTTACAGCTGTGTTAGCACTGGGCCCAGTCTCTAACTGTGTTACAGCTGTGTTACAACTGTGTTACAGCTGTGTTAGCACTGGGCCCAGTCTCTGACTGTGTTACAGCTGTGTTACAACTGTGTTACAGCTGTGTTAGCACTGGGCCCAGTCTCTGACTGTGTTACAACTGTGTTAGCACTGGGCCCAGTCTCTGACTGTGTTACAACTGTGTTAGCACTGGGCTCAGAGTCTCTAGCTGTGTTACAACTGTGTTAGCACTGGGCTCAGAGTCTCTAACTGTGTTACAACTGTGTTACCACTGGGCTCAGAGTCTCTAACTGTGTTACAGCTGTGTTACAACTGTGTTACAGCTGTGTTAGCACTGAGCTCAGAGTCTCTAGCTGTGTTACAGCTGCGTTAGCACTGGGCCAGTCAGCTACTCAGTGGCACAGTGTAGCACAGCAGGGAAGGAGACTAAAATCAATTGCGTTTTAGTTGTATTATTCCAGATGGCTCCTTCATATCCAGAGCAATCAGCCAACTGACCATAAGCTCCTGCCAGAGAATTATCCTCCAATCACAGACAAGGATCAAAATGTCTGCGGTAATGATAGTGATTGGAAGCCATTTAAAGATAATTATGCTTCAAAAAATCCCATCTTGATCTCTCATGTCGATCTCAACACTTGGTTCATGTTCTGAAAAAATCAGCATGAAGACTGTCTGGAGAGGATGTGCAGGGTGTTCGGGCTAACCCTAACCCTGACATCATCCCTGACATCATCCCTGACATCATCCCTAACCCTGACATCATCCCTGACATCATCCCTGACCCTGACATCATCCCTGACATCACCCCTGACATCACCCCTGACATCACCCCTGACATCACCCCTGACATCACCCCTGACATCATCCCTGACATCATCCCTGACATCATCCCTGACATCATCCCTGACATCATCCCTGACATCATCCCTGACATCATCCCTGACCCTGACATCATCCCTGACATTAACCCTAATCCTGACCCTGACATCAACCCTGCCACTGACCAGGTGGTGATGACTCTGGTTCTGCCATGGACAAATGTCATTCTACCGTACAAAACGGGGGATGAGGCTGGGGTCAGATAACCGTATATGTTTTCTCCTGGCAGTGTAAGAATGTATCCTGCTCAGAGCAAACATGACCTCCTGGTGCTCTAAAAACACCTCAAGAACACTTTAGCATGTGGGAATACTACAGGCAAAGATATTTTACAGTAACTCCAATCAGTCCACAGAGTTTTTATAATATTCAGATGTTCTTGATCACGTCACCATTCATATTTGCTAAAATGTCTTGAAAGGTTTCATCTGTAACCCTCTAAAGAAGCCTTGTGATGTTTCAGAACCATACAAGGTGTTCTAACACGTCCAATAATGTACGGCCAGTAACACCTCAAGACTATTCTGAGCTGTTTATCATTCTCATCACTCCCCAATAACAGACAATACAGAGGCAGGGGAAAGTTCAGGTCAAATCCATGTAATTGTTCCTCTGTTGAAACGCTTTCAAAACATCCCTCGGGCAGAAGCAGGGAGAAAGTGTTCCCTATGTGAAATTGAGATTGATCCAGAGATTGATTTTTTGTATTCGTTTTTCCCCCTATACGACCTTGATGTTAAAACTTCAAATCCCAACTCCATGGGAGAGCGAGATATGTGCAATTACACCTTTAAGAACCCTCAGAGCTCTCAACACAGTTCTGATGGGGACTATAATTCTAAATGAGGGCTTTTGCCCTTTCCACAAACCAAGACCACTAAGAAGTGTTGCAGACTGTGGAAACCCAGATAGACGGTTTTAAACACAAAGTTTAGAATCCACATCCATCCTAAATGTCAAGTCCCAGAAATGTTGGTCATGTGGCTGGTTGTAACTGAAGCAGAGCAGGAGGAGTTCATCTCCAGCATCATAAAGAGAGAACACAGGCATCAGAGCCATAGAAATGAATACTAAGTTATGAACAATAGCTGGAACAGAATTCGAGCAAAATTAATTAACAACTGTCCAATGGCAGGCTGTTTTCAGAAGCATACAAGCCAGTCTGCAGTCGTCAAGCCCTTAGATAACAGGCCGAGTTGTAGATGGCGTCAGTACTTGATTAATATGTTAAGAGATAGTGTTTTCCCATGTGAACCAGACATCTTTGTTCCAGGGAAAAGTCAGAATGTGGTCAGTATGGGTGTGTCTCCTGAACCAGCATCTCTGGGGACATGCTGGACAATCAAAGCATCATCCCAGCTCTCTGCAGAGCTTTCTTGGGACAGAGAGACACATCCCTGGGGACAGGGAGACATTTCTGGGGACAGGGAGACACATTTCTGGGGACAGGGAGACAGCTCTTTAGGGACAGTGAGACATTTCTGGGGACAGGGAGACACATTTCTGAGGACAATGACACATCTCTGGAAACAGGGAGACATCTCTCAGGACAGAGAGATGCAGCTCTGGTGACACGGAGACAGCTCTTTATGGACAGTTGAATACATCTCTTTTGAGACAGGGAGACATCTCTTTTGAGACAGGGAGACATCTCTGGGGACAGGGAGACATCTCTTTTGAGACAGGGAGACATCTCTGGGGACAGGGAGACATATCTCGGGACAGAGAGACACATCTCTCAGGACAGAGACACACATCTCTCAGGACAGAGACACAGCTTTGGGGACATTGAGACACAGCTCTGGGGACAGGGAGACATCTCTGGGGACAGGGAGACATCTCTGGGGACAGGGAGACAGACAGCTCTTTGGCGACAGGGAGACACATTTCTGAGGACAGTAACACATCTCTAGAAACAGGGAGACATCTCTCGGGGCAGGGAGACATCTATGGGGACAAGGAGACATATCTTGGGACAGAGAGACACATATCTTGGGACAGAGAGACACATATCTTGGGACAGTGGGACAGACAGCTGTCTGGGGAAAGTCAGAGTCAACATAAGTTAGCCGTACTTGAGTTCTGCTAGACTAGTAAATCTCCCTCAAGTCACTGTCCTGTTCAGCGCCTCAGCTGCCTGGCTAAACTATTGATTAAAGAAGATGTTTCACTCAACTCAGACACAGATTGATGGAAATCAATTGTAACTGGTGAGGATCGGTGGTTAGCTAACTTACTTTTTTTGACTGAGGTTTTTCATTCAGACTAAATCGCTGGTGTTGATTGCATTTCTGGTGAAGGTGGAAATTCAAGATGCGACTGAATGTTTGCACAGAAAAGAGCAATGGCTTTTGTTTATATCACCCTTTCAGTCACATTCTGCTGTGTGCTAGAGATGGACACACACACACAGACACAGACACAGACACACACACAAGTAAGGCCACCTCAACATGCACCAACTATTCAGCATGATCGGTTCTGACTCGCTATCACACAGTTGCATGATAGAGATTCCAATCACTGCAATTCTGTATCCGCTAATAAGGTTTAACTGGACCTTAAAACTGCAGTTTGCGTGTGAGTGAAGCGTGTTGTAGCCCTGTCTCCTTCCTGAGACGAGAGCAGCACAGCCAGGGGCCGCTAATCATCCTTGCTTTCCTGCTGCATGAGTGAAGTCTGAACATGAGTGACGTGGCTTAGCATGACTCAACCACAGAGCTGCAGTCCTACTAAAGAACTGAAGTCCTACTACAGAACTGAAGTCCTACTATAGAGCTGCAGTCCTACTACAGAGATGCAGTCCTACTACAGAGATGCAGTCCTACTACAGAGATGCAGTCCTACTACATAGATACAGTCCTACTACAGAGATGCAGTTCTACCAAAGAGCTGCAGTCCTACTACATAGATGCAGTCCTACTACATAGATGCAGTCCAACTACAGAGATACAGTCCTACCAGAGAAGCAGTCCTACTACAGAGCTACAGTCCTACCAGAGAAGCAGTCCTACTACATAGATGCAGTCCTACCATAGAGATGCAGTCCTACTACATAGATGCAGTCCTACTAGAGAAGCAGTCCTACTACAGACATACAGTCCTACCAGAGAAGCAGTTAGGCTGGTGCTACTCACAGATCTCAGATCAGATCCTGACCAACATGTTTAAAAACAACTTGTAAACACATGACCAGAGACCAAACAGCATGGTCCCTATCAGCACATGCTTGTCCATGCCCTTCCAGTGTCCACCCACATGGACAATACGTGACGAAAAGGTGGTGAAATGTCAGCTATCCCCCAAAGTCCTTCCTCTTTGTCCTCCATCATGACATTTACACCAGGTTCACCCCACCCTCCTCCCAGCTTCATGCCTGCAGACCAGCAGCTACATGCTGCTAGTGAACACAGTATGACAGTAGAACAGTGAACTTTCTGTCTGGAGAGCTGGTTCACGTGTCCATGTTAGCCTGCAGCTTAGAGAACTGTCTGGTATCTCCGCCCCACAACTGAACAGAGCTCTCAGAAAGGCTGGGGGGTTAATGCCATTTGATGCTCAAAAGCAGTAATGACAGAATAATGGCCCAATCATTCAGCCACAAGACACATGAAGAGAGCCCATTTCCCCAAGTGTTCCCTAATTAACCCTGCTTTCACATGCTGTTGGGTCAGGGTTTAATACAGACCATACAGATCTCATGTTTCCTGCCATTGAGGATTAGAACTCTTAAAAAGATGCTCAAAACACCTTCAAACATCAACTGAGAGAATCCTGATTGTACTAGGAACACTGGATTATGTGAGTTGTCCTGTTTCACTGTTCTGGTATGAGATTGAGCAGACTGGGGAGAGGGGCTCATTTCAGGATTAACATCTGATCCTATATTCCTCCTTAACAGAGTCTAGTGGCTGACTCCCCAGTACACACGTACACACTCACCGAGACTGGGACACACAGACAAACCGACAGAGAGATAGACAGACAGACTGGGAGACGAGGGGGGGTAATGACAGCAGGGTGGTAATGACAGCAGGATGGTAATGACAGCAGGGTGGTAATGACAGCAGGGTGGTAATGACAGCAGGATGGGGGGGTAATGACAGCAGGATGGTAATGACAGCAGGGTGGAAATGACAGCAGGATGGTAATGACAGCAGGGTGGTAATGACAGCAGGATGGTAATGACAGCAGGATGGTATTGACAGCAGGATGGGGGGTAATGACAGCAGGGTGGTAATGACAGCAGGGTGGTAATGACAGCAGACGGTAATGACAGCAGGATGGTAATGACAGCTGGGTGGTAATGACAGCAGGATGGTAATGACAGCAGGGTGGTAATGACAGCAGGATGGTAATGACAGCAGGGTGGTAATGACAGCAGG
>BROE01000007.1:15034020-15044496 GCA_036571765.1 Plecoglossus altivelis
GTGTGTGTGTCGTGGTGTGTGTGTGTGTGTGTGGGTGTGACGTTCCTCACCAGGCGTGGATGCAAAGCCCACTCATAAGCTCTCCTTGGGGCAGTGAGCCTGGCTCCAGGGTCATGTCCTGTGACTGGGTGGTCTGGGTCTGGCTGGGGCCCTTCATGGGCCCCCGGTAGGAGCCCTCCACACACTGGCCCCTTCCTGTGCTACTGGGGTCCTCACACCAGCCACACTCTGGTTGCTCTAGACACACTGCACACGTACGAAGCCCCGAGCAGTTCTGGGCTGGAGCAGAACACAGGAACACAGTCAGAACACAGGAACACAGTCAGAACACAAGAACATAGTCCGAACACAGGAACACAGTCAGAACACAAGAACATAGTCCGAACACAGGAACACAGTCAGAACACAAGAACATAGTCCGAACACAGGAACACAGTCAGAACACAAGAACATAGTCCGAACACAGGAACACAGTCAGAACACAAGAACATAGTCCGAACACAGGAACACAGTCAGAACACAAGAACATAGTCCGAACACAGGAACACAGTCAGAACACAAGAACATAGTCCGAACACAGGAACACAGTCAGAACACAAGAACATAGTCCGAACACAGGAACACAGTCAGAACACAAGAACACCCCAGAACCACCACAGAAGGTTATAAATAATCAAAAACTAGGAGAAAGTTGTTTGAGCAATCACGCATCGCCCTAGAATGTCAAAGTCCAACCTCAAAAGTGTATTGCGTCTCGATTGAGTACACATAGCCCTGACAAATGCCCCCAACAAATTTCAAAGAGACAATACACAGAACCCTCTGCTGGTTACGCCACACCAACAGAGTACCTCCTAAATGGATGTGAAACCATGACGAACCGACAGAAGCCAGCCAAACTGATAGTCTGTCATGGATTCTTCTTCTTCTGAAAGACAGGAAACACATCGTTACTCAGGGTTACTATCTTGCTGTTCTCCATTCTGAAATAATCTGAACTTAATGTAGGTTAAAACTGCGGACATGGTGGATTTCACTTACTGAGTTATTTGTAACCATAGATCATATTGCATCGCCTTTCCTGTGGGTGCACTTTGGTGCTACAGACTGGTTAAATTTCACTGTCAAGTGCTGTCGCACACACGCACACACACACACCACCAACGTGGTGCACACAACACACGCACACACGCCACACACAAACAAACTTCACACAACCACAAGCGTGTGTAAGTGTGTGTGACAGAGAGATAGAGAGACACACACACACACACACGGAACACACACACACACGCACACACAAACGAACCACCACACAACAAACGAACAACACACGCACACACACGACACCACGACAACACACACACACACACGCACACACACGAAACCACCACACACACACACACGACACACACACGACACTCAGGAACAGATTGCTCTGCTCTGAAAGAATGACAGCCGCCTTGCATGACTTCACAGCCGAGTGACGCAGGACGCCTTTCATTCCTCTGCTCAACATACTCAGATTACTTTAGATGAAACAGAACTCAACATGGTGACTAAATGGGTATTTGTGACAGTTACATTTCCAGAAAGACTTCATGTCTCCATCTAAGACACCCGTCAAAAAAAAACACAGGGCTTCGCTACTCTTATGTACGTTCGGTTTACACGTCTTGATGGGCAGATAGTACCTTGATAGATAAAACCAATCAAAGAGGCAGAGGTCCAGCAGGACCTTGTAGGCCCAACACACGCCCCATCGGTTAGCCCAGCGTGAGCCAGATGCAAGTCTCGGGATGTTAGGCCGGTAGAGAGAGGTGGCAAGGTGAGACCGGGTAGGGTAGCAGCGAGAGACTGAGAAAGGTGTCGAGGATGTAAGCCTCCGGGTAGGCGGAAGAGATGGAACGTCTGAGGATCGTAGCCCTCGCCGCGGTAGCAGGAGAGACTGGAGGTGAGGACTGTAGCCAGCGTAGCAGGGAGACGATGGAAGGTGAGGATCGCTTAGGGCTTAGCAGGGAGAGATGGAACGCGTGAGGCATGTAGCGTAGCAGGAGAGGTGGAAGGTGAGGATGTAGGGTAGCAGGGAGAGATGGAAGGAGAGATGTAGCCCGGATAGCCGGAGAGATGAAGGTGACGGATGTAGCCATCACAGTAGCAGGGAGAGATGGAAGGCGAGGATGTAGGGTAGCAGGGAGAAATGGAAGGTGAGGATGTAGGGTAGCAGAGAGAGATGGAAGGTGAGGATGCAGGGTAGCAGGGAGAGATGGAAGGTGAGGATGTAGGGTAGCAGGGAGAGATGGAAGGTGAGGATGTAGGGGAGCAGGGAGAGATGGATCGTGATGATGTATGGTAGCAGGGAGAGATGGAAGGTGAGGATGTAGGGTAGCAGGGAGAGATGGAAGGTGAGGATGTAGGGTAGCAGGGAGAGGAAGGTGAGGATGTAGGGGAGCAGGGAGAGATGGAAGGTGAGGATGTATGGTAGCAGGGAGAGGAAGGTGATGATGTAGGGTAGCAGGGGGAGGAAGGTGATGATGTAGGGGAGCAGGGAGAGATGGATCGTGATGATGTATGGTAGCAGGGAGAGGAAGGTGATGATGTAGGGTAGCAGGGAGAGGAAGGTGAGGATGTAGGGTAGCAGGGAGAGATGGAAGGTGAGGATGTAGGGTAGCAGGGAGAGATGGAAGGTGAGAATGTAGGGTAGCAGGTAGATGGGAAGGTGAGGATGTAGGGTAGCAGGGAGAAATGGAAGGTGAGGATGTAGGGGGTAGCAGGGAGAGATGCGAAGGTGAGATGTAGTGAATTTGGTGCAGGGAGAGTGTGGAGGAGGTGGAGGAGTGGAGGTGGAGGAGAGATGGAAGGTGAGGATGTAGGGTAGCAGGGAGATGGAAGGTGAGGATGTAGGGAAGCAGGGAGAGATGGAAGGAGAGGATGACTATGTGTAGCAGGAGACATTGGAGGTCGAGGATGTAGCGTATGCAGGGAGAGATGGATGGTGAGGAATGTATCGGTAGAGCAAGGAGAGGAAAGGTGGATGATGCTAGACAGGTACGCAGGGGTAGGAAGGTGACGACTGTAGCTGGAGCAGGGAGGAAGGGTTGGGATGTACGCGTAGCGGAGAGTATGGAAGGTTGAGGCATGGATAGGCGTCAGCAGGGAAGAGATGGGAGTGAGAATCTAGGGTACGCAGTAGAGAAGGTGGATGTGCATTTTGGTCGCGGGAGAGATGCGCAAGGTGAAGGTTTGTCAGCCGCAGGTAGCAGGGAGAGATGGAAGGTGATGATGTAGGGTAGCAGGGGGAGGAAGGTGATGATGTAGGGGAGCAGGGAGAGATGGATCGTGATGATGTATGGTAGCAGGGAGAGATGGAAGGTGAGGATTGTAGGGCAGGAGAGATGCGATCTGAGGATGCGGCACACTCTATCGGTAGCAGAGGATGGCGAAGGTGATGAATGATATAGGGTCTTAGCAGGGAAGGAGGCGGAGGACTCTAGGGCTAGCAGGAGCAGAATGGAAGTGAGTGATTGATCACTGGTTAATCCTCTCGGTGGCACTTTGTATGCCAAAAAGACTCATGACTCAACCGACGCTGTCAAGGTTAGAGAAAGGGAGGGACGTTAGGGGGAGGGGGAGGCGAAGGCAGTGTGAGCTGCGCGGAGGCAGTGAAGAGAAACACAGAAAGGAGTGAGAGATAGAAAGAAAAAAGGGAAAGAAAAATGTGACAACATAAAGGCAGAAAAAAGGGATGGAATACTAGAGAGACTGGAACCTTCCGTTACAACTCTGTAGAAGAGATCGCCTCCTCCCACTCATCTCTCTTCCACTCTCCATTTCTCACTCGCACGCAACACACACACACACCTTCAGCCAAAACACCCTCGCCCAGCCCTCTCACCCAGACGCCCTCCCTGTCCCCAGCCTCACCCAGACAGTCTCCAGTCTGCCACTCCAGACACTGTCCGTAAGGGAAGGACACCACGTAGGCGGTGGAGTCAACGCAGCGCTGGCTGCTGCTGCACCACATGCACTCCATGGCCTGGCTGGTGCAGTTGGCACAGCTGGTCCGCAGGGAGCACGCCATCTTACAGGGACGAACACTCTGACTGGGGCTCACTGGGGAAGAGAGGAACGGCAGCAGCTGGGTATGTATATCTGTGTACATTTGTGTCTATACGTGTGTGTTTTTTGAGCTCCAGAGCCTCACCCATAGCAGGCTTCTCAAGAAATGAGGCCGTCAGCAGGGCGAGGTGCACGCGGGTTCGTCCTTAACTCCCTGGACACCTGCGTCTCTCCAGAAAGGGCGCAAAGCCCGAGTCGTTGGCTCGCAGGAAGCCCAACTGCAGAGAGGAGTTGTTGAGGGGGACATGTCATGCCCCAGCCCTCTGCCATAGGACCACGCTTGATCTTCCTCAAAACCCACCACAGGGGACAATGGCTAGCACGGACAGGGGAGACAGACAGGGACAGGGGAGAGACAGGGAGAGTGGGAGGAAGACAGGGAGAGACAGAGCAGCGAGAGACAGGGAGAGACAGGAAGACAGGAGACAGGGGAGAGAGACAGGGAGAGTGGGAGGGGGAGATGGGGGGAGGGGAGACAGGGGGAGGGGGAGAGACATAAGGACCCAGGGTTAGCACAACACCAGCTGATCTGGTATCTTCTAAAACTACACTGGACGGAACACTAACATCCAGGCCAGGGTCAGAGGTCATACCTTGTGGTGTTGCTGTAGTTTATGCAGTTCCTCCAGGATGAAGTTGACCTGTGTGGCGGAGGTGAGCGAGGCGATGTTCCCCGCCAGGTTCTTACAGTAGTGCTGTGCGTTGTCGTAGCTCTCCCTGCTGGAGTTAATCCTCAAACACACCTCTCCCACCTGGCTCCAGCCCTCCCCACACAGCTGGGCTGCACAGCAGGAACATCAGGTTAGCACCAGGAATCAGACTCCAGGCCCCCAGCACCAGGCTGGGTATTGTGCGTGTGTGTTAATGTGTGTGTTAATGTGTGTGTGTGTGTTAATGTGTGTATGTGTGAATGTGTGTGTGTGTGTGTATGGGAAAAGTTGTTTTTATGTTGTTCCTTTTTTTTATTATACAGTTTCAAACGGTTGAAAAGGATGTGTGCATTTTTGCCTTTTTCTGTGTGAAAGAGCCCACACTGGATCAGTATTGTGGTTAACACTATCTGTGCTGGACTAGCACAGGACTAAGGTCAGAGGTCAGTTCTCACCTGGAAGGGCGTGGCACTCCATCTGGTGATGGTCCCAGTGGCAGTTGGGATTGAGGGTGCAGCTACGACAGTTAGCCAGACGGCTGCAGCTCTGCTCGGTCCTTACTGCACACTGCTCGAACACTCGTACACTCTGGGAGGACGACACGAGGCAGGGCTCAGGCAAACTCACATTCTGATCACTGATTAATAAGCCAATTAATAGAGCGATTAATTGACCAATGATTGAAACATTCGTATTCGCAATTCATTTAATTGGTGAACAAAGACGAAGTGAGTAAAATACAATCACTCCTAATCTTCCTTAGTAAGTCATATGAATATGGAACAAAATAAGATGATTTTAGGATGATCTATAAAATGTTTAGAAGCCAGAGAGTATACTTGGAGCGTCTGTGGATGAACCACATTTCAGCTTTGCTATAGAAACACGTCTTTAAACAGCTCTGATGCTTGGTCTTAAACCCAGTTGTGTGGGCAGTCAAGGGACGGTGCTATGCTGCCCCCGGTGGCCAGCTCACCATGGTGCAGTTGCTGGAAGCAGAGAGACACTTCTTGTTGTCGCACCACTGGCAGCCGTTGGTGTTGGAGGTGCAGCTGCTGCAGTCAGAGAAGCGGTAACAACGCTCGTCCACCGTGACTGGAGGGAGGAGAGACAGGCAGGACAGCGTCAAGAGGAGAGAGACAGGCAGGACAGCGTCAAGGAGAGAGACAGGCAGGACAGCGTCAAGAGGAGAGAGACAGGCGGGACAGCATGAAGAGGAGAGAGACAGGCAGGACAGCATGAAGAGGAGAGAGACAGGCAGGACAGCGTCAAGAGGAGA
Source organism: Plecoglossus altivelis (assembly GCA_036571765.1). Classification (NCBI taxonomy): domain Eukaryota; kingdom Metazoa; phylum Chordata; class Actinopteri; order Osmeriformes; family Plecoglossidae; genus Plecoglossus; species Plecoglossus altivelis. The sequence continues at coordinate 15,040,069 of BROE01000007.1, forward strand.
GAGACAGGCAGGACAGCGTCAAGGAGAGAGACAGGCAGGACAGCGTCAAGGAGAGAGACAGGCAGGACAGCGTCAAGGAGAGAGACAGGCAGGACAGCATCAAGAGGAGAGAGAGGGACAGGCAGGACAGCGTCAAGGAGAGAGTCAGGCAGAACAGCGTCAAGAGGAGAGAGAGAGACAGGCAGAACAGCGTCAAGGAGAGAGACAGGCAGAACAGCATCAAGAGGAGAGAGAGAGAGAGAACAGCATCAAGAGGAGAGAGAGAGAGAACAGCATCAAGAGGAGAGAGAGAAAGAACAGCATCAATCATTCTGCTACATCCTTCATGTGTAAACACATCTGTTTTAAACACATCTGTTTTAAACACATCTGTTTTAAACACATCTGTTTTCTCTACACCCTGAGGAGTGAGTTTGGTAGCTATCCTAAGCCCGCACCCTCACACCTGGCCTGGGGCGGCAGAAGGACGCAGGGGTGGTGGCGTTGAGGCTGGGCTCCCAGGGGACGCAGCGGAGCTTGGTCCAGACGCAGCGCAAGCCAGGCCCCGCCCCCTGGCAGGCCTGCTGGTCCAGGAAGGCCTGGCAGCGCGGGGGCTGGTACACCAGAACATCGTTCAGCAGCACGCTGGAGAAGCCTCCAAAGACATACATGGACCTGGGGAGGGGTCAGGGGTCATGAACCAAGGTTAGGGGTCATGTTACTAGGGTCACTGTTACTAGGGTCACCAGTAAATGTGACCTCTGACCCCAGACTCACCCGTTGCTGACCACAGCAGAATGGCCGAAGCGGTTGACATCCCGGTGGAGGTCTGGTTTGGGCAGTACGCTCCACTCATCACAGGCTGGGGGACAGGATCACTCACATTATGACATCACTCACATTATGACATCACTCACATTATGACATCATCAAACAGTATGACATCATAACACAGGATGTCCAGACACGATCAACGTTCTGCACGTCAAAACATCACCACCAGCGTCTTGTAAGCACCATCATGAGTTTGACGTCACATGTTCTTTGCGAGGGTCCTATTGGCTCGCTGGGTAGCAGGTGGGCTGGGCTTACCGATGTCATAGGCCAGGAAGTCAGCGGAGAAGCACTTGGCTCCGTTGCTAAGCGACGTGTCGTTGTGCGTGTTGCCGCCGAAGATCAGCAGGGTTCCACTGAGCAGCACAGACGAGTGCAAGTACCGAGGAGAAGTGCTCTCCTTAAGGATGGTCCTGCACACACACACACACACGCACACGCGCACACACGCACACGCGCACACACGCACACACGCACACACACACACGCGCACACGCGCACACACACACACACGCACACGCACACACACACACAGTTCAGAGTGAGTCCTAACCAGGGGCTTGAGCTCACCAGGTGTGCACGTGATTACCAGGTGTGCACGTGATTACCAGGTGTGCACGTGTTCACCAGGTGTGCACGTGTTCACCAGGTGTGTGAGTGTTCACCAGGTGTGTGAGTGTGAGAGCTCACCAGGTGTGTGTGGGGACCTGGTAGCGGTACAAGTCGTCCACCAGTCCATACTTGTTGGCAGGTAGGGCCTTGTAGCCTCCATGCAGGTACACACTGCTGCTAGCAGCGTGGTACACACTGCTGTGGCCATATCCCCCCTGGGGCACCGCCCCACGCGTCTCCGGGAGCGACCACGTGTTGGTCCCTGGGAACCATGGAAACACACACACTCAGACACAGAACTTTAACTGATTCATAACATCAGATTTGAGGTAATGCTGCCCCCTGGAGGTGAGATGGGGAGGTGCAGGGACAAGCCTGCAACCTCACACACGCACACACGCACGCACACACAGACACACCAGCACTCACGGATGTTGTATTCCTGTACACTGCTGATGTAGCTGTAGATGGGGGAGTAGCCGAACAGCACTACCATGACTGCTTCGCCCCCCTCCAACAGGGCCATGTGGGCGGAGTGGCCCTCCACAGCGTGCACCTGAGCGTGGCCAGGGGCGGGGCGTACCTGGGACCAGGTACGACTGGAGGTGTGGAACACCCATAGCTCATCCGTCACATTAGCTGGCCCCGCCTCCAGCTTCCCCCCGAACATGTAAAGAACATCCTGAGAGGAGAGGACATCCTGTGTGTGTTAAGGCGTTTTTGCCCAGGGCCCAAACTGTGAAATGTGGCTTTTGAGATATTCATGTTGCCAACAAAGCTCTTAAAATCAATCTGATCACTTTGCACAATAAATCTAGAAACAATATTAATTAACACCACAACTGGAGCAGCAAACTTTTGTGAAACACAAAGTTGATAGTCAAGCCATGCCTTCATGAGAGGCTGGTCTCTGACCTGGTAGATGGTGAGCGAGTGGCCGTATCTGGGTAGGGGCCCGCTGTTGCTAGGCACCGTATTCCAAACACCACTCTCCAGGTTGTAACTAAGCAACACAACAACAACAACAACATCAACACTTAGTTACAGACAGTAAAGGTAGGAAGTGGAGACAGTACAAGGCAGCAGCAGAGGCATTAGAGACAGAGAGGCATTAGAGACAGAGAGGCATTAGAGGCAGCAGAGACAGAGAGGCATTAGAGGCAGGGAGAACAGACATGGCAGTGAGGTGAAACAAGACTGACTTGAGGATCATCTGGAAGGAGCTGTAGTTGAATGAGTATCCTCCCACCACCCACACCAGCGGGCCCTGCAACACCGCTCTGTGAGATGCCCGGGCCAGCCACGCCCCAGACGGCTTCACCCCTGGCAGCACCCAGTACGACTCCGTAGACGGCACCATGAGAGAACAGTCTGGACCTGCGACAGCAGGGAGGGAAAGGACAGCAGGGGTCATACATGCTTGGCATTAACATAACTAAAGCTATTTAAACCACAGGCACTGTCCAATTTCAGCTATTAATTTTTGTGACAGAGAGGAGTGAGGGAAATACTGAGAGTGTGTGTGTGTGTGTGTGTGTGTGTGTGTGTGTTTGCAATGTGAAAATCATGTTGTCATGGTGACCAATGAGGGAGAGTCTACAGCTGGATTACCCAGAAGGCTGTGTGGTGGCACCCTCGGTCGGACTGCTTGCACTGGCACACGCACACTCACTCGCACACACACACACACACACACACACACACACANCCCCTCATCCATCCATCCATCCAACCCCCTGATCCATCCATCCATCCAGCCCCCTCATCCATCCATCCATCCATCCAACCCCCTAATCCATCCAACCACCCAGCCCCTCATTATCCATCCATACCCTCATCCATCCATCCCCTCATCCATCCATCCCCTGGTCAGCTTCTCACCCTGCCAGCTGTCATTGCAGACGCAGAGCTTCTCCCCGGTAAGGTCACAGTAGCCGTGGTCGGGGCTGCCACAGTTGTTGCGGCAGTATGGGATGTCACAAGCCTCACCCTTCCAGTACTTGTCACACTCACAGTATACACGGCTGGAGATAGAGTTCCCTGTGGTGCATTTCCCATGGCCAGAGCAGTTGTTGGGGCAGGAATTAATCCTTCAGGAGCAAACGTAGACAACACACACACACACACACACACACCGCACACACAGACACACACACAGACACACACCGCGCGCACACACACACACCGCACAGACGTTAGAGTCCTGCCTCCAGAGCTGTGTACAGAGCACTGAGACAGAGAGAGAGAGAGAGAGACAGAGAGAGAGAGACAGAGAGAGAGACAGAGAGAGAGACAGAGAGAGGAGAGAGGAGAGACAAGATGTGGGGAAAGAAACACAGGTAGAAGAGAGGAAAGAGACTGAGGTAAAGACAGATACTTACGAATAGAAGATCTCAAATCCTGTGAGGTTGTAGGCTGCATCGCTGAAGAAGTGTAGCAAGGCGTATCCAGAGGTGGTCTCCACCTCCGGTACCGTCTCATTGTTCCGCACCTCAGGCACTATCAGACCACTGACAACACAAACATGGATGATCATGACCTCAAAAACACACCATGTCACTTCCTCTCCGAGTCAGCAACTTCCTGTCCTGTCCTGGGTTCACTCTCACAACAGGACACACTGTTCACCATGATTACCTGTCCTGCAGGAATGTTGGTGTTTTGTACCTGGCAACAGTATCTAAGAAGTGAGATCAAACGACCTGTTCTGTTGGCGGTGTACAGTAGCCAGGAAGCGCTCACCTGAACACAGCGACCAGAGGGGCGTAGACAGAGTCCCCATCGTACACGTACAGGTGGTCCCAGCTGCACTCGGTTGCAAAGTGGTTGAACCTTAGTCTGAGGACAGCGTTGGGACTGCAGAAGGAGACATGGGGAAGGTTTCATCACTGCTGAAACATCCACAGATAACATGGGGAAGGTTTCATCACTGCTGAAACATCCACAGATAACATGGGGAAGGGTTCATCACTGCTGAAACATCCACAGATAACATGGGGAAGG
>BROE01000007.1:15044571-15065170 GCA_036571765.1 Plecoglossus altivelis
TCATCCATCCAGCCCCTCATCCATCCATCCATCCAACCCCCTGATCCATCCATCCATCCAGCCCCCTCATCCATCCATCCATCCATCCAACCCCCTAATCCATCCAACCACCCAGCCCCTCATCATCCATCCATCCCCTCATCCATCCATCCCCTCATCCATCCATCCCCTGGTCAGCTTCTCACCCTGCCAGCTGTCGTTGCAGACGCAGAGCTTCTCCCCGGTGAGGTCACAGTAGCCGTGGTCGGGGCTGCCACAGTTGTTGCGGCAGTATGGGATGTCACAAGCCTCACCCTTCCAGTACTTGTCACACTCACAGTACACACGGCTGGAGATAGAGTTCCCTGTGGTGCATTTCCCATGGCCAGAGCAGTTGTTGGGACAGGAATTAATCCTTCAGGAGCAAACGTAGACAACACACACACACACACACACACACCGCACACACAGACACACACACAGACACACACCGCGCGCACACACACACACCGCACAGACGTTAGAGTCCTGCCTCCAGAGCTGTGTACAGAGCACTGAGACAGAGAGACAGAGACAGAGACAGAGAGAGAGAGAGAGAGATGAGAGACAGAGAGAGGAGAGAGGAGAGACAAGATGTGGGGAAAGAAACACAGGTAGAAGAGAGGAAAGAGACTGAGGTAAAGACAGATACTTACGAATAGAAGATCTCAAATCCTGTGAGGTTATAGGCTGCGTCGCTGAAGAAGTGTAGCAAGGCGTATCCAGAGGTGGTCTCCACCTCCGGTACCGTCTCATTGTTCCGCACCTCAGGCACTATCAGACCACTGACAACACAAACATGGATGATCATGACCTCAAAAACACACTATGTCACTTCCTCTCCGAGTCAGCAACTTCCTGTCCTGTCCTGGGTTCACTCTCACAACAGGACACACTGTTCACCATGATTACCTGTCCTGCAGGAATGTTGGTGTTTTGTACCTGGCAACAGTATCTAAGAAGTGAGATCAAACGACCTGTTCTGTTGGCGGTGTACAGTAGCCAGGAAGCGCTCACCTGAACACAGCGACCAGAGGGGCGTAGACAGAGTCCCCATCGTACACGTACAGGTGGTCCCAGCTGCACTCGGTTGCAAAGTGGTTGAACCTTAGTCTGAGGACAGCGTTGGGACTGCAGAAGGAGACATGGGGAAGGGTTCATCACTGCTGAAACATCCACAGATAACATGGGGATTCCAACAAGCGGGTCTACTGCTACTGCTCCGGGTGTATGTTCACTGTGTGTGCGTGCGGTTGCCCACTACTCACTACTGTGTGTGCACTTGGATGGGTTAAATGCCGAGGTAAAATTTCGAGTATGGGTAACCATACTTGACAATACGTCACTTCACTTTACTTACACAGTAGCATAGTGTGATGTTCACAAGATTAATACAATCAGTAGCATAGCTAGCATGGTGGTGCTGAAGAGGCAGTAGCTTAGCTAGCATGGTGGTGCTGTAGAGGCAGTAGCATAGCTAGCATGGTGGTGCTGAAGAGGCTGTAGCATAGCTAGCATGGTGATGCTGAAGAGGCAGTAGCATAGCTAGCATGGTGGTGCTGAAGAGGCTGTAGCATAGCTAGCATGGTGGTGCTGAAGAGGCTGTAGCATAGCTAGCATGGTGGTGCTGAAGAGGCAGTAGCATAGCTAGCATGGTGGTGCTGAAGAGGCAGTAGCTTAGCTAGCATGGTGGTGCTGAAGAGGCAGTAGCTTAGCTAGCATGGTGGTGCTGTAGAGGCAGTAGCATAGCTAGCATGGTGATGCTGAAGAGGCAGTAGCATAGCTAGCATGGTGATGCTGAAGAGGCAGTAGCATAGCTAGCATGGTGATGCTGAAGAGGCTGGTCTACTCACTAGCCCTCGATGAGCCAAGTGCACTTGGTCTTGTACTTGTAGTTGATTGGCCCATCAGTCAGGTATCCAGAAGGTTCAGTCAACCTGTAAAACACACACACACACACACACACAGGTCAACAGGTCACTAATAACACACAGGTCACTAGTAACACACAGGTCAGTAGTAACACAGGTCACCAATAGCACACAGGTATTTTGTAGTTCAAAATAGCTGTCAATCAAAAGTGTTTTGACAGACTGTCCAATCATCACGCAGAAGCACAGGCCAGCCCACTCCCCCATTCAACCCCAAGTTGATGACCGTGTCATTAGTTCAATGACCGTTCAGTTTCGAAGCGCTGAAAAACGGTTCAAATCAGCCCCACTGAAGTCACTGGACACTGGGACCAACGGGGAAATGCACCGTGACGCTACGGGAATTCATGAGAAGGAAATCTAGTCAGACGACCTGCTTTATGTAACTGATTCTGAACGAACTCGTCTTCGAGCTGAAAGTGTTTTAGCGCATTTAAAATGTTAACACAATAGTAGATATTTGACCGTTAATTTCTTGATATTTTAGAGTAAGCCGAATTTCCCTAACAGTGTAGAATTTCCCTAACAGTGTAAAAGAAATCGTCCCTGCTGTGTAGGTAGCTAAATGACGCTGATGTTCACTGAATAGACATCGTATACATGCCGAAGACCGCCCCGCCGCGCCAATAGCAGACATAGTTGCATGCTGATTTTTATTGTCATATAAACAGCGTGAAAACAAAGGGATTGTAGTAGCCTACCATCTGAAAAATGGCCAATCACGAGAAGATATGTCATGCAAACACTTTTCATTGTGTGTGTAAAAAGTTTTGAAAGGTGAAAAAAATATTTTCAAAAAGTAGTTGAGGGGAAAAAAAGGTTTTTGAAAGTTTGATGTTTGGAAGGGAATACAATTATTGAAAAGTTCAAATAAAAATGTTGGAAAAAAGTTAGTGAGGGAGTCTTGTTTAGTCATGTGGATGATTGCAAAAGAGATCTTCCTGATCATCCATGGAGATACGGGAGCTGTTTGAAAGTGTCTGCTTTCAGTGTATCTCAAGAATCTGCTGCCAGTGTATTTCAAGAATCTGCTGTCAGTGTATCTCAAGAATATGTGATCATCAACACCTTTCTTCCTGTGCTCAGTTGCCTATTGTGTTTTGTGTGCTTGTGCTGTGCCCTGTTTGTAAAATACATTTTAATTGTATATTACAATATCTATTTACAATATAACTGACTGCAAATGAAATATATTTTTGATAGTATTCCATAATATTAGATAATTCCAGAGGGTAAACGTTAATGCAATATTCATGGATGTTTCATCCTAGTAGGATCAGAGGTTAAGTGAATAGTGTTCAGGTGACAGGGAGCATCCATGGAGGAAGACACAGTTTTACTTTTCTATGGCAACTTTGGCTGCAAATCACATGGGCTAAAATAGGATCCAACCTACTTGCAAATTCTGAGTTTCTCCAGGAAGGTTTTCACACGCCCACACAGTTCAACATGTCTCACTGAAGGAGAGACCAGCTAGTTTATATCCAGAACACCTGACCACAACACATACCAGCAGTTACTTTACACTGTGTCTGCTAGCTGAGATGTGGTTACTTACTTTACACTATGTCTGGTAGCTGAGATGTTACTTTACACTGTGTCTGGTAGCTGAGATGTTACTTTACACTGTGTCTGGTAGCTGAGATGTTACTTGACAGTATTCCTGGTATCTGAGATGTTACTTTACACTGTGTCTGGTAGCTGAGATGTTACTTTACAGTATGTCTGGTAGCTGATGCGTTACTTTACACTGTGTCTGGTAAATGCAGACAGTTCATTGGCCAGGAGAGCCACCAGGCCTGCAGGCACCCCACTTTGTGAGCACTATGGGGACCCTGGGGGGGACAGGGGGTCCTGGGGGGGGGGACAGGGGGTCCCTGGGGGGGAGGACAGGGGGTCCTGGGGGGGTGAGGGGTCCTGGGGGGGCAGGGGGTCCGGGGGTGGGCAGGGCAGGAGGAGCTGGACCCCTGAAAACCCAGTGGTCTACCGGGCTGAGGGAAGGGTTGCTGTGAGGGGGTCAGGCTAAATTATTCACAGCGTCTCCATTCATATTTTATATGTTCTACTGCAGTCCATTTCTAAACCCAAACCTACCCTAGCCCACCCAGTACTTACAGTACTCACAACTCTCTAGGAACTCATCTTTTCAGATGACATCATGAACCTCCCAGTGCTGACATTGGCTTCACAAGGGGAGGAGGGACAAATTACAGTCAGAGATCAGACAGAATATCTCCTCCTAAGGGTGGAGGTGTAGCAGGGTTTGGGTGGTGTACTAACAGGTTGTAATGATGGAGGTGTAGCAGGGTTTGGGTGATGCTGTAAAACGAAAGGACAGATGACACGCTGGGCTGTAAACACACAGACACATGTCCAGCTACACACACACACACACACACACACACACACTCTCACACACACACACACACACACACTCACACACACTCACACACACACACTCACACACCTGTGTCACAACTATGTGAGAGCTTTTCACGACAGCAGTCTGGAGACGGGGGGGACGGGGTTATGGTGAGTCTTTAAATAGAAACATAGCTGGTTGTAAACACAAGCTTAGCCCAAATACCCCATCCCCTCCCTTAATACCCCACAGGTCTGGAGAGCAGGTCTGTGTCTACAGACTGTAGAGAGCAGGTCTGTGTTCACAGACTAGAGAGAGAGAGCAGGTCTGTGTTCACAGACAGGTCTGTGTTTACAGACTAGAGAGTAGGTCTGTGTTCACTAGAGAGAGAGCTGTGATGGAGCAGAGGAATACCTGCTTCCATCAAGCTGCATTCAACACTGTAGTCTGTTGCTTTAACATTAACAGACACACAGTGTATTTGAAACATCAATGCCCTGTCTCAAGTGTTTCATGAATGTTTCATTTCAACCTCAGGAGTGTGACAGCCTGCATGTCCTCAGAACAACAATGTGTCTGTCTGTGACCAGCAAGCTAGCCTGTCTGTCTGTCTGTCTGTCTGTCTGTCGGTCTGTGACCAGCAAGCTAGCCTGTCTGTCTGTCTGTCTGTCGGTCTGTGACCAGTCAGCTAGCCTGTCTGTCTGTCGGTCTGTCGGTCTGTGACCAGCCAGCTAGCCTGTCTGTCTGTCTGTCTGTCTGTCTGTCTGTCGGTCTGTGACCAGCAAGCTAGCCTGTCTGTCTGTCTGTCTGTCTGTCGGTCTGTCGGTCTGTGACCAGCCAGCTAGCCTGTCTGTCTGTCTGTCTGTCTGTGACCAGTCAGCTAGCCTGCCTGCCTGCCTGCCTGCCTGTCTGTCTGTCTGTCTGTCTGGGAGGTACAAATAATCTGCAGGGACAAACACAGACAGACAGACAGACAGACAGACAGACAGACAGACAGACAGACAGACAGACAGACATGCTCTACCAGAACTAAACACGGATTCTATTTATAGAAAACTCAACAGCAGAGTTCTCCATCCTCATTAACTCTACATTTGACACCTCTGTCTGTCTCTCTACTGTACACCTCTCTCTCACTGCTATACACCTATCTTCATCTCTTTCATCTGTACACCTCTCTCTCTCTACTGTACACCTCTCTCTCTCTACTGTACACCTCTCTCTACTGTACACATCTCTCTCTCTGTACTGTACACCTCTCTCTACTGTACACCTCTCTACTGTACACCTCTCTACTGTACACCTCTCTCTGTACTGTACACCTCTCTCTCCCCACTGTACACCTCTCTCTCTCCCTACTGTACACCTCTCTCTCCCCACTGTACACCTCTCTCTACTGTACACCTCTCTCTCTCTACTGTACACCTCTCTCTCTACTGTACACCTCTCTCTCTCTCTACTGTACACCTCTCTACTGCACACCTCTCTCTCTACTGTACACCTCTCTCTACTGTACACCTCTCTCTACTGTACACCTCTCTCTCTACTGTACACCTCTCTCTCTACTGTACACCTCTCTCTCTCTCTCTACTGTACACCTCTCTCTCTCTCCTGCACACCTCTCTCTCTACTGTACACCTCTCTCTCTCTACTGTACACCTCTCTCTCTCTACTGTACACCTCTCTCTCTACTGTACACCTCTCTCTCTCTACTGTACACCTCTCTCTCTACTCTACACCTCTCTCTCTACTCTACACCTCTCTCTCTCTCTCTACTGTACACCTCTCTCTCTACTCTACACACCTCTCTCTACTGTACACCTCTATCTACCGTACACCTCTCTCTCTCTACTGTACACCTCTCTCTCTACCGTACACCTCTCTCTCTCTCTACCGTACACCTCTCTCTCTACTGTACACCTCTCTCTCTACTGTACACCTCTCTCTCTCTACTGTACACCTCTCTCTCTCTCTCTCTACTGTACACCTCTCTCCCCACTGTACACCTCTCTCTCCCCACAGTACACCTCTCTCTCCCCACAGTACACCTCTCTCTCTCCACAGTACACCTCTCTCCCTACTGTACACCTCTCTCCGTCTCTACTTTACATCTCTCTCTCTCTTGCTGTCTCTCTACTGTACACCTCCCCCTCTCTCTCTAATGAATGCCTCTCTCTTCTCCTCTTTACACCTGTACACTTTGTCCTTCTACAGTGACTGCATACCCAGACCACCCTGCATGACTGCAGCCCAGCCTTGCCTCTCTTCCACGGCCCACACTGCCACAACAGACAGACATCTGGGTGATCTGTAGGGCTGACTGGTTCTTACAGCTCCCAGGCTAAGCACCAGGGAGACTGGGCTACTGAACTCCATGATACAGCAGGAGGAAACATGTAATGACTCATTCATCTACGCAGAAGCTATTCTAAACATTTCTTTTAGAAAACGCAAGTTGAGTAAGAAAGGTTAAGGGTGACATGAACTTGTTTGAAGTACTGGAACCCAGATCAACTCTGGGATAGGTCAACTTGAATCAAGAGACTGTTTATGATTGCAGATACATGTACGTACCTACTGATGTTTCAACAATAACACACTGGTACAAAACAGAACACTTACCTGAACCTTCCTTGGCAGTGCTGGCATTGGTCACCGACCCATCCTCGATCGCAGATACATGTCCCATTGACACACTTTCCAGACAGGCAGTTTTTATCGCAAGACTTGGCCGGGGAGGCGTGTGTGAAGAGCAAAAGGTAGAACAAAACATACAGCAGCAAGTATCTGTTGATCCCCTGCAGTCCAGCGTGTAGACTCTGCCTGGTTCTCACAGGGAACACGGCAGTCCAACATGTTTTCCCAGCATCCATTTTACCTTTGAAAAACTCAAAAGACCAGAAGGCCTCTATTTGGTAAGTATTGGTTTCGTGGTACCCTTAGTTGTTTAACCGGTGGTCTGATTCAGGATAGTGGTGGTGAATGTGTTTTGAATGTTTGCATAATCGATTGTATATAAACTACAGCATCCAGAGCACACATAAAAACTGTTTGACTGCGAAAAGTTTGAACATTTTGTTTAAAAAAAATGTTTAAAAAAAGACGTAAAAGCTGACAGCTCCCGAATTGAACAGTATTCTTCAAACAAATTCCCTTCAGTCTGCCTCCTGCAGTTACGGGTGGAAAAATCAGTTCAGCGAGCAATACTGCAATAATGTTGAAGGCGACGCATTGTCCCAAATATCCACTTATACGTCAAGAATGAAACATTGTGGCAACGTTTACTACATCTTACTGAAGATGATTGTTAACCAAACCTACATTTCAGCAGCCATTTTAACGCGTAAACATTTCCACCGACAATTTGCTTATGGTTTGGTCATAAAGGATTCGATTGTGGTACGGTAGTCCTACAGATATGTGCGCCACAAATGATAAATATGATCTTCTCAACATTTAAAGTGAATAAAAGGACCAAAAGTCCTTTTCAATTGTGGCCCCGAAATCTTATCAGGATTGCAGCAGTAGTCAATAACAGCGATGTTGTTGCTGGTGGTCTTGGCGATGGGGGATTTGGCAAATCTTCATAAATGCAAGGTTTAGTCATTGTTGTCCCATCTATCTTACAGGCACTCGCTAAGGTGATGTTTAGGCCTCTGATGTTATGGCGCTTCCATTTAATCCATTCGGAAAACAACTATGCGGCGCACTTTAGCTAGCTAGTGGGTCTGGTGTATCCACATTAGCAGAGTGGCTAGTCAGTACTGGGTTTGCTAGCGGCTCCTCAGGTTGAAGAAAACTCCACAGACCCTTGTGCGCATGTGCACTGAAACTTGTTCCAGTTTAAAGACACAGTTAAGAAAAGAGACGACGTCTTCAATGCGGCATTTAAACCCCCATTCTTATCATTTCATTGTCTGAGCCGAAGGCTGGAGCATGGATAAATAAATTCTTTCTCACAATCCTGCAAGAGTTGAGTCTTACCACTCAATAGAAAGGATAGGGAAAGGGAGAATTTAAACTTGGACGAGCAGATAGTCATTGTAACAAATACCATTTTATAACCTGTCCCATCTCAGTAAATAAGAGGTGACCGTATCTAGCTTCCTATCATAGCTTCCCCTCAATACGTGTGCCACTATGCAAAACTACAAACGCTAACCTTTGGATTCCACAGGGAGACCCGTCTGTCTGCTGCGACCAGAGCGCTTTCTTGCAATGCAACATAAAACATATCTCTCACACACGCAAACACTTTATTTAAAAAATTAATCCCCAGTGATTAAAAAAGCTGTCCCACACACATCTGAAAACCAACCTGCGTCATGTGGTAGGCAACAGGGCTTTCAGATGTCGGTAAAACATAGGTTCCCCCACACAAAATCCCACACCTACTATTTACACCTGTAGTTGGACCTTACAAAAACTGGTTACTAGCCTTAATGTGACTGTCAAGTCAGGCACGGTTAAAGTTAGCAAAGCCTTTAATTAGTCGTGAGCTTGCAGGGTGCATGGATGCCAGATAGTGACTGAGTCATCCTGTCTGTGGGCTCCAGTAGGGGTTGATTTGAGGGCTGAGCCATATGTCTACGTGTGGCGCACTGCAGTGCCTGCTGATCATTAAAGTAGGGCCCTGATGGAGCAGACCAACACGCTGAGCCGCGATCATGACAACATGAGTTTGCCGGGAGGGAGAAAGCGATGTAAGTTGTGGATGGTAGCTTTCTGTTGAGACGTCGTTCTCATCTGAGGATATATCTGATACTTTGCCGATTCTCTTACTTGCATTTGGTGTGAATCTCCATGTTCGTGTCCTCGTTCTGTGGTTTTATTGTGTTGCTGATTGTGATGTTGTCCTTTGCTTTTTCTTCTCGAGAACCCTGGCGGCAAAACTTTTCCACTTCTGTGTCAACAAACAGATAACCTTGAACGTCTACCATTCTGGTGTGGAGTAAGAGTGATGGCGAGGTTCTGTGTGGTGCTAGTATTTAACAGTGTCATGGTTGTTTTATGATCTGGAATGAGGCCTAGCAGCCTGGAAGAGCGCTCCCAACTGGTCTACCTGTTTCTCTGTTTCAATCCCTCTGATGCATGGTAATGTAGCTATGCTATTAAACTCAAATTTAATCTGATAATAGTTCCTATCATATTTGAATGTCATATTCAATACTATGAAACATGACCGCGAAACTTTACAACCATAACAGCATCATAAGCGCTGTGGTTGAAGTTGTGAAGTGTCGTGGTCATGTTTCAGATGATGGGGCTGAGTAGCACGCGCAGCCAACACTGTCCTCACTATATATCCGGTACCTGGGGTTCCTACATTGGTGAACAAAAACGCAAATATTAAACATTCATTTTCTACTGCTTAATTCTGTTAGAGATTGCAGTGCAGTTAGTTCCTGTTAGCGGTCACGGGTGACTGGATCTTATCCCGGTGACTTTGCACCTTAGCCAGTGTACACCCTGCACTGGGGCCGGCCAGTCAAAGGGCTAACATAGAGACAAAGACAATCATTTACTCTCACATTCATTCATTTACTAGGGGAAATTGAGAGTTTCCAATTAACTTATCACATGTATGTGTTTGGACAGTCGCCGGACTGCCCGGAGAACCCACAGTAACATGGAGAGACCATGCAGACTCCACCCAGAGAGATCATGTGATAATTATTATATCACATGATTATTCAACATTTAAAAAGTCATTTATCCAAACACTGGAACTATGCTGTTGACAGGCTGGGTTCAGTAAGGTGCTGAAGAGGTTTCCCTGCTGAACCTAGCTTTACAGGGGCTATGGGATTACCCCAGTAAAAATGGACAAAAATGGACAATGCACTAACAGATCTTTAAAGATCCCCTTCTAAACCACAAACAGCTTTCTCTTGTGCCAGATCATTAAGTAATACAGAGACATTGAGAGAGGGTTTATATGTCAACCAGAGGAAACAAAGAGAATTTACACACGGACACAAATTCTTAATCTGGACTCATATTTGATATGAAAACAAATTTATTCAACAAAACAATGAATCATGTCTCCCCTACATGTTGTTGCTACTGCAGAAACTTAAATCACACAGGCAGAATTCTGCCTTCTTTCCCAGGAGTCCAAGTGTTGAATTTAGCTGATGTGGACTATTCACACATTTTACCTGATTTAGGAATGAAACCTTGTATTAAACATCTTACAATCACAGATGTTTAAACATTGCATATCATCAAATAAAACAACAAAATCACAGTCAGGCACAGAGCTTGGAGTCCAGTAGGAACAGCAGCTAGTTAGTGATTGGCTGCCCCTCCTCCACTCTGCTGAGCAGTACCACTGTCTGCAGATGAGGACACCACCCTGGAGAAAACAGCATGCTGTAACTAAGAAACACAAGCATCCTTTGCAGGACTTGATCTAAGGGTGGAGCTGCGAGGACAGAGACGTGTCGACAGGCCTGCCTGAGCTTACAGGTGGAGTTACACCACCCTCCTGGCACCAGCTGATGACATCATTCCACCTGGCCCTGTCTCCACCTCCTCCCGCTGCTCTGCTCCACCCTGGACACGCCTGCTCTGTAGCTCGGCTCTGACCAAAGTTACACATCAAGCACTGCAGCAGGACTACGGCTCCCCTGTTTGATGTGAACCTGCCTCCACTCCCAGGCTGGGGGCAGGAGCAGCCGGGATCGCAGTCTCTGTGTTGACCCCTGACCCCGGGCAGGGCTGCAGTGATTGGAGGAGGTGTTTTAGGTTCCACTGCTCCTCCCTCAGACAGAGGTCAAGGGTGAACTGGCCCTGCTTGGTCCGGACCAGTTCCTTAACATGGGCACAGGATGCCAGCGCTGGGGACAGAAACACACAAATATATGATAGAATAGATTATAAAAGACAAATACGATAACATGCTGTACCAATGTAGATGATGACTTCTGCACCTTTTCCAAGGTCATCCACCAAGCTTCTCACGTAGAATCCACCCCCAGACTCGATATCTGGACAACAGAACGTGTGTTTGGGTTAGCTAAGAGCGTGTAGGAGACATGTCACAACATAGCTGTGGTGAAGAGACAGACCCAGGGTGAAGACAGGAGGCTGGAAGTCCAGCAGGGAGATATTATGTACGGTGACTGGCCGAGCGGGCTTGGCCTCCACCTCATGACCCTGCTTCAGAAGGACAGACAGACGCTTCCCATCCTTCTTCAGTGCAGAGTACCTGGAAGAACCAGAACGTCAGAGGTCAGGGATCTGTCCATGTCTTCTGTCTGACCAGAGCTGTCTCTGAGAGACTGCAGTTTACAGTCTTGTTCCTGACCACAGCTGTCTCTGAGAGACTACAGTCTACTGTCTGACCACAGCTGTCTCAGAGAGACTACAGTCTTCTGTCTGACCACAGCTGTCTCAGTGACACTACAGTTTACAATCTTCTGTCTGACCACATCTGTCTCTGAGAGACTACAGTTTACAGTCTTGTTCCTGACCACAGCTGTCTCAGAGAGACTACAGTCTACTGTCTGACCACAGCTGTCTCTGAGAGACTACAGTTTACAGTCTTGTTCCTGACCACAGCTGTCTCTGTGGTTTACTGTCACAAGGATCCCAAGCAAAAGAGGCAGAACCTTCTATTCACTAACCTCACACCTTTCCAGAGGATCCCTGACTCACTCCCAGAGGCACACTGACTCACTCCCAGAGGCACACTGACTCACTCCCAGAGGCACACTGACTCACTCTCAGTGGCACACTGACTCACTCTCAGTGGCACACTGACTCACTCTCAGTGGCACACTGACTCACTCTCAGTGGCACACTGACTCCCAGAAGCACACTGACTCACTCTTAGAGGCACACTGACTCACTCTCAGTGGCACACTGACTCCCAGAAGCACACTGACTCC
This sequence comes from Plecoglossus altivelis, assembly GCA_036571765.1. Classification (NCBI taxonomy): domain Eukaryota; kingdom Metazoa; phylum Chordata; class Actinopteri; order Osmeriformes; family Plecoglossidae; genus Plecoglossus; species Plecoglossus altivelis. Next base: position 15,056,778 of record BROE01000007.1, read on the forward strand.
CAGAAGCACACTGACTCACAGAAGCACACTGACTCCCAGAAGCACACTGACTCACAGAGGCGGGACCTGCATGATGTCACCAGTGAAGATCTTCAGCTTGTCTTGCAGCTGCTCCTGGGTGATGTGATCTGAAGAGGCAGACACAGACAGACTTTTAGAAACGTACCCTGCTCCACCCCTCTGTGCTGCCCTGGCACCTTGCTCCACCCCTCTGTGCTTCCCTGGTACCTTGCTCCACCCCTCTGTGCTGCCCTGGCACCTTGCTCCACCCCTCTGTGCTGCCCTGGTACCTTGCTCCACCCCTCTGTGCTGCCCTGGTACTCTGCTCCACCCCTCTGTGCTGCCCTGGCACCTTGCTCCACCCCTCTGTGCTGCCCTGGCACCCTGCTCCGCCCCTCTGTGCTGCCCTGGCACCCTGCTCCGCCCCTCTGTGCTGCCCTGACACCTTGCTCCACCCCTCGGTGCCGCCCTGGCACCTTGCTCCACCCCTCTGTGCTGCCCTGGCACCCTGCTCCACCCCTCTGTGCTGCCCTGGCACCCTGCTCCACCCCTCTGTGCTCCCCTGGCACCCTGCTCCACCCCTCTGTGCTGCCCTGGCCTCCCCTGAGTTCCTCACCATATTTTTCCTGGTGAACCACACTGCCGGTGGCATCCAGGGTATCTGTGGCTTTCCCCAACTCACCAACAGCTCGGTATTTCTGAAGAAACAGAAGCAGAATTGTACCCAGTTTGATCCCCATCACGATTCTGCAGTCAGCATTATTACGCAGACCCACTGCAAGCCTTCACATATACACTGGAACTAATCTGAGTGCTTTGTATTAATACAGATAAGGCCCACTCACCTTAGACCCAGCCAACATCGTACTGAGCATCTTTGTACCGTTCCCTATCCCAACAACTGAAACAAATAATGTTTTTTTTACACAACCAGAAGATGGCGCTAACAAGATTAAATTATTCTAAAAGTTCACACATTTGGTTTGGAAAATCATGTTTTAATGGAACCAGAGATGAAATGTGAGCGACAGAGTAAATAGAAGGATGTGTCTAAGTCACCTTACAGATGAGGTATACTAGGTTGAATATCAAGTTAGAGAGAAAAACGTGCTCGGATTACATCGGATCAACCTCAGTTCGTCACCTATGGATACCGACCCTAAATAAGCTAAAAGTAGAGCCATATAAAAACATGTGATCTTTTATACTTCATATACCATCCATCCATTGTCTACTGCTAATCCTTAGGAGGGATTGCAGTCCCTCTTGTTCCCATTTAGGGGTCACGGGTGACTGGAGCCTAACCCTGTAACTTTCGGGCCATAGGCAGGGTATACCCTGGACTGGGGCCAGCAAGTCGCAGGGCTAACACAGAGACACAGACAACCATTCACTCACACAACCACTCTCTAGGGGCAATTTCTCAATATACCAATTAACCTATCACCTACTTCATATACATTTGATCTTTTTCTATCTTTTTCTATGGCACTGGCAAAAGACTAACTGGGACGGAGCCATTTACTGCACAGTAATGCAGAATCTGACTAGGCCTGTGTCTAACCCTTCATAGCTAGTTTCTACGAGAGGAACTCACCCAGAACACCAGAGGCAGCGCTGTCTAGAGTGCCTCCATGTCCTATTTTCAGAGCTTGTTTCTTCCTCTTGCGGGGATTAGGGTCTTTAACACCTGCCTCTGATGCAAATGCATGAACAAACCTTGTTAGGGTCTCTAACAAGCCTTAAAACAAAGCAAATTCAAATGACCACAACAACATATGGAATCCAAAAACACGGTGTTTTATGATGGCATCATCAATCGAAGACTAATTCAGCCTGGCTACAGTGCTGTAACAACTATAGGCCTTCTGGAATAAACCTTGATTTTCGGTAGTTGGCACTACAGCACTAGGTTTGGACTTAGTAGTTTCCACAGGGCACCATCTTACAATCTAACCATGTTTTAGCATGCATATCCTGATATTTAGAGGGGGCCAGCAATACGCCGGTAGGCGTCTAGTCTGCCGAAAACTAAAGAAGAAGAAGACGACGACGGCACTAGGCTGTGACATGGTGCCTCGAATTGCCTTTCGGTTCGGTTGAGAGCGCATATGCCACCCAAAGCCACACAAGAGGTGACTTGGTAGCGCTCAGGGCACTAAACATTTAACATTGTCACATAACACTGTTGCAATGACTAACTCCAGACAGCAGTAGGTTAACAGAATAACAGTAATAGCCCAGAGTAAAGAAGACTCGTCTATTCTCTTTGGTAATAGACCTCGGATGCATCTAGACCAGTCGGACAGCATTCAATTCGGCTTCTCCCCACAGAATGTCAACGCCTTTGACAAGGCTGCTTTACCCAAAAGCGACACAAGATAACGGGGAATTGAACGCTTTCCAACTCTATAATCGTCTACAGTAAAACCATAGCAACATAGCTAGAACTTCAAAAAGAAAGAAAGAAAAACAACGAGGAGTACTGAATGAAACAAGCTTTCAAGTCGTTGCGTTAGATTTTCGTAATTTCCCCCGGCATCGCATCGTCACAAGTCACTGCAGCAAAGCTAGCAAACCAGCTAGAGTTAGCTACAAGTAAGTACTACTACCTTTGAGGAGTGCTTCTTTCAATGAGTTCAACACATCTGCGGACGTGGGTCCTTCTTTTTTATAAATAGCAAAAAGTCCATTCAAAGACTGTAAAGTTGCTAAAGAAGTATGTTTTGGTACAGATCCGTTTGTCACAATTCCAGCCATGCTTCCTTGGGTCTGACGCAGGTGGATGACGTCAGTATATGTGAGCTCGTCAACACCGTGGATTTTTAAGTTTCTTTTTCTTCTGTAGACGACTGATCGTTGACGACTGGAGCCAAACCACTTAGCCGACGACAGATAGTGCTTTCTATGAACTAAGTAAATGCTCCAGCTATTGTCCTACAAGATTTCTTTATTTGAAAATGTCCTTGTAATAGGAGTAAGAATAGAATTGACGGCGTATTGTAAAACAAACACAGAAAATAAGCCTAATAATAGCCTATGGCAAGCAGATAGCATGTAGGAATAATGATTTTAGGTTTCATTTTTAAAATCATTAACATAATCACACTCTTCTAGAAAATAATGTCCCTCTGTGTATCTTTTCGTTTCATTGCCTACATCTTACATTTCATTAATTTAGCAGTTTTTCCCTCAAGCATGATACAACATGTACACCCAGAAATATACAGCACAGAATCAATGACCAGAAGTCCATATTTCTAATCATATTTCAGTGGATAGAGCAACACATGGAATGCATTCACCATCCACCATGCAGTCGTCTCATCCACCAGGCCAGGTTTAGTACCAACTCTGAAACATTCCATCAACAGCATTTCAGTAACAGTGTATCATAGTACAGCACACCAAGAACAGTAGCATATATTCACTGCAACCGTGTTAATCATTTTGGAGGGGCAGTCTGTGTACGAAATCTACAGCACATATCAGTTACAAAGCGCAGGAAAAAGTATATGTATTACAGGTAAAGATCTGCTAAGTACATCTTTGGGTTCTTGAGGCTAAGCAAAGAGGTGGGCCTGTAGGTGGAGGTGAAGAGGTGGGCCTGCAGGTGGAGGTGAAGAGGTGGGTCTGTAGGTGGAGGTGAAGAGGTGGGCCTGCAGGTGGAGGTGAAGAGGTGGGCCTGCAGGTGGAGGTGAAGAGGTGGGCCTTCAGGTGGAGGTGGGCTTCAAGGTTTTATCAGGCTTGTGCATTACTCTGGTCCAGACTACAAAATCACACAGTTGCAACACGTCTTTCGCCTTGAAGCGTTATGTGGCATACTGATGACAACATCATCCTGCCTCCAGTCTTCTCTGTTCCCTTCAAAGCTCCACGAGCGTACATCTCTCCCCTGTCCAGACAACAAGGAGCTGGTCAGCTGATCAGGAGGAAGGTCTTCCTGCCACGATGGTAACGTGAGCACCACCATCTGCGAGGAAGCTGTCTGGGAGACGTAGCCAACCTGCCTCAGCAACCCATCCTCCAGGTCCAGGTTTCGGAGATTCCTCACTAAACCTTTACTGATACGGTAGGTGTTCTCGCGATCAAAGCTGGACTTGTCCATGTGCTGGGTCACGTACACCTTGTCCACTTTCAGCTGTCGGTGGAGGTTTATGATAAGGCGATCCATATTGCTGAAGTTATTGTATTTTCTCAAATTTGAGTCCACATACTCAGGTAGGTCATCTGCTCCATCGTAAGACAGGTTGCCCACCTCGTAGTATGGAGTGTTCTGCTGTGGGAGCAGTTGTATACCATCATCCTCGACATGGTTATGAAACCAGTGGAAGCCATACGTTTTGTTTTTGGGATGTTCTAATACCACCAGGTCTCCATTGTTGTCAAAGGTCACGTACTCATTAGAGAACCAGTGCAGTAGATGCAGGCCATGTCTGGGCCAAGGCCTGCCATAACCAGATGACTTCAGGTGTTCGATCTCATTCAGGGTTTTGATTTTTGACATTGTTTGCCTCTGAAAGGAAGAGAGAAGAATAAAATACCTTGAAGACCTTTTGATCTCGTTGTTTGCAGATTATCTTTCCCCCTCATCCTCCATTCCTCCCAGTTTCAGGGTCGCTCAGCCCACAATAAGGTTCAGTAAACACATTGTAAAAATAGTTTGTCCTTGACAACAGCCATACAACCTACACAGCAGCCTTTCATATGGTTTGGTAGTTATGATTGTAAATCATAACTATGATTGTAAATGATTTATGATTGTAAATCATAACTGAGCAGGCCAAGATCAAAGACAATACATAACCTGTGTATAACTTTAGGTTGACGACAGCCTCTGATCTGCTTTCTATTGCAAACACACAACATCATTTTAATATCATTTTTCAACACAAACACACAGTCTTACATTTCTTTCTTAACATTCCCCAACAAAATGTCTCAGTTTGTAATGATGATCCCTCAATATCATATTATTCTTTGGAAGTTAGGACAATATTTTCTGTGTTTACAGCTCTTTCATGAACCAATTCACATTTCCTTGTGTGTATAATGTCCTCCATCTTTCTCTACCTCATACCAAGTCTGACCTTACCAGTAGAATTACAGGTTTTCTGTTCTTAGTATTAATGGTGGAAAATACATATGAAACTTAAGGCCTTTTCTGGATGTAAAATGCATACATACATACATACATACATACATACATACATACATACATACATACAGACAGACAGACAGACAGACAGACAGACAGACAGACAGACAGACAGACATACATACATACATACATACATACATACATACATACATCCACAGTAAATACAAACAATGAGTGAAAATGATCAACATACATACCTGTTCAAAAGCTTTTCTGTTCAAATAAGAGGGTCCAAATGACAAGCAATCATCAAGGTCCAATTTTATATCAACTATCCAGTCCCTATCATGAAAGGGCGTAGCCTTCTTCTTTTCAATTGATAAACAGGAAAGGAAAATGAAACTGACTGACTGGGTGTGTGTGTGCTAGCAAGGGGAATCTGACAGCATCTGAATGCATGTTAAAACACATTGAATAGACTGAGACAGATTTCTGAGTAACAGAAACTATTAACATACAATTATCCATCCATTGTCTACTGCTAATCCCTGGGAGGGATTGCAGTGCCGCTTGTTCCCATTTGGGGGTTATACTATTACAACATACTATTATAGTAAATATAATATTACACATCCTATACCGTGCTTGTCTCCAACTCAACCTACCTTTAATGAAGAACATCAGCTGGCTTCATGTTCTTTGTTCTATCAATTCTGTCCTGGTCTTTCCACCTTCGGCTTTGATTGTGACACAGTGTCTGAACTTATGTTGAGGTTTGTTCAACTCTCTCCAAGCAACTGGACTTGTGAAAGAAAACTCAAATGCCACTGTGTAGATATGAACAGTCATGAATGGTGGTTTCAATACAATTTATTTAGCAAGTACAAGTACATAAGGAAGTCGTGGCCTGATGGTTAGGGTTTGTAACCTGAAAGTTGCTGGTTCGATTCCCGTACCGGCAGGAATTTAAGGTGAGGATTGTGAATGAACAGCATTCTCTCTGCCTTCGATACCATGACTAATCTCTTCGAGCAATGCATCAATTGCTTCCTGGGCTCCCCTGAAAAGGGCTTTAGCACCGATAGCATTTTTTCAATTCCGAGCAGAACTCTTGTTCTTTGTACTGCTAAGAAGTTGTTGAGAAACAGTTTGCAATCAAATGTGTGTGAAAGTTTCCAGAGGGAAATACTTTAACCCAGTTTCAACTTTAGTTTCGGCGCCACCTGCTGGCTAAATTTTAGCTAGATGAGTATTACTTCAATGAGAACACAATTTTCGAGTTGATGATCGCAAAACTGTAAAACTATTTAAATACGGGGTTAAAACTTGTCTGTCAGATCAATTATCAGTTCGGGACAAATTAAGCGTGACAATTAGACGTGTATAGATGCAACTAGAGGAGTTTAGAAGTTCTTGGTTTAGTTTTCACTCTCGTTTACTGCACGCTCCACAACACCGCGAGCACAACCTCGAGAGCCAAACTGGCATCGCGTTTAATTCATGCGTCGGTGGCTTCGATTGGAAGTGTCGTCATGAAGTGCAAAAAGCAGGTATGGGCTATCCATCGACTGAAGTGATCGACCAAAATCAAACGTTGTAGGTCCGTTTTTCTGAATGTATACTCATATCATAACAAGCATATTATCATAACACGCGTTTGCGTTTAGGACACGCCCCGTTGTGAGAGCCTTAGATGCGTTGATACTGGGCACAGATGTCCAAGCAGGCTTCATATTAACCGACTATTCTCGCGAACCCGGAGTGACTAGTTTTCTCTTCAGATACCAGAAGAGAGACTCTGTGTCTGAATATCGTCCGTCGCAGCCGCGTTCAGTTCCAGCGGTTCTGTGTCACCCCGAGGACTTTTTCATCTGTGACCACGTCATGTCTGCGCGAGGTAAGAACTGACCTTGTCGCCCTCGCGCACCTGTTCCATAGAAACACAGGTACGAGCAGGCAGGTTAGTGTCATCATCCACACTTAAGGTAAATAATGAAGGTTATTGTGTGGCTTAAAAAAGAATGGGTTAGTGTCAGTCCTTTGAACCCACTGAAAATCCATTTACTCATCGACTACATCGTTTTAAAAGGGGTTTTGTTGCTTTGTTGTATTATGTATGCGTGGGCTTAGAAAGTTGGTGTAGTAAAAATCTGACCGTTATTTTGGAGTCTAGAATGAGAAGGGTCAGTCGTTGGCAGTAAAACGACAGATTGCAACTCTTATTCATTGAGCAGATGGTGAATTTAAGGAGTAAAGGGAGAGCGGTGAATACCATGAAGGAAAGTCATGGAAGAAAAGGCTAAAAATAAAGTGACCAAACGGCTCGAGCGGAGTTTTCCCAGTTCGGTGGTTTTTCCTGGCTGCTTCAGAAGGTGTTTGACGTCACCACTCGTATTTCGAATGAACCTCTTTTTAGCTTATGAAGCTTCAATCTTTTTTTTAATTTTTCTTACAATGTAACAATATTGTCGGAAGTTACCCAGTAAGAGAGGTGCTGTTTTATTATTATCGTAGGGTTGACTCCCTTTTTTCATTTTTTTTCATTCAGTGCTAAGTTTTTGTTGCTATGAGATTCTATCTAAATGTTATGGAAGCGAAAATAATCTTTCAAATCTAATAACTGTGTACTCTGGTCACGTTCCACCGTTAAAGTGAACTTGTTCTGGAACAACAATAACGATTCTCTTGCCAGGTTGTGTTGTGCCTTAGACTCGCCAGTTCTGAACTGATACAAAGAGTCTGAATTCAGTTTGAACTGGCAGACATCTCGTTTGGTTGAGGAGATGTTGAAATAAATCAGGAGATGAGAAAAAGGTGGAGATAATTCAGGAGGTTATGGCAGCTGTCCTAGCTAGACAGAGGACAAACAAGCCACTGGCCAGATCTAGAGCCTTCAACACAGTTGAGCAACACTTTTGGACAATGCTAATGTACCTACTGGTGAATGAGCAGTGCTGGGAGACTGGGTACGTTTAACCAGATAATACAAGAAGCCCACTGCTGGTGTCTAAGCCCTGGCTTCATGTTTCTACAGCGTTACAGCTGCTTATCTACAGGAGAGATTCAGCCCTGGTCTGGCCAGTGTCTAGCAGGCTGCTGTGGTTCCATCTCCTGCTCCTCTGGTGGGTCAGATGTTGCCATGGTGATTGTTTGATTTGTTCACCCTGCTTCCTCCCAGTGTGTTTACGTTCAGACAGCGGTCATGTGACCTCAGACAGCTTCTGTGCTTTAATGCTTTGTGTCATGTTGTCATACAGTACATCATGGGCCCGCTCACTGTCAAAGTCACTGT
>BROE01000007.1:15077616-15089593 GCA_036571765.1 Plecoglossus altivelis
CAAGAGCACCTCAGTCATGGGGGTTCGGTGCCTTGCTCAAGAGCACCTCAGTCATGGTATCGAAGGCAAGAAGCGTGAAAATGGGAAAACGTTTCATCCTGCCGTCTGACTTTACGGCATCTCAGAAACGTGAAATGATGTGGACTGTTTGCTTCTCTGCTGTGCCTCAGTCATGTGACCGACATGAGAGGGAGCAACAATGACTCTGAAAGCTAAGGTTTAGCAATAGTATTATAATGGTTTCATATACAATACTATGCATTGGAAAAGCAGTTATTGTTTACAATTGTTAGTGTACTTGTATTGTTGTGGTCTGTTCTCGATCACAGCCTCTCCATCACAGGTTCTGCATCACAGCCTCTCCATGACAGGTTCTCCATCACAGGTTCTGCATCACAGCCTCTCCATGACAGGTTCTCCATCACAGGTTCTGCATCGCAGGTTCTCCATGACAGGTTCTCCATCACTCTCACCAGCAGTAGATCAGTGAGCAGTGACAGGGTTGCTCTGCTCTGCGTTACTGTGTGATCGATATCTCTGTGTTGAAGAGAAGATGGCTCTGTCCAGACTCACACCAGACTCTGTGGTTACTAGTACTCTGTCCAGAGTCACACCAGACTCAGTGGTTACTAGTACTCTGTCCAGACTCACATCAGACTCTGTGGTTACTAGTACTCTGTCCAGACTCACATCAGACTCTGTGGTTACTAGAGGTCTGCTTGACCTGGCTTCAGGGAATGACTCCTACAGTCTGAGCCCAGACTAGTGCAGCTAGTCAAACCAGCTGCACTAGTCAGACCAGCAACACTAGTCAGACCAGCAGCACTAGTCAGACCAGCTACACTAGTCAGACCAGCAGCACTAGTCAGACCAGCAACACTAGTCAGACCAGCAGCACTAGTCAGACCAGCTACACTAGTCAGACCAGCTGTACTAGTCAGACCAGCAACACTAGTCAGACCAGCTGCACTAGTCAGACCAGCAGCACTAGTCAGACCAGCAGCAGACCAGTTTATTCATCTATAATAAACACCTGCGGGTTATTCCTTATTACTCTCTCAAACTACAAAGGTTAACCCAACCTTTAACGTTTCAGATAAGAGGAAGAGAAATGCTTTGAACCAGTCCACTGACTTCCACCAATTCCCAATCTGCTCTCCATCAGATCCATGTGAAAGGTCCCTATACAGACCTGACACCCAACTCCAGTCCCAAACCTTGACCCTTCACCCCTTACCTCCAGTCCCAAACGTTGACCCTTCACCCCAGCACCAGCCCTTGTTCTTCTGTGGGCCATCTCTCCATCTCCATGGAGGAAAGAGTGGATGCCCTGGACCAGTCCATTGTGCGGGGAGCTCCATCAGCACCACGACAGGGGCCATGTTCTCCTGCAATTGTTTCCCTGTCAGCTAAAATCCCAGCAGACAAGGAGAGCAAGGACAAATTACTGCTATGCATCGATCGGAAAAGACTTCATTATTGAATGCCAATGGGTGTTGAGAGTGTGTTGGAGGATTTATAGCGTGATGTTAGCTAACAGATGAAGGCTGTGTGGGGCACGAGGTAGAGGAGGCCCTGTGCATGGAGCTGTACAGGTCTGGGAAGAGTTGGAGAGGTCCGGATAGAGCGGTCTGGATAGAGCCGTCTGGATAGAGCAGTCTGGATAGAGCGGTCTGAATAGAGCGGTCTGAATAGAGCGGTCTGAATAGAGCGGTTTGGATTGAGTTGTAAAGGGTCTCGATAGAGCAGTCTGGACTGTGTTTAAGATCTAAATAGAGCGGTCTATGTAGAGAGCTCTGGATTGAGTTGTAGAGGTGTATGTAGAGTGGTCTATATAGAGTGGTCTGGATAGAGCGGTCTAGAATGAGTTGTGGAGGTCTAGATGGAGCAGTTTGGATGGAGCGGTCTGGATTGAGTTGCAGAAGTCTAGATAAAGTGGTCTGGATAGAGCGGTCTGGACAGAGCGGTCTGGACAGAGCTGAGGTCTCCAGCTCTCAGCTCCTCCAGAGCAGCTGAGAGCTGGAAGTATTCTGTCATGCTTACTCTTGTACAGTACTATGTATCTCAGACACACACATACCACACTCATACTGTACACGTGTGTGTCCGCACACACCACACACACACTACACACACCGCACACTCCACACACACCACACACACACCACACGCACCAAACACACCGTACACACAGCACGCACCACACACACCGCACACACCACACACACAGCATGCACCACACACACGCACACACAGCACACACCGCACACAACCGCACACACGCGCACGCACACACCGCACACCACCACTACACACCCACACGCACCGCACACAATCGACGCCCAACACCGTACACACCCTGCACACACACCCCGCACACACGCCAACACACACAGCATGCACCACACACACCGCACGCACACACAAACACAAGTCCGCACACACACTACACACGACCAACACACACCGCACAACGCACACACACTACACACACACACAGCACCGCACACACCGCACACACACTACACACACCACACGCACCGCACACACCGCACACACACTACACACACCACACGCACCGCACACACCACACACGGTTGATCAGCACTGTTGACTTTGCTAGCATGGTTGTCTGTTTCCGAGCACACTCAGGAAGCATGGTGCAGTGTGAAGTGTCTGTGTTGATGTTGGCCTTTCAGTCTCTCGCACTGCCAACCTCAGAGAACGACGATAGCGTAGAGGCATTATGGGATGTGTCGTCTGTGAAGTTCTTCGGAGGGGTCGATCTTGTGAATGAAAAGAATGTGTCATCACATGTCTGAGTTGTATCAGAAAGTCAAACAGTGCAGCGTTGTGTTTAGCTGGTGAGGGAGACTGTCCTGACAGAGCTGGGAGACGAGCTACACATCTTGACAGACACAAAGCACACTGAATTCCCCTCTGTGAAGTTGACGTAGCTGCTGAAACTATGCACCAATGGTAAACCCAACGCATGCCTTTTGACTTTCCTCCTGTCTCTCTTTTCCTAAAGGCCGCTCTGTCTCTCTCTCTTTCCCTCCCTCTCTCTCCCCTCTTCTCTCTCTCCCTCCCTCTCTCTCCCCTCCTCTCTCTTTCCCTCCCTTCCTCTCTCTCCCTCCCTCCCTCTCTCTCCCCTCCTCTCTTTCCCTCCCTTCCTCTCTCTCCCTCCCTCCCTCCTCTCTCCCCCCCTCCCTCTCTCTTCCCTCCTCTCTCTTCCCCCTCCCTCCCTCTCTCCCCCCCTCCCTCTTCTCTCTCTCCCCTCCTCTTCTTCCCCTCCCTCCCTCTCTTTCCCTCCCTCCCTCTCTCTCCCCTCCTCTCTCTTTCCCTCCCTCCCTCTCTTTCCCTCCCTCCCTCTCTCTCCCTCCCTCTCTCTTTCCCTCCCCCCCCTCTCCCTACCTTCACCTAGTCATCCAGGTGTGAGGGCTAGTAGCATCTTTGCTAGTTCTGCAGTGTGGTTGTGAAATGTTCGAGGGACACATAGCTGCTTGTGCGTCTATGTGCTTCCGTGGCTGAGAGGCCCGGGGCGTCCGCGTGGCCGCAGGGGTCTGGCGCTGGAACAGGGCCTGACACCCGCTCGCTACATACAACACCCCCGAGCGAGCGGTTCACAACACCTGGAAGCATCAGATCATCCAGCAGGCAGACGGATGACAAAGGCTCCTGAAGAGCAGACACTCCTGAACTCACAGCTTGGACAGACGCTCTAGAACAGGATGGAGGTGTGGTTCTAGAACAGGATAGAGGTCTGGTTCTAGAACAGAGTGGAGGTCTGGTTCTAGAACAGGATAGAGGTGTGGTTCTAGAACAGGATGGAGGTGTGGTTCTAGAACAGGATAGAGGTGCGGTTCTAGAACAGGATAGAGGTGTGGTTCTAGAACAGGATAGAGGTGTGGTTCTAGAACAGAGTGGAGGTCTGGTTCTAGAACAGGATAGAGGTGTGGTTCTAGAACAGGATGGAGGTCTGGTTCTAGAACAGGATAGAGGTGTGGTTCTAGAACAGAGTGGAGGTCTGGTTCTAGAATAGGATAGAGGTGTGGTTCTAGAACAAGATGTAGGTCTGGTTCTAGAACAGAGTGTGGGTCTAGTTTTACAACAGGGCATGGCTCTGGCTATAGAGCAGGATGTGTGACCATGTATGACCGATGGTCTGTGTGTGTATGACTGTGTGTGTATGACTGTGTGTGATGGTGTGTATGTATGACTGTATGTTTATGACTGTGTGTGTTTATGACGGAGTCTGTCTGAGCAGAATGTTCTCTCGTCCTCCCAGATCGACTCAGATGATGTCATCACGCGAGATGAGCAGATCTACCTCCTGATTGGAGCGCGAGCCAGATGTGAGCGCAGGATACGAGCACAGCTGGACCAGATGAAAGGCGAGAGGAGCTGCATGTGTATGTGTGGTGTGTGGTGTGTTTGGTGCGTGTGGTGTGTTTGTGTGGTGTGTGTATGTATGGTACATGTATGTGTGGTGTGTTTGTTGTGTGTGGTGTGTGTGCGTGTGTGCGTGTACATGTGGTGTGTGGTGTGTGTGCGTGGTGTGTGTGGTGCGTGTATGTGTGGTGCATGTGTGTGTGTATGTGTGGTGTGTGTGTGTGTGGTGTGTGATGTGTGTGTTGTGTGTGGTGCGTGTGCGTGTTGTGTGTGTGTAAACCTCAGACTAGACACCATATGAGCTTGTCCCACAAAGAAGCTGTGATTTGTGTCCTTGGTTTAACTTTCTGTGACTTTCATTCTGATGTGAAACTTTCCTTCTGATCTGTTTTTACATCTCAATGCCACATGCTGGAATAATGCCACTGAGTTCAAGTCATTTTATCACAGCTGTAGTGACCTGGAGCACAAAACAGAAAGAGCTCAATATCCTGAAGACGTGCATCACGATAGCAGATCTTTGATGTCATAAGAACAGCAGAGAAGCTGAAGGCTGTGAGCATGAAGGAGAGCTTGTGCTGATAAGTGACGCATTTGACGAACGTTACTATAGAAACAGGGACGTAAATATAGAAACCTAATGGTCAGGCCTCGGCCGAAGAAACGCTTTAGTTATTTTCATTTGGATGTTAGATCCAGACCTGTCTTGGTCCTGTTCTGATGTTAGATCCAGACCTGTCTTGATCCTGTTCTGATTGTTAGATCCAGACCTGTCTTGATCCTGATCCTTGATCCTGTGTGTGTGTGTGTGTGTGTGTTCACGAGTGTGTGTGTTCACGTGTGTGTGTTCACAAGTGTGTGTGTGTTCACAAATGTGATCACGTTATAAGAAACTCGTACTTCTATGGTAAAAGTTTACTATGAATCTGAAAGTATTTTGTGGAAAGATCTACATACCAACTTTTCACATCTTTCAATTGTTTGATGTAAAAAAACTATAGAACTAAATTTTAAATTATTTTCTTCGTAGTGATATATTATGAAAAAACAACAACAATGAAATGCACAATAATAAACCAAAACAAATTAACATACTGTGATCCAATAGTGCAAATGACTCACCCAGCTATTAACAATACAAAACGCACAGTCATGATGACATGAACATGTAATGAATGCAGGAATACTTGGGCTATAGGCCACAGTCTATAGTTGAAAGAAGAACTCTTTAAGACCATGTAGATTTACCTCATTATTGAATCCTTGGTAACAGTCCAAACCAAATTCAATACTCCACACAGCAATTCCAGCCAAAAGCAGAAACCATTTCTTATCCTCTTCACGTAATATCCAATTTTGGTGCCAAAAGCAAAGCTGGTAAATGTGTCCTTTTTTGATTAAGCATAAAACCGTACGTTTCCTAATCAGGACATCAGTATGGGTCAGGTTACCAGAGGGAAGCCATGCTTTCCTTTTACCAAACAGCACTCTCTTCTTCTACTTCTTACCTGTATTTAACGTTAGCATAAAGGACCAACAGTGTCCCCCTAACTGTGGGCAGTGGAATAACACCATAAGTAACTTTGAAACTGTTACAACGTGTGTGTGTTCATGTGTGTAGGTGTTAATGTGTGTGTGTGTTGACGTGTTTGTGTTGACGTGTGTGTGTGTTGACGTATGTGTGTGTGTGTTAACGTGTGTATGTGTGTGTGTGTGTTGATGTGTGTGTGTGTTGACGTGTGTGTGTGTTCATGTGTGTGTTGACGTGTGTGTGTGTGTGCGCTTGCTGCAGGGGCGCGCTGCATGCCAGAGTGGGATGGGATCATCTGCTGGCCTGCAGGCCGAGCAGGGCAGCTGGTCCCTGTACCATGTCCCCAGTACATCTACGACTTCAACCACAAAGGTGAGACTTACAACGTCTACCACAGACAGTGTGTGTGTATGTGTGTGTGACTGTATGTGTGTGTGTGTGTGCGTGTGTTTGTGTGTGTGTGTGTGTGTGTGTGCGTGTGTGTGTGCTCCACAGGTCAGGCCTACAGACAGTGTGCTGTGTGTGTGTGCTCCACAGGTCAGGCCTACAGACAGTGTGTATGTGTGTTCCACAGGTCAGGCCTACAGACAGTGTGTATGTGTGTTCCACAGGTCAGGCCTACAGACAGTGTGTGTGTGTGTGTTCCACAGGTCAGGCCTACAGACAGTGTGTGTGTGTGTTCCCCAGGTCAGGCCTACAGACAGTGTGTGTGTGTGTGCTCCACAGGTCAGGCCTACAGACAGTGTGCTGTGTCAGGGGATTGGGAACAGGTGCCCTCCATCAACCGTACCTGGGCCAACTACACAGAGTGCACTGCTTACCTGGTGTCCAACCACCGGAGCCAGGAGGAGGTGAGGCAGCGAGCAGGGGTGTGTGCACGTGTGTGCATGTGTGTGTGTGTTTGTGAGTGTGTGTGCACGCGTGTGTGTGTGCACGTTTGCGCGTGTGTGCACGTATGTGAGTGTGTGTGTGTGTGTGTGTGTGTGAGTGTATGTGTGTGTGAGTGTATTTGTGTGTGTGTGTGTGTGTGTGTGTGTGTGTGAGTGTGTGTGTGAATTGAAACAGACAAGCTGAGAGAATGTGAAATCATTTGTTTCTTGAACTGTTTGTCACTACTTCCAAGAATGTGTTTCCCCTCAAGCGACATGAATCGTCTTCTTGAATACATCTGCCAGACACGTGCTCCAGGCCCTGTTAGGGCTCAACCTGCATCTAGGCTGCATCGCGATAGGGACCAGGGCAAAAGTTCACAAGAAAAACAAATACTTCCAGTCAAACATAATGTCACACACACATGCACACATATGCAAACATGCACACATGCACACACATGCACACATACACACACATGCACACATACACAAACATGCACACATACAAACACACATACACACATACACACACACATGCACACACACATGCACACACACATGCACACAAACACAAAAATATATTCCCACAAACTTGTGCACTTGTGTGTGTCTGCAGGAGGTGTTTGAGAGACTCCACATGATGTACACCATTGGCTACTCTCTTTCCCTAGTGTCTTTGCTGGTGGCTGTAGCCATCCTCTGCTACTTCAAGTAAGGACACCTACCCTCTGTTTAAACACACCTCTGATCATCCACACACTATCGGTTCAGTGTGAGGTTGTGTGTGTGGGTGTGTGTGTGTGTGAGAGAGAGAGCGTGTGTAGTTGTATGTGTGAGAGAGCATGTGCAGTTGTGTGTGTGAGAGAGCGTGTGTAGTTGTATGTGTGAAAGAGCGTGTGTAGTTGTGTGTGAGAGAGCGTGTGTAGTTGTATGTGTGAAAGAACGTGTGCAGTTGTGTGTGAGAGAGCATGTGTAGTTGTATGTGTGAAAGATCGTGTGCAGTTGTGTGTGAGAGAGAACTTGTGTAGTTGTGTGTGTGAGAGAGCGTGTGTAGTTGTATGTGTGAAAGAGCGTGTGTAGTTGTGTGTGTGAGAGAGCGTGTGTAGTTGTGTGTGTGAGAGCTGGTGTAGTTGTGTGTGTAGCTCTACACAGCCCAAGGCTCTGTGTTGCAATCTGCTCTGGAATCTGTTTCTAACTCTGGACTGTTGAAGTTTCTTGTTCACGAGTTGTCTCGTGTAGAGAGCATGTCCGTGGCAGGGAGGGCTGGATGGAGGAGAGTATTTCAAGGCGTGTAAATCTCTCTCTTTTGTTTTGTTCTCTTATATGTTCTGTGTCTCTGTCTCCATGTCTCTGTCTTAATGTCTCTGTCTTAATGTCTCTGTCTTAATGTCTCCCTCCTTCAGACGTCTCCACTGCACCAGGAACTACATCCACATCCACCTCTTCACCTCCTTCATGTGCCGTGCAATCAGCATCTTTGTGAAGGATGCTGTGCTGTACGCTGTGACTGACGAGACTGATGACCAGGACCTGCAGCCCAGGCCCTACTTGGTACATCCTCGCCTCTCTCTCCACCCTATCTCTCTCCCTGCTAAACTCTCTCCCTGCCTCTCTCCCTGCCCCTGTTTCTCTCCCCTGTCTCTCTCCCTGTCCTCTCTCCCCTGGCTCTCTTCCATCACTCTCTCCCTGGTCTCTCTCCCTGCCTCACTCCCTGCCTCTCTCCCTCCTCTCCCTGTCTCTCCCCTTGGTCTCTCATCCCTCTCTCTCTCCCCTGTCTCTCTCCTTGGCTCTGATCTGTGTAACCCTGAGAAGCATGAGGCGATCTGCGATGTCATGCGTGATGTCATCTGTGATGTCATCAGGTGGGGTGCAAGGTGGCAGTGACTCTCTTCCTGTATTTCCTGGCGACCAATCACTACTGGATCCTGGTGGAGGGGCTGTACCTACACAGCCTCATCTTCATGGCCTTCCTCTCCGACAAGAACTACCTGTGGGCCCTCACCATCATCGGCTGGGGTGAGGTGGTTGGAAAACCGGAGACTGACTACTGATTAAGCGATCGGTTTATTGACTGATGAGGCTGAGTGATTGTTCGCTTGGTTGATTGGTTTACTGAAAGTGATTGGACGAGAGAGGCTTCGCTGGTTAACGGTCCCCCTGGTGTATGGAAGGGGTGATTGATGTCACCTGACCTGTTTCCTGCCTGTACCTGCCTCCTGTCTCTCTAACAGGTGTTCCTGCAGTGTTCGTGTCCATCTGGGTGAGCGCTCGGGCGTCTCTTGCGGACACACAGTGAGTCGGTCTGAGCAAGGCGTTGCTAGCTCTTACACAACAGTGACAAAACCTATTTTTACAACGTTCACACGCGCTCTCTCCCTCACACCCTCTTATGGTGTCTATCCTGTGCACAGATGTTGGGACATCGGTGCAGGAAATCTGAAGTGGATCTACCAGGTTCCCATTCTAGCAGCTATTGTGGTAAGAGACTGTTTTAAACACAGCTTATACAGCTGGAGTTTCAGATGAACTAGAGGAAACATTAAACCGGTTATTAAACCAAAGCAGCTGTTTCCTGTAGGTGATTTAAAACTACAACTGTTTCCTGTAGGTGATTTAAAACTACAACTGTTTCCTGTAGGTGATTTAAAACGACAACTGTTTCCTGTAGGTGATTTAAAACTACAACTGTTTCCTGTAGGTGATTTAAAACGACAACTGTTTCCTGTAGGTGATTTAAAACTACAACTGTTTCCTGTAGGTGATTTAAAACTACAACTGTTTCCTGTAGGTGATTTAAAACTACAACTGTTTCCTGTAGGTGAACTTCTTCCTTTTTCTGAACATCATCCGTGTTCTGGCCTCCAAGCTGTGGGAGACAAACACTGGAACTCTGGACCCAGACAGCAAGTACAGGTTGAGGTGATCTCCACACACACCACACACACACAATCACAACACACACACACGCATGCCACACACACTCACCACACCACGCCCACACTACACACACACACACACTCACCACACACCACACACTCACACACAGCGCATGCACACACACACCACACTCACACAGCACACAGCACACCAAACACACACAATCACACACACACACACTTCATCTCTGAAATCCAAGCAAAACCGAGTGCAAACAATGTGGCTGCAGTCTCTTACGAGACAGCGATACAACATGGAGGACCTGATGTGATGTAAAGACATGGTTGTTCCTGAACGTGTCCCCCATCAACAGGAAGCTACTAAAGTCCACCCTGGTTCTGATGCCTCTGTTCGGGGTTCACTACATGGTGTTCATGGCCCTCCCCTACACCCATGTGTCCAGCCTGCTCTGGCAGGTACAGATGCACTATGAGATGTTCTTCAACTCCTCTCAGGTCAGGTACACACAGAAACACACTTCACTGAAATAAGAGATGAACTTGTTGTTGATGGACGACATTTATCTCTCTGGTCTTTTAGGGGTTCTTTGTGGCGTTTATCTACTGTTTCTGCAATGGAGAGGTCAGTTTATATCAGATGTTACTTCACTCTGCGCCTTGTAGCTGATGGCTGGATATTTTACAGTGTGTCTGGCCTTCCTCCCCTCTAATTGGCCCAGGTGCAGGCTGAGGTGAGGAAGGCGTGGCTGAGGCGTAGCCTGGCTCTTGATCTTAAGCCCAAGACCCGCATGACAAGCAGCTGCTACTACGGAGGCATGATGTCACACACCACCACACACAGCGTCACCCTCACCGTGGCCAATCCCAGAGGACTTCCTGGCAATGGGGGCGTGGCAGGAGGATCCGGGGTTGGGGCGAGACGCCTCGCCTCTCTCCACCCCTTCACTAACCTGCCAGGGTATGCCCCCAGGGACACAGAGGCCCCCAGGGACCCAGAGGCCCCCAGGGACACAGAGGCCCCTAGTGACCAGCAGGAAGTTACCCTGAGGAGGCCTGGAGTGGGGGGCGTGGCCAATGGAGGAGCTAGCGGAGGGGGTGTGGCTAATGGAAGGGACAGGGCTTGCGATGGAGGTGAGGCTAGCGGAGTGGACACGGCTTATGGAGGGTTAGGATCCATGGAGACTGGGATCATATCCCTGAGAGCCAGGGCCAACGCAAGCGTCCTGATGGAGGAGGAACCCTCAGAAGAACCCCCAGAAGAACCCTCAGAAGAACCCTCAGACCTGTCAAACAGTGAGGGCCGTAGGAACAGCCAGTCTCCCAAGGAGCTGGAGACCATGCTGTGATTTGGAGACAGTCTATATTCGACCACATTGGAGACCGTGCTGTGATTTGGAGACAGTCTATATTCCACCAGACTGGAGAACATGCTGTGGCCTGGAGACAGTCTACATTCCACCAGACTGGAGACCATGCTGTGATTTGGAGACAGTCTATATTCCACCACATTGGAAACCATGCTGTGATTTGGAGACAGTCTACATTCCAACAGACTGGAGACCGTGCTGTGATTTGGAGACAGTCTATATTCCACCACATTGGAGACCGTGCTGTGATTTGGAGACAGTCTACATTCCACCAGACTGGAGACCATGCTGTGATTTGGAGACAGTCTACATTCCACCAGACTGGAGACCATGCTGTGATTTGGAGACAGTCTATATTCCACCAGACTGAAGACCATGCTGTGGTCTGGAGACAGTCTTTATCCCACCAGACTGGACACCATGGTCCGTCCCCCTACGCCCATCACGGGGTTATTGATCTTCGGGGCCTCCTCGAGGCGTCGTCATAGCAACGGCGTTGCAGCGTTGAAGGGGGAAGGAGCGAGGCTGACCAGCCAGACTGCCGTGGTCCGTGTCGTGTCGTCATGTGTCTCACATGCTTCTCTTCCAGCGCGTCGCCGTGTGTAAAGGATGGATCATCTTTATTTGACTGCTGTTGTGTAAATATCTGGTATAGATATATATGTCTGTAAAATCTGTTTCTACGTTGTAACTGTGTGCTCTTCTGTGCTGTCATCTTAAAAGGCATGGTTTTGCAACCGTGGCTAGATTTAGTTACCGTGCTTATTTTGTTTAAAGTGTATAACAACATCATGTCTTGTGTGGAGTTATGTGGACAAACATTGTTTGGTGCAGAAGGTATGGATGTCTGTATACTGTAGTAGAATGTTTTAAAGAGGTGGAGGGAGATGTGGAATGCATGTCAAAACAAGGATCTAT
>BROE01000007.1:15101299-15114603 GCA_036571765.1 Plecoglossus altivelis
TGGTCATGTTTGACTGTGAGAGAATGGTGTGGTCATGTTTGACTGTGAGAGAATGGTGTGGTCATGTTTGACTGTGAGAGAATGGTGTGGTCATGTTTGACTGTGAGAGAATGGTGTGGTCATGTTTGACTGTGAGAGAATATGATCACTGCTCTTCTCTCTGGGATCGGTTGTCTGAGGAACTGGTAACGTTGATGATGTAGCCTCCTGTGATCAGACTATCTCCCCTGACAGAGTGAGAAACACAGTGAGAGAGAGATGGAGAGAGGTTTTCTAGAAAGTTTTGTTTACATGAAGGGGAAAATAAAGAATTTACTTGTGCCAGTCGTCATGGCAACAGGGGGAGGGGTTGAGGAGGGGGTCGCATTTGGGTGAGATCATACGTTTCTAAGATATGGTGTCATGCGCACACTCCTAACACACACTCCTGTTACACACACAGTCCTGTTACACACACACACAGTCCTGTTGCACACACACACTCCTGTTGCACGCACACACAGTCCTGTTACACACACACACTCCTCTTACACACACACTTCTGTTACACACACACACAGTCCTGTTGCACACACACTTCTGTTACACACACACACAGTCCTGTTGCACACACACACACACACTCCCCACACAAACACACTCCGCACACGAGCTCACCAGGGTTGTCATGCCGACCATCTGAGTGTTCTGAGAGGGCTGAGCTGCTTCCTGGCTCCCTGTCCAATCACAGGCAGCCTGCTGCTCTATGATACTCTATCACTTCCAGATGTGTGAGTGTGTTTGTGATAGCTCATGATGTCAGAGCTGAGATCCAGTTCCATCTAGAACATGCTGTATGGACTGCACATTCCTGGATCCTAGGGAGGTTAGCGATCATGTGGATCTGTAAGGAGGAATCTGTGTGCATACTGCTCTCTCAGCCTTGAGCAGAGTTCATGTGTCAGTGTGTTTGTTTGCGTGTGTGTATTTGTACAGTAACACATGTGTGTGTGTGTGTGTGTATGTGTGGGTATCACCCTGTTACACACACGATGCGAATACTTCCAACCAGCGCTAAGACTGTCGCGAGCGAAAGCACACAGAGCGAGTGTGCCTTCCTTCCTATGCGTGTCGTCTGACTTTAGTGGGGGATGGCAGCATGTCTTCGTGTGGGCGCTGGCGCACCGCCTGCGCGGAGGCGAGAAGAACACACCTAAGGCCGGGGCCGGACGCCGAGCTGGCTAAGCGTGCAGCCGAGCAGCAAACCAGATGTTGAGGGGAAGAGGAGATGTACCTGCAAGTGAGAGTGCTACGAACACAGCCTCCCATAAGGTCGCCAGCACGGCGCGCCTCCTGCACACACCTAGCCGGCTCGCAGGCCGATGGAATCACAGCTCGGCAGCCCTCTCGCACAAAAGCACAATAGCAAAGAAGGGACATACACCCGCTCGCTCGCGTGCTAATCACGAACACCTGAGCACGCATGTCATCACAATTCACACAACCAGCTCATCTTCTCATGCACCATAACACGCATACAGCCGCCTCCTGCTCCACATACGAGTCTTGCTCTCTCACCACCAGCCCTTCTCCTGTCACTAGCAGCCAACTACCGCCTTGCACTCATCAAATCAGTCACCGAGCCGGCTCATTCCAACACACACTATGCAGCCGCTGCGGCTCACTCACTACAACCAACGCGCAGCCGGGGGCCACGCTCGGCCGCGGGCGCCCCCCACTCCTTAGGAACAGCAGGTTCTCCTTCAACACAACCACCCGCTCTCATCACACAACCATCGCCGCTACTGCTCACACACTACGCTCCGCTCTCTCACCACCCAGCCGCGTCTCTCACGACACCACTCCTCTCCATCACCCTAGCTGCTCCTCACACACCCTCAGCCGCATCCATCCCACAACACACACCAGCTCTCTCACACACCAGCTGCTCTCTCACACACCAGCCGCTCTCTCACACACCCAGCTGCTCTCCCCCACACAACCGAGCACAGCTCTCTAACCCCTGCCACCACCCCCACACACCAAGCCCCCAGCTCCTCTCACACCCACTCCACCGCTCTCTCTCAACACACTAGCACCCCTCACACACACAGCCGCTAGAACACTCACACACTGCCCAGCCTAGCAACAGGAGTTGTAGAACACTCACACACTGCCCACCCTAGCAACAGAAGTTGTAGAACACTCACACACTGCCCAGCCTAGCAACAGGAGTTGTAGAACACTCACACACAGCCCACCCAAGCAACAGGAGTTGTAGGACACTCACACTCTGCCCACCCTAGCAACAGGAGTAGTAGAACACTCACACACTGCCCAGCCTAGCAACAGGAGTAGTTGCTCTTTCGATCCAAATTGATTTATTGTTGTTTTTTCGGGACAGTTGCTACTTTGGTTTTTGGTGTTTTTTTAACGAAAAAACATGGCATCTGATCTTGACAAACTGAAGCTGTTTTTCTCAGTTTCACTCAGAGAGCAGTAAACTACTCCTCAGAGGAATTCTCACATGTGCTCTGCATGTTTTTAGAGAACGTAGAGCTTTATTTCACAGTGACAGTCTGAACATCCCTTCCAGATGTTGCGGAGGGCCATGCTCCAGAGTGCCCAGGTCTAACCCTCTCTAAAATTTCCCCTGTCTCTTCTCACCCCTCCCTCCCCGCCCTCCCTCTGTCCTTCCTTCCCCTCTGCTCTCCCCCCCTCATGGTCTCTCCCCCTCTGACTCTCCCCCTCCTCTCTCCCCCTCCCTCTCCTATCTCATGCCATGTCTTGCTCTGTATCGTCCTTCTACTCTACTTTCTTTCTCTCCCCTTCTCCCCCTCTATCTCCTCCCTCTATAAATCTCCCTTTTTCATTCTCCCCCACTCTCTTTCTCAGCGCATCTACAGGTGCATCCAGAACTAAGAACAACACACAGAGCACAGGAGAAGTACAGCGCGGCTTGAGTCGCAGATCGTGCCACCACACCTGTTTACACATCCACCACACCTGTTTACACATCCACCACACCTGTATACACATCCACCACACCTGAGTACACATCCACCACACCTGAATACACATCAATCACACCTGTGTACACATCCATCACACCTGAGTACACATCCACCACACCCGTGTACACATCCACCACACCCGTGTACACATCCATCACACCTGTATACACATCCATCGCACCTGAATACACATCCAATACACCTGTATACACATCCACCACACCTGTTTACACATCCACCACACCTGTATACACATCCATCACACCTGAGTACACATCCACCACACCTGAATACACATCAATCACACCTGTGTACACATCCATCACACCTGTGTACACATCCATCACACCTGAGTACACATCCACCACACCCGTGTACACATCCATCACACCTGTATACTCATCCATCACACCTGAATACACATCCATTACACCTGAATACACATCCATCACACCTGAGTACACATCCATCACACCTGAATACGCATCCACCACACCTGAATACACATCCACCACACCTGAGTACACATCCATCACACCTGTATACACATCCACCACATCAGAGTACACATCCATCACACCTGACTACACATCCACCACACCTGAATACACATCCATCACACCTGAATACATATCCACCACACCTGTGTACATATCCACCACACCTGAGTACACATCCATCACACCTGTGTACACATCCACCACACCCGTGTACACATCCATCACACCTGTGTACACATCCATCACACCTGTATACACATCCATCACATCAGAGTACACATCCATCACACCTGAATACACATCCATTACACCTGTATACACATCCACCACACCTGAGTACACATCCATCACACCTGAGTACACATCCACCACACCTGTGTACACATCCATCACACCTGTATACACATCCATCACACCTGAATACACATCCATCACACCTGTATACACATCCACCACACCTGTGTACACATCCACCACACCTTTGTACACATCCATCACACCTCTGTTACATATCCATGTGGTGGTTCTGAGGTGGTTCTGAGGTGGTTCTCTTCCCCAGACCCAGCAGCGACCATCCTCTAGGCCCTCTCCTCTCAACTTCTTCTTCCCTCCGCCTCATGTCCAAGCTAGAACTGTGAGCAAGCCTGAAGTGTGTGTTGACCCCTGACCCCCCTGATTGGCCTGCTCTGACACCTCACCAATCTATTTCAGCAACACTCCCTTGCTTCTCAAGTTCAGGAAGCAAGAGGGGGACTGGCAGTGTGCTTGTGTTCTGTCACACACCAGACACACTGTGCTTGTGTTCTGCCACACACACCAGACACACTGTGCTTGTGTTCTGCTACACACCAGACACACTGTGCTTGTGTTCTGCTACACACACACCAGACACACTGTGCCTGTGTTCTGCCACACACATCAGACACACTGTGCTTGTGTTCTGCTACACACACACCAGACACACTGTGCCTGTGTTCTGCTACACACACACCAGACACACTGTGCTTGTGTTCTGCTACACACACACCAGACACACTGTGCTTGTGTTCTGCCACACACCAGACACACTGTGCTTGTGTTCTGCTACACACACCAGACACACTGTGCTTGTGTTCTGCTACACACACACCAGACACACTGTGCTTGTGTTCTGCTACACACACACTAGACACACTGTGCTTGTGTTCTGCCACACACACACCAGACACACTGTGCTTGTGCTCTGCTACACACACACCAGACACACTGTGCCTGTGTTCTGCTACACACCAGACACACTGTGCTTGTGTTCTGCTACACACACCAGACACACTATGCTTGTGTTCTGCCACACACACACCAGACACACTGTGCTTGTTTGACCACATGTGGTAGAAAAACGCAGGTAGAGATTCTGCACCCCCATAGAAACACAGGGCTGCTTGTTAACCCTGCTTATATTGTGCTGTAGCCGCTGTTCAGCTCTAACAGAGGGCAGGATCAGGAGAAGCCAGCCAGGGTCAGAGGGCAGGATCAGGAGAAGCCAGCCAGGGTCAGAAGGCAGGAACAGGTGAAGCCAGCCAGGGTCAGAGGGCAGGATCAGGTGAAGCCAGGCAGGGTCAGAGGGCAGGATCAGGAGAAGCCAGCCAGGGTCAGAGGGCAGGATCAGGAGAAGCCAGGCAGGGTCAGAGGGCAGGATCAGGTGAAGCCAGCCAGGGTCAGAAGGCAGGAACAGGTGAAGCCAGCCAGGGTCAGAGGGCAGGATCACCTGAAACCAGCCAGGGTCAGAGGGCAGGATCAGGAGAAGCCAGGCAGGGTCAGAGGGCAGGATCAGGAGAAGCCAGCCAGGGTCAGAAGGCAGGATCAGGTGAAGCCAGCCAGGGTCAGAGGGCAGAATCAGGAGAAGCCAGCCAGGGTCAGAAGGCAGGAACAGGTGAAGCCAGCCAGGGTCAGAAGGCAGGAACAGGTGAAGCCAGCCAGGGTCAGAGGGCAGGAACAGGTGAAGCCAGCCAGGGTCAGAGGGCAGGAACAGGTGAAGCCAGCTAGGGTCAGAGGGCAGGATCACCTGAAGCCAGCCAGGGTCAGAAGGCAGGATCAGGTGAAGCCAGCCAGGGTGCTTTAGATATGCTGGACTGGGTTTCACACTGACCCTAAACTGAGACTTGCAGTCAGACATACTTCTCCTTCTTGGAGGTTGAGGTGGAGCGTACGTATTTGAAATGGCCAATGCTATCTTCTTCCTTCTGTCTGCAGCCCCTCCCCTCTTTAGCCAACTCCCTCTACCAATCAGAAAGGCAGGTACTGTATTCAGCCTGAGCAGAAAGGCGGGGCTTAAACTCCTCATCTTTGCCTTCATGCTGTCACCATCCTGAACATTTTGTTCTTTCATTCCACTTAAGGGGCCATCTCCATGCTAACCTGTCTTTACAATACCTTCCACACTTTACAATCTGTTTCTCAGACAAGAGACTCAGAAATACATCAACATTTGCTTTCATTTATTTAGCAGATGCTTTTATCCAAATCAACATACAGACAGTGAATATAGAGAGTGCAGCCTCCCTGTGGTGTCGTCACAAACTCCATGTCCTGTAGGTCTTTCCTCTCTCATCCCCTGAGGAGCAGGGCTTGTCAGCCTCTTCCTAGTCTCTCCAGCACAACCCTGCAGTCTCCAGTCTGTATCTGGTCTCTCCAGTATAGCCCTGCAGTCTCCAGTCTGTATCTGGTCTCTCCGGCACAGCCCTGCAGCAGTCAGCCTGTGTCTAGTCTCTCCAGGACAGCCCTGCAGCAGTCAGTCTGTGTGGTCTCTCCAGCATAGCCCTGCAGCAGTCAGCCTGTGTCTAGTCTCTCCAGGACAGCCCTGCAGCAGTCAGTCTGTGTGGTCTCTCCAGTATAGCCCTGCAGTCTCCAGTCTCTCCGTTTGTAATCTTCATACCTCCATCGTTTCCTAACAGCATGGTTCATCAGGCTGGCTCTCCTGTGCCCGGCTGGAGCATGAGCTGCTATCATGAGCACCGTCAGTATGCATGCTGTGCAGGTGTGGATGCCCAGTAGCACAGGTGTGAGTGTGTGACCAGGTGTGTGTCTCTTTCAGCCCACCAGGTGCTCCTCAGACAGCATCAGCTCCAGACCAGGTTCCAGCCTTCCTGGGTCTCCTGGACACACCATCTACGTGAGTAATATCAGATAACCGCCATCATGTCCTCATTCAGCACGGACTACCCAGCAGCCCACAGGGATGGGAGGGGGTGAAGCCAGTAACCACTTGGTTTGCAGTCAAATCGCTCCACCGATGAGCCATAATTATCCTACTTCCTGGTTCACTCTGCTACCAGCCAATGAGACAGTAGGGCTGGGGTTCTGAGAGGCTGTTGGCTAATTTTAGGGTGTGATGTTTTTGTTGGAGATCTGGAGTGTACGTATGTGCTGGGATCGATCGAAAGACACGCTAGAGAAGAAGGGGTCTCCATCATGCAGTGGGTGTGTTCAACACAGCAATGAAGCTGGGACTGTGAACGAAACACTAAACATCTCTGAGTTTGCAGATGAAGTAGAAGAACAGTTTTGATGTTTTGAAGTGCCTGGAATTGCTCAGGATCCTGAATCTTCTCCGAGGATCCAGCAGTTACAGAGTGTCTCCCTCCCTCTCTGACCAGTGGATCCTGCTTCCCTACTGTGCTGTGATGTGGTGTTTTCCTCATGTGATGTGGCTTTGAACCCTGACCTAGTCTCTCCCCTATTCACCTTGTGTTCATTTCCTACCTCTCTCCTCTCCATCTCTCCCCCATCCCTCCCCATCCCTCTCTCCTCTCCACCCCCCCCATCCCTCTATCCCTCCTTCCCCTTGCTCTCTCCTGTCCATCCAGGCTAAAGTAGATGATGAGATCATTGATTACAGGGCATTAGCAGCCATCCCCAGAGTGAAGGCCATTTATGATATAGAGTGCCCTGACATGATCTCATACGAGGCAGTGAAGCCCTCATCCTCCGCGCTGCAGCCCAGAGACGATAGACAGAACAGGCTCAGCCCTACAGAGGTAAAGGCTCCACAGACAGCTGCTCCTGCATCTCACCTCAGCCTTGCTACACCGGGGCTGGAATCAAAACTATTGATATTGACAAGAAAATATGAATAGAATGTTTGTGCACTGTAAAGATGTTGAGGCGCATTGTATTCAGTTTAAGGACATATGAACATTTTCTTGACAATATGCATAGATTGTTTTGATTAAGAGGAACATCTGGACATTTCCATGTCTCGGATGTTAAACTTTATGTTCTAGAACAATCTGGGTGGTTCTGGAGTAACCTAGATGGTTCTGGAGTAAATGAGATGGTTCTGGAGTTACTAGGTAACCCAGATGTATGTCTCCTGATGGTATGTTGTCATGACGTTTTGTCAACAGTGCATGGCAACCAGGCGAGGCCCCTCCCCTTTACCGGATCTACGTGTGAGTGGTCCATAGGTCGCTCCCATGCCCCGCCCACATGCTGCTCCCATTCCAACATGCCCTGCCCACATCCCCACATGCCCCTCCCATTCCAACATGCCTGGTCCACATGGAGAACAGACTAGTCCCACTCCCAGAAATGCACAGCCACCTGGATGGTCATCCCATGCCCTCTACAGTACATTGTTATCCTACACTGCATGGTAATAGCTTCAGGCAGGAAGACATTGGTGGTGGAGGTGGTAAACATAACTAATTATGTCCATAATCTAAACACAAACTAAACATCCAATATTATTAAAAGACTCATAGTATTACATACTGAAGTACATCTTCTGATGTACAATAGCGTTGAGATAAGGTGTATTCATCTTACTTAACCAGCGACCTTGACTGTGTCATACAACTCTAACCAGCGACCTTGACTGTGTCGTATGGGTCTAACCAGCGACCTTGACTGTGTCATATGGTCTAACCAGTGACCTTGACTGTGTCATACGGGTCTAACCAGTGACCTTGACTGTGTCATACGGTCTAACCAGTGACCTTGACTGTGTCATACGGTCTAACCAGTGACCTTGACTGTGTCATACGGTCTAACCAGTGACCTTGACTGTGTCGTACGACTCTAACCAGTGACCTTGACTGTGTCATACGGGTCTAACCAGTGACCTTGACTGTGTCATACGGTCTAACCAGTGACCTTGACTGTGTTATATGGGTCTAACCAGTGACCTTGACTGTGTTATATGGGTCTAACCAGTGACCTTGACTGTGTGGTATGGGTCTAACCAGTGACCTTGACTGTGTCGTATGGGTCTAACCAGCGACCTTGACTGTGTCGTATGGGTCTAACCAGCGACCTTGACTGTGTCGTATGGGTCTAACCAGCGACCTTGACTGTGTCGTATGGGTCTAACCAGCGACCTTGACTGTGTTTACTCCCAGAGAGCTGCTAGCGTCAGCACACCCAGACATGCTGAGACAGTAAGTTCGTTCTGGGATCTTTTGTCCTTCTAACTAAAATCACTATAAGGAGTGGAGAGAAGAGAGGCAGTAGAGAGAGACGGTAGAGAGGAGAAAGGGAGAGGAAGAAAGAGAGAGAAGAGATAAAGAGAGGATGTGTCATACGGCTCTAACCAGTGACCTTGACTGTGTCATACGGTCTAACCAGCGACCTTGACTGTGTCATATGACTCTAACCAGTGACCTTGACTGTGTTATATGGGTCTAACCAGTGACCTTGACTGTGTTATATGGGTCTAACCAGCGACCTTGACTGTGTCATACGGGTCTAACCAGCGACCTTGACTGTGTCATATGGGTCTAACCAGCGACCTTGACTGTGTGGTATGGGTCTAACCAGTGACCTTGACTGTGTGGTATGGGTCTAACCAGTGACCTTGACTGTGTCATACGGGTCTAACCAGCGACCTTGACTGTGTCATACGGTCTAACCAGTGACCTTGACTGTGTCGTACGACTCTAACCAGCGACCTTGACTGTGTTTACTCCCAGAGAGCTGCTAGCGTCAGCACACCCAGACATGCTGAGACAGTAAGTTCGTTCTGGGATCTTTTGTCCTTCTAACTAAAATCACTATATCACAGGACCCATATGTAGCAACCAGAACAGTCATGTTCACAACGGTCGAGTGTTTCACATGTGCCAAGATAACTAACGATACAGTGAATCAAGAATTCATAGAATCAACCGATTCACTTTACGATTCACTGTGTCATAGTAATGTATCACTATTAACATCAGATAGTACAATAACATAAATCTGAGTGCAGTAACACACAGGTACAGAATCACGCAGTAGAATTAACACAGTAAAGTTACAGCGATCATCTAGTGACTCATCACTGCTCTTCACCCTTAGCCCCAGTCCCTGCCCTCCGACCCCTCCCCTCCGCTTGATGACATCGTAAGTTGCTCTGACCTCACACCTTTGCTTGACCAATCAGGGCTCTCCTCTCTTGTTGGTGTGTGTAACTCTGAGTGGGTGTTGAAGGGTGAACAACGTGTGCGTCATCCTTCTGGAAACTTCTCTACTTCTGTTTTTCTTTAACAACTATGGAACTTCTGTGACTGACAGGATCCATGGATCTGATTATTCTGAATGGAAATAGCACTGTGTGTACAAGTGTGTGTCTGTGTGTGTGTGTGTCTGTGAGTGTGTGTGTATTCACAGTTCTGTGTGCTTACACAAGTGCATGTTCCTCTCAGTACTTCTTCACCTCCTGCCCATCATGTCATTGCTTTCAGAACCTGAGTCCTGCCCTCTGCTGCCCTCTGCTGCCCTCCAGCAGGACTGCGAATGCTAACACTTTTCCTCAGCCTGCACCTCTATCCTCCTGTCCGCATTTCCCTCCACTCCCTCCTCTCCCTCCACTCCCTCCTCTCCCTCTCCCCCCTGCCTATGCTTCTCCAGGTCTAGTTACTAGTCCAGTAACGTTCTGTTTTTCTTCCCCAGTCACCAAGGACCCTGTCTCCCACTCCCTCAGCTGAGGTAGGTCCTGCTTGGAAGGGGACGCACTAGGACACGTTAGGGACGTTTATGACAGGTTATAACATGTTATGACACATTAGGACACGCTAGGATGCAGAAGGACATGTTATGACACATTAGGACACACTAGGATGCTCTAGGACATGTTATGACACATTAGGACACACTAGGATGCACTAGGACATGTTATGACACATTAGGACACACTATGATGCACTAGGACATGTTATGACACATTAGGACACACTATGAGACGTTGGGACATTCTGCAGTTGTCTCTGCGGGGAAGCGTGTCGTGCATCTGTGTCTGGTTGCTATGAGGGATGTTGATTGTTGATGGTTGCTATGAAGGGTTGCTATGAGGGATGTTGATTGTCGATGGTTGCTATGAAGGGTTGCTATGACATGAGAGAGCGCATCATGCAGAGATCCACGAGCCAAGGATCCATCGGTTCCCCCACCATCTACCATCGCCATAACTACACTCCAACACTGTCACGGTCTCCACAACACTTCCATCGCCCAGGTGAGGCCCTGCTCACATGTCACAACTCCTCACGTCACACTTTCACAATAGTGTGAAAGGACAGAGGTCAAGAGTTTGTCCGCTTGTGTGTGCGTGCACGGTACAGTCCACGAGGTGTGTGTGTGTTCTTCCCTTAAGCAGAGCTTTCTATCTTGCTGCTTCCTCTGCACAGACAAGGATGTTTCTCCCCTCATCCTCTCTTCTAACATCCCTCCTCCTCCTTTCCCCTCCTCTTTCTTTTCCTGGCATTGTTCTCCTGTTCCTCCTCCGCCTCCCTCTTCCTCTTGTTCCTCCTCCTCCTCCTCTTCCCCTTCCTCTTCTTCATGGGAGCTGCCGGCAGGCATACTGAAGCTTACTTCCTGTTTGCGTTCTGGTCCTAATGACACCCGCCCCACTTCCCCTTTCCGACATCACTTCCTCCCTCACAGCAAAGGTAAGCCCTGCCCCCTTCCCCGCCCCCTCCTGCCCCCCTCCCTCCGGCTCTCCGTCTCCCTCCTAAACGTTACGACCCTCAGCACCTCCGCCTAATTACTTAAACACTTGTTGTTGATGACGCCATACAGACTGCGTGGTTAATATTTGAAGCCTCCTGAAGTTTGTTTTGGAAGGTGAAAGTATAAAGATTGATTTACAGTAAACTTTCTATAAAGCTGTTTCAGTGGTTAGATGTGGTGCCACCAAGCATCTGTCTAGCTGACTGTGACCACAACATTGTGTTTTCTATCCTGTGTGGTGTTACGGCTAACCCACCTGAGCCTCTGGGTCTTCCAGACTCTGTCTACATAGGTATGTCTGGGCCAGTCTGGTAGCTAACCTGCCTGTGGTCTTGCTCTGTGGCTGTCTTAGGATGTGCCCTTGTTCAGTGTCTAACTTCAGTGCCTGCATCCTGCCAGCATGTCCTCATTTCTCATCCTGAGATTCTCCAAACAAACATATGTGTGTTTTATGTTGTTTCCTTATGGGAATGTGTTTCTTACTCACTCCTTCATCTTCCCTTCTTCAGATGAATAAGCCTGTCTGGTTTTTACTGCATCACATTACATTTGTTCCATTTTTGACATGTGTCTATTCACTGTGTTGATCGTTCCTATTGCATGCGTGCCACGTGTGTCTGGTGCATGCCGGTCTCCTAGCTCATGCTTTGGAACCCTACAAGAAACACCTCTTTAGCTCCTATATGTCAGCTCACCATCCTCTCACCTGTCTGGACGTCCTCCTCACCTCAGCTCACCATCCTTTCACCTGTCTGGACGTCCTCCTCACCTCAGCTCACCATCCTTTCACCTGTCTGGACGTCCCTCCAACCTCTGAGACACTCGCTTTTTCTCCCATTGGAGTATTTATTTCAACATTCTTCTTCTGCCTCCATGGTTCGTCTTTCGTTTGTGTTCTTCTTCTTCTTGTGTGGAGGCACTGAGCCATCCAGCGGTCGCAGTTCTCCTCTCTCTCGGCCCGCCACCCCAACCCTCTCTTTCAACACTAAACATTTCCACGTCCCAGGTAGGACATGGACTGGCCAAATGCTAATCGCTGCGCGCCTAAGAATCCATAACTCTCCCCCTTCTGACCAAAAGCTTTTTTTTTCTTAATTTGTTTTGTCCATCTGTCAACCCTCTCTCCACATCTCTCTCCCTCTTCACATCTCTCTCCCTCTTCACATCTCTCTCTCTCTCCACATCTCTCTGTCTTCATCATCTCTTCTCGCTCTTCACATTCTCTCTCTCTGCACATCTTCTCCTCTTCGACTCTCTTCTCTCTCCACATCTCTCTGCCTCTTACATTCTCTCTCTCTTACACACATCTTCTTCTCTCTCCACATCTCTCTCTCTCTCCACATCTCTCTCCCTCTTCACATCTCTCTCTCTCTCCACAATCTTCTCTCTCTCACTCTCTTCCTCTTTCAGATTCTCTCCCTCTTCAGATCTCTATCTCTTCCACATTCTCTCTCTCTCAATATCTCTCTCTCTCCACATCTCTCTCCCTCTTCACATCTCTCTCTCCACATCTCTCTCCCTCTCCACATCTCTCTCTGCAGTGTCTTTTGTTTGTTGATATTCTTGGCCTCCTTTTCTCTTCATCCTGGAGAACTTCTCTTCTTGACTCTCTCCATCTCCCTCCTTTCACATGACTCTCTCAGAGAGCTCTCAGCCTTGCAGTAAACATTCCTCCCTCGTCCACCACGACACAGAGATCTCTCTGTCATCCACCCTCCACCTATCCTTGTTCAAAGGAAGATTTTCTTTCTCTTTCATGATTGAGCTTTTGTTCTTTTGAACTCAAACTTGGATGTGAGGTGTCCCGTTGAGCCTTGTGTCTGTATCCATGAGCCATGGACCACCA
>BROE01000007.1:15114796-15128385 GCA_036571765.1 Plecoglossus altivelis
TCCTTTTCTCTTCATCCTGGAGAACTTCTCTTCTTGACTCTCTCCATCTCCCTCCTTTCACATGACTCTCTCAGAGAGCTCTCAGCCTTGCAGTAAACATTCCTCCCTCGTCCACCACGACACAGAGATCTCTCTGTCATCCACCCTCCACCTATCCTTGTTCAAAGGAAGATTTTCTTTCTCTTTCATGATTGAGCTTTTGTTCTTTTGAACTCAAACTTGGATGTGAGGTGTCCCGTTGAGCCTTGTGTCTGTATCCATGAGCCATGGACCACCACTGACCACAGCTCACTGTCATCCACAGATCAGGGCATCAACATGTACAAGAAGCCTCCTATTTACAAGCAGCATGGTATGTCCTTTCACTCCTTAACCTGCCAGCTGGAACAGTTGGATAATTAAACGCATCAATCACAAGATTAAATATCTATTGCTTTTAACAGGACATTTTCAATACTGTTTGTGTTGTACAGTGTTGGTAATGTCGTGGGCATGATGAAAGTGAATTTAATATTGTTTCAATTTTTTAATGGGTCCACATGATTTGTGTGTTTTGGAGGGACTAATTGGTTCAGCTAAATGTGATGGGTAAAATGATGCGGGACGTTTGATGTATCAGACTGTTCTCCTTGTGATTTCTTCTTCATATTGGTTCATGCTAATCTTCTGATCCCATATTTGTTTGTTGTTGTGTGTGAACTCAAACCATGTTAACATGGTTTGTGGCATTTTGATCCGCACCCATGCTTCCATGTAAGTACTGTTTGAAGTCATCACCTCTACTCTACTTAATTTCCTACTTCTACTCTCAGTCCAAATAATAATAATAATAATAATAGTAATAATGATAATAATGATTATAATGATGGTACGCTCCATAGGGACACTGCACTTTGAACACATGGCTATGCTAATACGACGTCATCTCACTAATCTCGCTAGCCCAAATGCAACCTCAGTATTAACTAGCCTCCTCATGTACCTAGTTAAACCAACTTCCTGCTTCTCTTTCCTTCCTGTCTGATGCTGATCACATGGTTTTGACACTAACCTATAAAAACACGGATGATTTTTGATATGCAAAGACCAATGATACTTTGTCAGACGTTTCTTCAGTGACGTGACACCTGTAGTATACCTGAGATCATGTCACCTGGTCTGTGGTTGAGTGGTTGCCTGGTCATAAGACAACAGTGAATTTCTTACAAATTCAACTGAAATAGAATAAAATATATTTTTTGTCATTGTACACTGTGCAACAAAATGTAAGTTCCTCTGCTAATGAGAATCTGGCTGAAAATGTATTTTACATATATATGTCTTTTCATCCTTCTTTATTTATTAATCAAACAAAACAAATTAAACAATCAGATGTGTGTCTATTACCTGACTGGCAACCACCATGCTACTCCCACTGTCGACCAATCACTGACAGACCAGTTCCCCCAATTACCCAATCCAGATTCAGCTGCCATGGTAGCTCAGAGCAAGTCCGCTGATGACATCATCAAATCCGCCAAGTTTCCGGCTGCCCGAACTCCCCGCCCAGACGAAACGCCAAAGATCGAGACAGACTACTGGCCCTGCCCTCCCTCGCTTGCTGCCCTAGGTAGGCTCCTCCCACTGCGTCCCCAGGACACGCCCCCGGCCACACACCAGGATGTCTCTGCCTCACAGACTCCGACACGCCCACATGCAGCAGCTGTTTTGACTTGTTCTGTAGCGATGTAACCTGATTGGTGAACAAAGATTGGCTCCACACCAGTGAGAGAGAGAGATACCTTCGCTAAATCTGTATTTACATAGCAAAGGACAATTCCAAGGCTTGCTTTTAAGGAACAATAACTCTTCAAAATTTGAATCTCCAGTTTACGCTTCAGCAAAATATGAATTTCATCCATTTTAAGCAATTTAATAATGTAATAAACTGTAGAAATAAAAGCTAATAAGGTCCACTATTACACTAGCTAATTTCCATAATAATAAATAGCATAAAATCAGATATTGTGACTTCAAACAGAACACTGTTGTTTACCCTTCATATCATGCTGGTCAAGGGCTCCAAATGAGTTTGTTGTATCTGACCTGTGACTGTGACACATTATCTGACCTGTGACACATTATCTGGCCTGTCACTGTGACACATTATCTGACCTGTGACACATTATCTGACCTGTGACTGTGACACATTATCTGACCCGTGACTGTGACACATTATCTGACCCGTGACTGTGACACATTATCTGACCTGTGACACATTATCTGACCCGTGACTGTGACACATTATCTGACCTGTGACACATTATCTGACCTGTGACACATTATCTGACCCGTGACTGTGACACATTATCTGACCTGTGACACATTATCTGACCTGTGACTGTGACACATTATCTGACCTGTGACTGTGACACATTATCTGACCTGTGACATATTATCTGACCTGTGACACATTATCTGACCCGTGACACATTATCTGACCCGTGACTGTGACACATTATATGACCTGTGACACATTATCTGGCCTGTCACTGTGACACATTATCTGACCTGTGACTGTGACACATTATCTGACCTGTGACACATTATCTGGCCTGTCACTGTGACACATTATCTGACCTGTGACACATTATCTGACCTGTGACACATTATCTGACCCGTGACTGTGACACATTATCTGACCTGTGACTGTGACACATTATCTGACCTGTGACACATTATCTGACCTGTGACACATTATCTGACCTGTCACTGTGACACATTATCTGACCTGTGACTGTGACACATTATCTGACCCGTGACTGTGACACATTATCTGACCTGTGACACATTATCTGACCTGTGACACATTATCTGACCTGTGACTGTGACACATTATCTGGCCTGTGACTGTGACACAATATCTGACCTGTGACACATTATCTGGCCTGTGACTGTGACACAATATCTGACCTGTGACACATTATCTGACCTGTGACTGTGACACATTATCTGGCCTGTCACTGATACATTATCTGACCTGTCACTGTAACATTATCTGATCCGTGAGAAGCTCTGCATGATCTGAACCATCCTAGTGTGGATCTACCTTCTCATTGTTCCTGTGATCAGACCCACTCCATGACCACACGGGACGTATCAGTCACTGTAGTTTGAATGATTATCTAAGATTTACTGTCCAGGCCACAGATATGTCATCTCATTTTGAGCCCTGCTGGTGAAAACGTCCTTCAATCAAATGTGTCAAAACGGTTTCCGTTTTGGTAACTTTGATGACCATGACCTCAACCAATCATGATGCTCCTGACGGTCACATGACTGAAAGTGTGTTGCTGCTTCCTGCTGGGTAGGGTCAGAGGGGCGGGGCCATTCGCGGGACGAGGAAGATGAGGAGTATCAGAAACGGCGTCAGATGCAGGAGGAACACCTGAGCAAGGTGGGAACATGATGTCATCGTATCGTGTCACGTGTGTCCTGGTGTTCTGAACACACCTGGTGTTCTGAACACACCCACTCCCACCTCCATTCAGGGCGCAAAATCTACATTTGAAGGTTTAAATGTTAAAAGTCATTTTTTTTATCAAATCAAATTCAACTAAGGATCTGTTCTGTCCTGCTTCACAGATCCAGTCAGGCTTGGGGAAGCTGATTCTGAAGGAGGAGATGGAGAGAGAGAGGAACCAAGTTGGTCAGGTTCCCCCAGGTGGAATGCATTCTAACAGCAGCACAGGTGATCTCTCTCTGACTGTGTCTGTCGCATGCAATACCATGTTTTGTAGACTTTTTGAAAACCTCCTCAATGTACATTCCTATGTTCTTTTAGGAGAAATAGTATGGAAAGTCTGTGTGTTCCTCATGTGTTCCTTATGTGTTCTTATGTGTTCCTCATGTGTTCCTCATGCGTTCCTCATGTGTTCCTCATGTGTTCTTATGTGTTCCTCATGTGTTCTTATGTGTTCTTATGTGTTCCTCAGATCCCAGCTCACCTACCTACAGAGCGTCCTCCTTGCCAAGTTATGGTCGCAACGGACTTCACCGGGTCAGCTCACTGCACTCAGATCTACCATAGACTCCCTAAAACCACCACAGACTACCATAGACCACCACAGACTACCACACTCAGATCTCCCATAAACCACCTCAAACCACCACAGACTACCACATTCAGATCTCCCATAAACCACCACATACTACCACACTCAGATCTACCATAGACCACCACAGACCTCCACACTCAGCTATCCCACAGACTACTACAGACTACCACACTCAGATCTCCCATAGACCACCTAAAACCACCACAGACCACCTCAATCCACCACAGACTACCACACTCAGATCACCCATAGACCACCACAGACTACCACACTCAGATCTCCCATAGACCACCTCAAACCACCACAGACTACCACACATGACCTCTTTTAAACAAACCTTAGACTTCCATAACCCACCATGAACCCTTTAGAGCTTTAGTGATTCCAGGAATGTGCTAATCTCTGGTCTCCAGTGTGATGAAGCAGCATCCGTGATCAGATGGACTGTGGTGTAGCTAACCCTGATGTTGCTAACCCTGGTGTTGCTAACCCTGACGTTGCTAACCCTGATGTTGCTAACCCTGGTGTTGCTAACCCTGACGTTGCTAACCCTGGTGTTGCTAACCCTGACGTTGCTAACCCTGACGTTGCTAACCCTGGTGTTGCTAACCCTGGTGTTGCTAACCCTGATGTCGCTAACCCTGGTGTCGCTAACCCTGACGTTGCTAACCCTGATGTTGCTAACCCTGGTGTTGCTAACCCTGGTGTTGCTAACCCTGACGTTGCTAACCCTGGTGTTGCTAACCCTGGTGTTGCTAACCCTGATGTTGCTAACCCTGGTGTATCTTCCTGCCCACAGCCACAGTCCTCTGAGTTCAGTCAGTACAACAGCTATGGAGATGTTTCTAGAGAAGGTGGAGGTAAACACACTTGGCCACACCCCCCAATGTGAACACTGTTTGCTGTGATGATCACACATCTTCTTACATCTGATCACGTCTTCCAACTTTTCCCTTCCAGACTTGAAGGTACGTGAGACATGTTCTGCTGCTGCCTGCATCTGAGGCTGCCTGTACCTGCTCCCGCCTGCACCTGTGTGGGCCCCACCCTCTCCCTAGGTGTTTTCACACCCTTGCCGCCCGCCCAGCTCTGTTGTCTCAGGGTTGTGTTGGTGAGCTCCATCCACACCCTGTCCAAGTAAAGCTTCACTAAAACTAGCAGCACTGTAGCAATCCGATCATGTTGAACCCCTGTTCAATCAAACCAGCAGCCGTGATTGAAACGAGAAGAATCAATATCTTGCATTTGTAAAAGTTCTTTTATACGCAAGGATGTCTTAACTGCAGTGAAACAAACCAAACTGTCTGTTAGGATTGTTTCCTGCCGTTGACTAATAATATCTGAGGATATCGCCTGGATAGATTGAACAGGACTTCATATTTTTTTAGCTTGTCATGAACTTTGATTTTCCCCATCACGTGTGTGCTCTGCTCTGTAGCTTCTGCGTGATGGCCTGGGTCCAATTGCACGGTTGGACAGGGGAGTGTCCATGCCTAATATGTTGGATCTAAAAGCAAGTATTATTTACATATTGTCACCTTTGGTTTACTCTGCTTCCACCTCCGCCAATACGCTTTTAAATTGAATTTTCCTTCATTCATGAATAATTTATTTTATTCATTGATTTATTTAAGTGTTTCTGCTACGGGTTTTGCCCCTGCTTTGGTCTAATAGGAACCTGCTAGTTGTCACACACAGACACACACACATGATGCAGAGTAGTGTAGGACCATCACACCCTGTAGCATGTCCTGCTCACCCCTAGTCTGTACTGTAAAGAGCTGCACTGATCATCCTGCATCTAAAGCTGTGAAAGCTTTTTCACTGACACCTGTCCTGTGAATCTGGGTCTGACCTGGGCTGTGATGTCAGTAGCTCTGATCCAACAGCACCAACAAGGCTTTGGCTTGTCCCTTATGCTGCCTATTCCTCTTCTTCACCTGTCTTCTGTGTCTGCACACACACACACACACACACACACACACACACGGTATGCTGCTCTTCAGTGTGTGTGTGTGTGTACACGTCTGTGTGTGTGTACACGTCTGTGTTTGTGTACACGTCTGTGTTTGTGTACATGCCCCTGTGGGTAGCATGGTTCCCCTAGTCCTGCATAGCCTTCCCTGTAACTGCTGCGTCCCTCCCTGTAAAGGTGTACCCATACGAAATGCTCACTATCACCAACAGAGGGCGTGTAAGACTCCCAAGGGATATCGACAGGACCAGACTTGAGGTAAACCTGTGTGTGTGTGTGCGTGCGCGTGTGTGTGTGCACGTCTGTGTGTGTGTGTGTGTGTGTGCGTGCGTGTGTGTATGTGTGTGTGTGCGTGTGCACGTCTGTGCGTGTGTGTACACGTCTGTGTGTGTGTACACATCTGTGTGTGTGTGTGTGTGTGTGTGCACGTCTCTCTGTGTGTGTGTGACTTACAGCAACATAGTTTCTTCTGCAGTTTCACCTCTTCTAGTTTCATTTGACATTTTTTTATTTTAAGTTCATCCAACAACAATTTCTAAGAACCTGTGGATTTATATGTGAACAGGATAGCAAAGAGTTTACTGATGCAGTGAAAGAGTCACTGCAAGTTACTATGGAGATTACCCCCTGCTGCTTTGTAAACAGCTTTTCAAACTAACAATTTTCTCTGCTCTCCTGTTCATCTCCTGTTCATCTCCCATTCATCTCCTGGTCTCTCTCCTGGTGGTCTCCCATTCATCTCCTGGTCGTATCCTGGTGGTCTCCCATTCATCTCCTGGTCTCTCTCCTGGTGGTCTCCCATTCATCTCCTGGTCTCTCTCCTGGTGGTCTCCCATTCACCTCCTGGTCGTGTCCTGGTGGTCTTCCATTCATCTCCTGGTGGTCTCCCATTCATCTCCTGGTCGTGTCCTGGTGGTCTCCCATTCATCTCCTGGTGGTCTCCTGGTGGTCTCCCATTCATCTCCTGGTCTCTCTCCTGGCCTTCAGCGCCACCTTTCTCCTGAGTTGTTCCTGGAGATCTTTGGGATGAAGATCCAGGAGTTTGACAGCCTTCCTCTATGGAAGCGCAACGATATGAAGAAGAAAGCCAGACTGTTCTAAACATGGTCCATGCATGTTTTAATTTATCACTCATGTTGTGTTACATACATGTAGATCTGTCTCGGATGTGTTTGAAATTTACACACCATGAATGATTTTCCTCTTTTTGCCTCAACATAAGAGTCATAGTTTTGCCCCTGACACCTGATACTAGACTTTAGTTGTTTAACCTCATAATGACACAGAGTAAAATGGTGAGACATTTTGAAATGTGTATGTATTTATCTGAATAATCAATCATCCCTTTGTATATTCATCTTTCTCCTAGAAAAATAAGCATTCAATATACCACCAATTTAACATTTTTTTCCGCCTGTCCTGTTGGTCAAACTGTCATCGCCCCTGACAAACGGACAGGTCAACATCCAGCCTTTTTCATTAATTCATCCTTTTCCAAACTATAAGATTATATTTACTAACCTCAAATGTTTCTATTAAATTAATTAAATTATCCATTTTGTGCACGTCACTATACAGTAAGAGAGTACAGTCCACAGTCCACAGAGAGCTGTAGGAAACAGATGATGTCACAGGTCAGTTCCCCAGAACTTTGACTCCAGTCCTTAGAAGGAGCAGAAGTTCACTACACACCTGCAGCGTGTACAAAAACACCTGCAGCGTGTACAAAAACACCTGCAGCGTGTACAAAAACACCTGTGTTGTGTACAAAAACACCTGTAGCGTGTACAAAAACACCTGCAGCGTGTACAAAAACACCCGCAGCGTGTAAAAGAAAACACCTGTGTTGTGTAAAAAAACACACCTGTAGTGTGTAAAACAAAACACCTGCAGCGTGTAACAAAAAACACCTACAGCGTGTTAAAAACACACCTGCGGTGTGTAAAAGGCAATAACAAAAGGACTTTCTAGTGTTGAATATGTGGCAAACCAATTGGACCACACCACCACCAGCTGTCTGGGAAAACTGTCAAGTTAGAAAACAAACTATCAGTATTGTTAAGTGTATTCAGCTAAATATCCCTTTAAAGCTCTTTAAACCGAGCACATGATGCAGTATGTCTGAGTAGTTAGACTCAGTCACAGTCCATGTAGAAGCTCTCTGTCCTGTTTGAGATATTTCAACATTATATGATCATCGTTTTAAGATATCGATAGAAAGTT
This sequence comes from Plecoglossus altivelis, assembly GCA_036571765.1. Taxonomy (NCBI): domain Eukaryota; kingdom Metazoa; phylum Chordata; class Actinopteri; order Osmeriformes; family Plecoglossidae; genus Plecoglossus; species Plecoglossus altivelis. The sequence goes on from BROE01000007.1 coordinate 15,123,092, forward strand.
ATAGGATATTCTGCTCTTAGCCTTAATGGACGCGTCATCGGCTGTAGAAATAGACCCGGTCTTTTGCTTGTGTGTTTATCGTTCCTGTTTGAGCCGTGTGTATTCAGGCACAGACAGTGAACTGTTTGACTCTCGTGGTGGTGTGATAAAACAAGTGATGAATGCAAATTAAACGAAACAGAATAGTTTTTGAGGGTCTGCTGCATTATTTTATTTTAATATTGCAGGCTTGGATGCCTAAGGTTCTAACAATGCTTGGTCATTGTTTGCAAACGCACATGGGAGCTTGACGAGAATGTTAGGGCTAAGTTTAGTCCTGATTGCTAAGGCCCAATCACAGTTCTGTGTTAGGTTTTGTGCTTTGTCGGGATAGAACAACAGGAATAACTAATAAAAGTATTCCAAATGTGGATTTTCCTATCCAGTTTGCAGAGGTCAACCCCAAACGTGACACCCCCCTGAATCCCATCTTCTGCAAGAGGTGTTGACATTTTTGTCAAACAGATCTTCCATCGAATTGTTCCTGCTGAATCATTTCCGTCTATTTAAAATCATTCAAAAATTTAATATTACAACATTTTTATATAATGCGTTACAATTTTGGATTTTTTGTATAGAGACAGAAAACTGTAGCAATTCAGGTTAAATTTGAGATATTTAAATCAGTTCGGTGGGACATTTGTCATGTAGCTTAAATCTCTTATTTTAATTAAATTCAAACAGCATTCTCCATCTGTTTTTCACAATTAAATACCTACAGTTTTATTCACTTCAAAATCGAACATTTATGTATGTATCATTCAAAAGTGGGAGTGAAGTGTTTTTTAAAAGGAAACAGTCTACTGTAATCTGTCTAGTCTTGTTGATTAGCTGGACAGACCCCCCGGTCCCCCGTCCCCCCCGTCCCCCTCCCTCCCAATCTCATACTGTTCTGGAACCTTTCCAATCTAAATCATCTGACCTGAATTTCAGTCCAACATGCAATACAGTATATCCATGTCTGCATATCACTTTGAATAAACCTACATTTGGGCCTAGCAAAACACGGGGTTGCTTTTACCTCTTCTGGTTTTCTTTTGGGTAATATTTATACACGAGACACAAGCTGTGAGGCTGGATCATCAGTTCTTATTCTCTGTGCGGAACATGAGCACAAGAGGCACAGGCCAGACTCCGTATAACCCTGGGCTGAGCAGACCGCCCCCAATCCCCTTCTGCCAGCCCCTCCCCTCTACGCACAGGGCAACGAACGACATTTTCATGATAATCAGAAAAAATTAAACCAGTATATAAATCAATAGTCTCAATAAATCAAATTAACATTGATCCTTTTGTAACTGGAAGGAATACCATTTTTTAAACGTAGGTAGGTGATCACGTTGAGTAAATACCTAAAGTAGGAGTCGCTCTCGGACTGGGAACCTGAAACAGGACAGGTAACGAAGGTCATATTTGAACCATGATCAGTATTAGTGACGTGAGAGGAGATGAAAGTAGAAGTGCCACAGAGTCCTCCTGTTACTCATCCATGATGCAAACGATTCGCCTTGCTCCGTGGTAACGTCGAAGACTTTATTCTGTTGTTCGTTTGTGTTTGTTTGTTGTGTGTGGTAGGCAGGAAATGTAAAAAACGCACACAATGACAAGAATGAATATTGATCATATGACCGAATACAGATTAAAACTAAAATAACAAACCTGGCTTGAAAATGTAAGTTGTGGAAAGTGGCCTACATATATTCGTGTAAAGAAAGTGAGAGTAAAAAAATTATAGTGAAGTGAAATCGACTTAAGTACTATTAAGTTCAGTGAATTACCATCTCCGATTACTGCAATCCTGTATTATGTAACTGGCCCGTCTAATAGAACAACTGGCGCTAGCTTGGTCCCCATAATCAAACGGCAGCGCCTCCACTGACCAGCCCGACCCGAACACTCACCCAGGTCGCCGCCGCGATGACGAGTCACTCTGTCCTGGCGTTTCCCCAGAGACGCTCCATGTCTCACTGTCAGCGTTCTGTGCGCGTCTGCGGACGAGCGTTAACCGGCAAATATTACAACAGCATAGCCTATTTACAGTTTGAATCTTTGTTATTTTTACATAATTATTTTAGTACATATGATATACGTTATTTATTGAATTTACATATCGAAATGTCCTCCGGGATTAATAAAGAATTTAATTTAACTGAAAATGTATGCATAGGCCTCTCTATAAATACTTTAAATGAATTTGATATAGATGTATACAATATTTACAGTCAAAATAAGTAGGTATACACTGTCAAGATTTTACAAAAGTAAACAAAATGTCTTGAGTTGTCTATGACTGAGTCCAAATAAATGTGTGTAGGTAGAGAGTGTTGATGTTGCGCTCACAAGGTCCCAGCAAATATCCTGCACTGTTCAGAGTCCAGCCTCTCTTTTCCTGTGGACGACACGCCACACGTCACTGGCCTGTTCAACACTCACATTCTACACGTTATTCATTTAGTAGACATTATAGCCTAGGGGTGTCAAACTCCGGTCCCCGAGGGCTGCTGTCCTGAAGGTTTTCGATGTTTCCCTGCTCCAGCACACCTGATTCTAATGATGGGTTGTTATCAAGCTCTGTGGAAGCCTGATAACGACCCTTCATTACAATCAGGTGTGCTGGAGCAGGGAACACTTATTTACAGCTTCAACTTTTTCGGACCAGTGAAGAAAGTATGATGCATAAGCGTGTGGAAAACCAATATGAAAAAGTATTTATTTAAAAAACTGCGCTAGTTAGGCTATTCCCCATTTGTGATGTTAAGTGGAAAAAAAAATTTAAATCATGCTTTCGGATATGACCGTTAACATTCTCACCATGTGGGTTATCCCTCGACACGCTGCCAGTTGTCCGGAAAGTAAGATAGTGATACAGACAACAGCATAACTGCTTTGCATCTGCAAATTGGAAGAAAAAAACACAATGTTTGTGTATTACGAACAAATATTCCGCCGTTTTAAATCTTGTTGAGTAACACTCCTTTGAGTTTGATTGGCAGACCAGTCCGATTGGCTTTACAGCTGTTTAGTAAGTCTGTGATGATAAGCATTTCACTCTGCATTCAATGCAAACAGCAGTCCTCAGGTAATCAGCACAGTTAAAACAGCAGAGTTAAAATTGAATTATTAAACGTGGTACAAATTTGAAATGCTGCGTATCCGAAATATTTGGTAAATTACATAAATGCCTATAAGTAAACTTAACTGACGCTCTGATCACATCCAATTTCTCAGCTATGTAAATAAGTGTGAAATATTAATCACATACCGTATTGATGTTGTTTTTCCCGTCTGATCAGCGTAAAACAAGTAAAATAGGATCACAAGCGACGCAGCGAACAGGTTTGTTAAATATGTCTGCAGTCTGCAGACGTCCACAGTCTCCTCCGCTCGCGTCTCTGGACGCAGGTTTGGATGCTCCCTCCCCCAGGCGGCTGTTAAGCATCATGAAAGATAATTTCTGGTGATTAATGTTGTAATTACAGCGGTGTGGAGGGAATCTCGGGACCAGGTCAGCGAGAATGCAACCGGATATCATCTGAGGAGAGGTGGTGATGGAGGTCATTACTGTTGTCAATTACCTTTAACAGCCTTGATCTTAAGTATACTATCTACGATCGCAATTACCACACTATCTAGCTACATAACCTACAAGTTAACTAACACACTTTTTTGCAACACTACCAAAATAACTAGCCCATGGGCTATGGCTACATAATCTTACTTTTTTGTAACCTTACTAACTAGTTATAGTAAACTAGCTATGTAAACCTATTAACTCGCAGCAGTAAAGTAGCTGCAACCTTACTCACTGGTAACTTCGCTATGTAACATCACAAACAAGTCTAGCGCTATTTTGACCATAGTATCTTGTTACACAGAGATGCTGCATAAGGATGTGGTAAGAACCCAATATATCAGACTACCACAAATTGTTTTTTTTCCTTTTTTGAGAGAGCTCTCCTGTTGGCAGGCTATATGACTGTCATGTTCTTCACAGTCGCATGCGTGTCATGTTTGCCGTTTCGACGTTTTCACGGGGTCCGTGACCCCTCGGTGTGTGTCAGATCCTCTGTCCCAGAAGCTTTCACATATTTATGCTGCATATTTAAGCACCCTCTTCAGTATATCTCTCAAGTGGTGTTCCAGCTATTAGTTTAAAGTGACCAATTATAAATCACAAATACTTCCTTCCCTCCTCAAAGTGACTGTGTGGGAAGGTGTGACGCTCCTCCACAGGTGAAGGGGGCCATGTGAGACTTTCGAATCGAGCGAAGGAAGAAGTCTTTGAGGGTTGTAGTGGCTGTAGAAGTGGACGAGTCGCCCCCCCACCCCCCACCCCCACCCCCCCGGGCTTGGTGGTCAGGTACAAATGGCTGAGAGGTGGGTGAAATTATCTGGTAATTATATCGGAGCCATTAGATACATTAGAAGAGGAACAGTAATGGTTTCATATGTTTAGTGAGATCGGATTATGGTATTAAACCAAGTTTGGGTTCACATGGGTTGTGTTAATTTGAGCTGGCAGTAATAGAGCCTGTCGCATTGGTTTGTTGACTATACAATACAGTCTGATTCCATCAAATTTGATCTATAGAAGAGCTATAAAGAATATGTAGAACACAAACCTGAATCAAAACATTTAGAGAAGGAATGAGATGCTGAGAGAGGCATGTTGAGGTCAGTTCAAAACCTTTATGGTTTGCAGTAAAACTGTGCTCTCAAGAAGGTGCAATGGTCCCGACTTGAACCAGAAATGTTTCTAAACTGCTGTTATTGAAATCATCTTGAATTACAATTGTTTTGTTTTTTACTTCAGTACATTCATCATCGCCTGTCTGTCCTACCTATCACTGTCAGCAATGTAGGCCTAGTAATATGATACGTGGATTTTACTTAAATTTACCAACTAAATGTACATATATTTATATTTTATTAAGATATAACAGAGTATTAATCTGATTCAAATTTCAGTTCCAGTGGAATGTAGAGTCAAGTCCAAATCTGTTCCCAACAGTTTGATCTGATCGTGTTCGGAGACAGCAGCCTGAACGCGACGGCGTGTACGAGGCTTCGGCACGCCAGGCTAGTTACACAGATCCGTGGTGCAACAGCTACGCTCCACCTGGGGCGGGATGGCGCTGTGACACTCGCGCTCCGTCGCACATTTTAAAACCTCACCGTCTGGAAATAAAGACAATCAAACATGTTATCTCTCCGGAGCAGGGAGAGACGTGGAGGGGCAGGGAGAGACGTGGAGG
>BROE01000007.1:15134073-15148369 GCA_036571765.1 Plecoglossus altivelis
ACATGCTGTACCTGTGGAACAACTTTCCCTCTTCATGGTTGTTGAAGGGCTGTAGCACTGGCCATTGGTTGACCAGAGGGATTGACAGGTCTTTGGACAAATGGTTGGAGTCACATGGAATCAGGCTTGTCCTGCAAACACAAGAGCAGGTGTGTATCCACACGTTTATGCATGTGAGAAATGATGCAGTGACAGCGTGTGTGTGCGCATCACTTTGTGTGTGTGTGTATTAGTGTGTATGTGTGTGCATCAGTGTGTGTGTGTGTGTGCATCAGTGTGTGTGTGTGTGTGCGTGCATCAGCGTGTGTGTGTGTGTGTGTGTGTGTGTGCATCAGCGTGTATGTATGTGTGTGTGTGTGTGTGTGTGTGTGTGCCTGTGTGCGTGCGTGCGTGCGTGTGTGTGTGCGTGCATCAGTGCGTCTCCTCACAGCTGCTCCTGTAGCTCCAGTATAATGGCCTCCAGCTCTCTCCTCTCCTGCAGGCCGTGCTGCTGCAGCCTGTTCAGATGAGTGTTCAGCCTACGAGCCTCTGCCTCGGCCCTCTCCAGCTGGCTCTCCCGAAGACGCACCAGCTCCTCCAGGTAGCCCTGCACACCCCCCACACACCCCCTCATGTCAGCTCTGCACACCACACCACACCCCCACATCAGCCCTGCACACCACACCCCACCCCCACATCAGCCCTGCACACCCCCCTGCACACCCTCTCATGTCAGCCCTGCACACCACACCACACCCCCCCACGTCAGCCCTGCTGGGCCGTCCAAGCCCCAGGGGGCGCAGACACACACTCACGCTGCCTGATACCCCGGAGGGTTGCATGCTAGTATGCTAGTACCCAGTATTACTCTGTAAATATCTACTCTGTACATATAGATACTCAGTAGACAGTAAGACCAAGATGGCCACCCTGTTTCTGTGTATAGACTACTCTGGGGACCAACATGGCCACCCTGTTTCTGTGTAAAGATTACTCTGGGGACCAACATGGCCGCACTGTTTCTGTGTATAGACTACTCTGGGGACCAAAATGGCCGCCCTGTTTCTGTGTATAGACTACTCTGGGGACCAAGATGGCCGCACTGTTTCTGTGTATAGACTACTATGGGGACCAAGATGGCCACCCTGTTTCTGTGTATAGACTACTCTGGGGACCAAGATGGCCGCCCACCTTCTGAGCATAGACGATCTTGAACCTCTGCTCCATCTTGCGGCATTTGGTGCGCCAGCTCTCCTCGTCCGTCACCAAGGGAACGTAGGGATGCTCCGGGGCGCTGTCGTCACTGGTGCTGCTGTCAAGGCTGTGCCTGTCATCTTCGTCACTCTGGTAGTCATAGCTACACACACGTCATAGTTTAGCACAGACAGACCTAATCTCTACTTTCTACTATTTGTCAATTTGGGGAAAAACATCAAGTAAATTAATTAACGGTAAAGTTGGAGTTGTTTTTAATAACGGAAGGTAGTTCCAGTCCTGACTGTCTGCATGGTGACAGAACATCACATCAGGCACAGCATCATAGACAATCACTGTAACCCTCCTTGCATCCTGACAGCGATGTACTAACACAAGATTCACTAGACAAAATCACACTTCCGCAGGTTCCTGGCATTTAAATCAAGGAGAATGTTTTGAAATCCCCAGTGAAGCACTATCTTTGTCCTGCTGGTCTCATCAATAATACATTAGGAAGGAGCTGGTCAGATCAGCAGTGGAACATGACGATGCATTTTTTGAATTCTTTAGTTTGTTTCACACAGAGAAAGGATCCTGTGTGTGAACTGAGGTGTTATGTCCTGCAGTACCTGTGATGCCGTGTATTGGCAGGTGTGTGGAGGGTCATGTCCTGCAGTACCTGTGATGCCGTGTATTGGCAGGTGTGTGGAGGGTCATGTCCTGCAGTACCTGTTATGCCTGTGTATTGGCTGGTGTGTGGAGGGTCATGTCCTGCAGTACCTGTGATGCCGTGTATTGGCAGGTGTATGGAGGGTCATGTCCTGCAGTACCTGTGATGCCTGTGTATTGGTAGGTGTGTGGAGGGTCATGTCCTGCAGTACCTGTGATGCCTGTGTATTGGCAGGTGTGTGGAGGGTCATGTCCTGCAGTACCTGTGATGCCGTGTATTGGCAGGTGTGTGGAGGGTTGAATGGCGCTACCTCTGGGTGAACTTCAGGTAGGGGGTGTAGTCAATCACAGCTGATGATTTCCCATCCAGTGCCTCTCCTTTCAAGCAGAAACTGAGGCCAGAGAACATGAGAGAACATGAGAAGATCAGAGAGCATTAAAAGGCTGCATCATCTAGACCCCTGGTGTGGCCTGAGCTCATTGTGATTATAATGTTTCCTGCTAAAGACTCATTCTTCCTGGAAAATGACTCATAGCTAAAGCTAATGTTTCCTGTCAGAGATTCATTCTTCCTGGAAAATGACTCGTAGCTAAAACTCAACACTGTCTTCAGCCCTGATAACTGTATAGCATTCTATATCAACATGAACACCAATGTCTGCTCTATACTATAAGGTACACCGGGAGCAGGTCCACCTGAAGTCTAGCTCTATACTAGAGCAGGTGTACCTGAAATCTAGCTCTATACTAGAGCAGGTGTACCTGGAGTCTAGGTCTATACTAGAGCAGGTGTACCTGAAGTCGAGGGCTCCTAGAGCAGGTGTACTAGAGCAGGTGTACCTGAAGTCGAGGGCTCCTAGACCTATCAGCATCCCAGTGAGCACCGTGGCTTCTTCTCTCAGCATAATGGCTCCCTCAGCATAGAACCTCCTGGAACACACACACACTTTGACCTTCCCTTATAGTTTTAGTGTTGCTGTGATACAGTTGCATGGTGTCAATGCTTCCTCGTCATGCATCTGTTGATCTGTTCAGTGGGAATAATGCTATGGTGAGAATGATATTCATGATTATTAGATGCCATGTCGTGTTCTGAACAGGGTCTGCTACCTTGTGGTTCTGCTGTCCCTCAGAGCTGTGGCGATCGTTAATCCATGACTATTTGCCTCTTCTCCAACTCGCTATGTGCAACACTCCAAATCCTTTTACGGCTCTACCCTAGTTCGGGCAGCTACAATACACCCCATAGTCAGACACATGGTACAGCTCTCACTTCTCTGCCAGCACAACACATCCCAGTCCAACACAGACAGCTCTTACCCTCTAGTGCAGTCACCCATGGACACATCCGGGTTTCAGTCCAGACACTACGACGTCTCTCACCCCTAGTGCAGTCACAGACACACCCAGTCAAGACACAGAAAGCTCTACCACTAGTCGCAGGCCAAGACACACCTCAGTCAGACAACAGAAGGCTCTACTCTATTTAAGGTGGCTATGCACAGACTCACGACCGAGTGCAGACCTACAGACGCTCTACTCCTAGTCGACAGGATCGTATATTCAGACACACCCAGTCAGACACAGACAGCTCTACCCTAGTGCAGCACAGACACACCCAGTCAGACACAGACAGCTCTACCCTAGTGCAGCACAGACACACCCAGTCAGACACAGAAGGCTCTACCCTAGTGCAGCACAGACACACCCAGTCAAACACAGAAGGCTCTACCCTAGTGCAGCACAGACACACCAAGTGAGACACAGAAACACATAGAATGTTGTGGTTCTGTGTGTCTGGATGTTGTGGTTCTGTGTGTCTGGATGTTGTTCTGTGTGTCTGGATGTTGTGGTTCTGTGTGTCTGGATGTTGTGGTTCTGTGTGTCTGGATGTTGTGGTTCCGTGTGTCTGGATGTTGTGGTTCTGTGTGTCTGGATGTTGTGGTTCTCTCAGTCTGGATGTTGTTCTGTGTGTGTGCATGTTGTAGTTCTCTGAGTCTGGATGTTGTTCTGTGTGTGTGCATGTTGTAGTTCTCTGAGTCTGGATGTTGTAGTTCTGTGTGTGGATGTTGTAGTTCTCTGAGTCAGGATGTTGTGGTTCTGTGTGTCTGGATGTTGTAGTTCTCTGAGTCAGGATGTTGTGGTTCTGTGTGTCTGGATGTTGTAGTTCTGTGTGTGGATGTTGTGATTCTTGCCTTGGCACGGGAGGAACTGATGTTCTCCATGTTCTCTATGCTGCTGATACAGCTGTTGGGAACTTTGCTGCAGGCCAGCCGGATGAAGTCCCAGTAGCTACGCTGTCCATCAAACCAGCTTCCTGTCCCTGACAGAACACCACACAGGTCAGGGGTCAGGTTTAGTGGTCTGGACCAGGGGTCAGGTGTCAGGGGTCAGGTGTAAGGGGTCAGAGGTCGGGGTCACGTGTAAGGGGTCAGGGTCAGGTGTAAGGGGTCTGGTTTAGTGGTGTGGACCAGGGGTTAGGGGTCAGGGTCAGGTGTAAGGGGTCAGGTGTAAGGGGTCAGGGTCGGGTGTAAGGGGTCGGGGTCAGGACCAGGGGTCAGAGGTCAGAGGTCCGGGTCAGGTGTTACCTTTGAAGCGATGGCTCAGGATGTGCTCCAAGATGGAGGCCAGGTTGATGAACTCCTCGGACGTGTCATCGATGGGCTCGGCTGTGGACTTCTCCAGCAGAGTTTTCACTGAGAACCTGAGGAGACACGCAAGACACACACCATCAGCACACTGAAGACACACACCATCAGCACACGCAAGACACACACCATCAGACACACACCATCAGCACACGCAAGACACACACCATCAGACACACACCATCAGCACGATGAAGACACACACCATCAGCACACGCAAGATGAGAGGACATTCATGACATTCAGGACATTCAGGACATGCAGGACATTCAGGACATTCAGGACATTGACCCTGGGTCCAGCCTCAATCTGCCTGGTTAAAGCTCTGCTCAGTGGGCCAATGGCACGTCCTCTTTCTCAACGGAACACTGTGAGAACTTAATACTCCAATGATGACAGTGTAGCGGCAGCTAGTGAGCTATGTGATGTCACCCCTCAGAAGGAGCGTGGAGGTGAGATCTAGGTCCCTGGGACAGACACTGCCCTGGGGGCCCTGGGGGCCAGAGGGGTGGACCAGAGATCTATGTCCCTGGGATAGACACTGCCCTGGGGGCCCTGGGGGCCAGAGGGGTGGACCAGAGATCTATGTCCCTGGGACAGACACTGCCCTGGGGGCCAGAGGGGTGGACCAGAGATCTAGGTCCCTGGGACAGACACTGCCCTGGAGGCCCTGGGGGCCAGAGGGGTGGACCAGAGATCTAGGTCCCTGGGACAGACACTGCCCTGGGGGCCAGAGGGGTGGACCAGAGATCTAGGTCCCTGGGACAGACACTGCCCTGGGGGCCCTGGGGGCCCGAGGGGTGGACCAGGCCTCAGCCTTCAGTTCTGTTCTCCAGACACAGACGATTTATGTGATTAAATAACCTCAGACAGGAGTTAATGTACAGAAGGTTTGATATGGGTAGATGTTAAGCTAGACTGTAGATTATCGTTTCTGTGACTTTGTTCCATTCGGCTATATTATCTGTCCTGAAGGTTTCTTTTAGCTAATATTATTTCCTTTGATGATGAATATTTTATGAAGTGTTTTCACCATATCAGCTCTTATGAGTTTATCTTGTCTAGTCAGAGAATTGATTCTGAGAAGTGAAACTATATATATATATTCAAGATGTCTCTCTACACACACACACAGTACATCTGGTATACAAACATACATACAGCACACACACAAACAGACGACCACACACACACACAGTCTCATGACGAACGCTTGATGCTCATGCTAACCATTGTTGGAAAACAGCCCCAGAGACGGCTGATTTCATTGTCCATTGTTCAGAGGACAACAATGTCTCCTACAGTCCCTGCGGCCTCCCCACCCTCACCACCCTCTCATCCTCACCAGCCTCACCCTCACCAGCCTCACCAGCTCCAGCCTCTCCACCCTCACCAGCCTCTCCACCCTCACCAGCCTCTCCACCCTCACCAGCCCCACCCTCTCCAGCCCCAGCCTCTTCACCCTCACCAGCCTCTTCATCCTCACCACCCTCAAAATCAGCCCCACCCTCACCAGCACCAGCCTCTCCACCCTCACCAGCCCCAGCCTCTCCACCCTCACCAGCCTCTCCACCCTCACCAGCCTCTCCACCCTCACCAGCCTCTCCACCCTCACCATCCCCAGGGAGCCTGGGAGAGAGCTGCACCCCTGAGCTGTAACTTAACTGAGGTAGCTGACTTCCTGTCTGTGTTAGTTCTAAAGGTTTTGTCATCAGGTCTTCCTGGTAACATGCAGATAATGACACATTTTGGAGAATAAACATTTCAGTAAAAAAGGTAAAATCATGGGTCTTTGAGGGCGAGCTGTCATGTTCTACAAAGTATGTCTGCTGTACTTGTGAATGGCTTAACGACCTGCCTGTGTGTGTGTGTGTGTGTGTGTGTGTGTGTGTGTGTGTGTGTGTGTGTGTGTGTGTGTGTGTGTGTGTCCTGACTTCCCAGGGTACCAAATATGTCCTTGCCCCTAGAAGGTTGTCGTCATAGCAACGGCACTATCCTCCAGCGAAAATAAATCGTCTTTCGAATTGACGGAAGTTTGACGCAAAAGTCAAGCGGATGAGACCGACTGAAACGAAACTGTAGATGGGGTACATCATGGCTATCATCTTAAAGCCGCAAAACGCACTTTTACTTAAACTAGACGGTCGCTCGAGAAAACCCCAAGCCGTTGTTACTGTTGCTAGTATGGTCGACTCAAAGGATGACGTCAGTTTTCGTTGTGACTATTTTCTGTTGTGAAGCAGAAAACAGCGAATGATACGATTTAAGTCTGTCGCCTTAAAAATTCTACATTTTTACAAATATTTATAATGTCATGACAAACACAATTACGAACATAAATCAGCTGCGTTTAGAACCCGCAAGCACTGAGATCTACCTGACTAATACTCTTATAACAGTCTTAAACATATTCAACGCTTTACCTGCAAACGGTTATGAGATTCCTGCGTTCCACCGCCACGTTTCGAGACGAGGCTGACTTCGAGACATCTACCGTAGCCATCGTTGCCTGCACACAGCCCGGCTCCATACGGAGACGGTTCGGCGACCGGCCCGCTGCTTCGCTCCTGAATCACGAGACCCCTCCCTTGTGAAACACTCTTCTCATGCGTTCTTCGGTTCCCGGTGAAACGATGGAGGCGCATCCGAAATCCGCTCGCTCTTTGCCTTCCAGGACCGGCGAAGTCCCCAGGTAAATAGACACTATCAGTGACAATGGACAATATCCAATCGGTGTGACATGTAACGGCTCCTGTCCTGTCACCCTCTCCCAGGTTTCCAGCAAACGGCTTTACATCGCCTCCCACCTTACATCATGATGACCTCACTAAATATGATGACGGGTAAGAGGCACACTTCGGACCGTGTAACCGCTGCGTGTTGTCAAGTTACCACGCAGGTAACTGGATCTTACATCCTATTAAAACATGAATACAAAAACACACTCAGCATATTTACCAGGAATCCTGTTTAACGGCGACACATTCGAACATCGCCCACTATGACCATGGGTGATGAGGAATGTCAATGATTAGTAATGTCGACACCGCTAACTGTCTCATTCATAAGGAACTTAGGAGAGGAGACAGGAGAACAGACAAGCGAAACAGATAACAGTTAAGCAGGGTACAGTCGGGTATAGTCGAGGACTTATTTTTGGCGAAAATATTAGTTGAACCTTTCAAACGTTTTCTTCAGAAATATTTTTGAAAGCTTTAAAAAAAAAAACTTAAATTTTTGTTCCAAAATGTTTGTAAAACATTTTTTCCAGCCATTCAAAACGTTGCATCCACATACATGGTGAAAAGAGAGGGGAGAAATGTCAAAATATCACTGATGTAATTTCATAAGTTCACCACTAGATGGGGCGCATGGTCCGTGATGCATTGTAATAGAGTCAGTAGTGAGACGTCATCTTTCTCAGGTAAATGCTAAATATACTTCCTGCTAAATATGTGTGCGCCAGGGTTGCCACATCGGTGATTTTCCAGGCAAATCGGGCTACTCTGTGTTGGTCGCGATTTGATGGTTCTATTTTTAAATATAACTGCCACATGTCTTCTCCGTGGTGGCCTGCGTTGGAGAGGGAAACAGGACCTGCACACACTTCCTTTTGTAAAGAGTCTCCTTTCTCTCATCAAGTTATTGTTGCTCCGTGTCTCTGTTTGGCGGTGATAGGAATCAGTATTATTCAATTATTTGTTGTCATGCACCAATGCAAAGTAAAAAAAATAGCAGAAAAAAGGAATATGTAAAATCACCATCATTTTTACATTTTATTGGATACATAAATATGTTAACTTCTCTGTTGTAGAGCCCAAAAATATGAGGCTGGTTCCAGGTATTTTGAGCTGATTTTGACATTCGTTGGATTGTAAATCTTTGCTGGAAATAACGTTTTTATAAGTTTACAAAAACAAGGAATTCATTCCAGTCAGCAGGTGCATACAATGCCACAATAATCAGATCCGATTACAGCAAACTGATATTTAGTCCCCCAAAATCAAGCAGTTAAACTCAATTCGGAATCTTCACAGATTCCCATAACCTCACCTCTCCTCATCCCTCCCCTCCTCACCTCACCTCCCCTCACTTCTCCTCACCCCTCCTCACCTATCCTCTCCTCACTTCTCCTCACCCCTTCTCACCTCTCCTCTCCTCTCCTCACCCCTCCTCACCTCTCCTCACCTCTCCTCACCCCTCCTCGCCCCTCCTCACCCCTCCTCAACTAACCACTCCTTACCCCTCCTCTTCTCACCCCTCTTCTCCTCTCCTCGCCCCTCCTTACCTCACCTCTCCTCACGCCACCTCACCCTCTCGTGGGCTGAGATGGGTGTGGGCTTTCAGCATCATCGTCCATGTGTTGAAAAACCGTTTTATTTTTAGCCGTCTCCTACCATCATTTAGTGTTGTTATTCATCTTAGTCATGTTGTGTGTCTGAACGAGAGAGGAAACAGTGCAGCACACTGGCTTGGTGTCTCCCTGTCCTCCTGCCCTCAGGTCTTCCTGTGAAATTCCAGACTGTGTTGTGAGGCTGTTTGGGGCAAGAGGGCTCAGGGAGGGAAAGTTTGATGTTGCCTTTCACCTTCAGCTTCCCCACAGTCATGTCTCCCAGTCGGCTAGGCTTGCTATAGCTAACCAATAGCTTTCTTCAACAGAAGGGGGAAATAAGACATGTTTCGCTACAGATGCTTGCCTAATGGTACTGTTTTCAAAACACATAGGTCATTGTGCCTGCAACAGTAACTCAAAAGATTAGACGTCTTTCAAGTTTGCGGAACAAAGATGAAACTAGTCCGTGCGCTGGAGTTCAAACAGATAGACGCCGCAGAGGAAGGAGAGAATAAAGATGAGCAGAAGATGTTTTTCCATCTGCAGCCTGGGTCAACAGTCAGTGTAGCAGAGGTCAATATTTGACAGTAGAGGAAGAGGGGCCATCTCTCAAGCTCAGGAAGAGAGTCAGCTGCCTGGAATGTTTCTACCCTTCGCGAGAAGCAGACATGGTACAATCCACACATGGTACTGTCCACACATGGTACAGTCCACACATGGTACAATCCGCACATCCTTCACTCAAGAACATGTACAGAAACTCATGTTTAAAAAAAACTGGTAAATGATTGAAGTGCTGACTACACTTTGACACTCAAGTTAGAGCAAAGGTGTGGGCTCAGACGCATACTAACGTATAAAGCAGCTGATACTACTACCTGTTTAGGGTGAGGTAACTGGACTTCACATCATATCTATACATGAATGCGAAAAGACACTATATGCCAAGTCCTGTTTGATGGTGACCATGTCTCTCATCATGGGCATGGGTGATGAAGAACACATCCTTCCATCCATCCATACACATCCATCCATCCATACACACATCCATACACACATCCACCCATCCATACACACATCCATACATCCATCCATACATGTACCAGTCATTTGTCTGCTTATCGATGTATCTTTCCATCCATTTATCCCTCCATCCCTCCAACCATCTACTGGCTCATCAGCCTCTGCACTTTGTCCATGAGGATGGGTATAGCTCAATGGTAGAGTGGCTCCCCTCCTCTCTGGACTGGACCAAACATGTCAAACGCTGCTCCTCTGGGCCGGGGGACAGGAAGTGTCTCTGAGCCAGGGGACAGGAAGTGTCTCATAGCAGGACAGGGCTAGACAGGAAGTGTGTCTGAGCAGGACAGGGTTAGACAGGAAGTGTGTCTGAGCAGGACAGGATTAGACAGGAAGTGTGTCTGAGCAGGACAGGATTAGACAGGAAGTGTCTCATAGCAGGACAGGGCTAGACAGGAAGTGTCTCTGAGCATGACAGGTTAGAGAGGAAGTGTGTCTGAGCAGGACAGGTTAGACAGGAAGTGTGTCTGAGCAGGACAGGGTTAGACAGGAAGTGTGTCTGAGCAGGACAGGATTAGACAGGAAGTGTGTCTGAGCAGGACAGGTTAGACAGGAAGTGTGTCTGAGCAGGACAGGTTAGACAGGAAGTGTCTCTGAGCAGGACAGGTTAGACAGGAAGTGTCTCTGAGTAGGACAGGGTTAGAGAGGAAGTGTGTCTGAGCAGGACAGGTTAGACAGGAAGTGTGTCTGAGTA
This sequence comes from Plecoglossus altivelis, assembly GCA_036571765.1. Taxonomy (NCBI): domain Eukaryota; kingdom Metazoa; phylum Chordata; class Actinopteri; order Osmeriformes; family Plecoglossidae; genus Plecoglossus; species Plecoglossus altivelis. The sequence goes on from BROE01000007.1 coordinate 15,144,674, forward strand.
GGACAGGGTTAGAGAGGAAGTGTGTCTGAGCAGGACAGGTTAGACAGGAAGTGTCTCTGAGCAGGACAGGGTTAGAGAGGAAGTGTGTCTGAGCAGGACAGGTTAGACAGGAAGTGTGTCTGAGTAGGACAGGGTTAGAGAGGAAGTGTCTCTGAGCAGGACAGGGTTAGACAGGAAGTGTGTCTGAGCAGGACAGGGTTAGACAGGAAGTGTGTCTGAGCAGGACAGGGTTAGAGCTCTGCTGTGATTTGATCTAGACTGTCTTCACATCTACACACACCTGATCTGTTCTCTGCTCTGTCTTTTAGTAGGTTTCTTACATGAATAAAATCCCTTCACAATCACAACTTCAAATACCATTTTTTTCTTTATTGTTTTTTTACAAAAGGCCACCTAACGGTGTGATACGTGAGGGGTGTGGAGGACCATGGACGAAATACCGCTTGGGTTGTTTGCTGTTGGACGGATGCCAGTGCGTCCCCGTGGTTGTTGGGTTTTCCACATTTCTGTGTTGGTGTCCACGCCCCTTTACGATGAATCTTAGTGTGGCTTAATGTGCTTGCCCGCAAGTTTTTTTTTGTAAACTGACTACAGGATAGATTAAACCCCGCCAGTTTGTGTTTAACTCCATTTTCCCACTTATTCCCTTTTCGCTCTCTTCTCTGCACCGCCAAAATCAATGTTTTTGTCCCCACACATAACTCCCACCTAGCAGCAGGACAGTTTATTTTGATGTTTGTTATTACACTTTTTTAAATCACAAAGTCAGTTCACTTGGTGTATGGTCCTTTAAATCTACCACTGGTTGTCTTGCAAACCAAGTTTGCCCTCTCTAAACGAACATGCGACAAGCCACACGAAGAGCACCTCTAGACGTGTTACAACGTAGAAACAGATTTTACAGATTTTACAGACATATATATCTATACCAGATATTTACACAACAGCAGTCAAATAAAGATGATCCATCCTTTACACACGGCGACGCGCTGGAAGAGAAGCATGTGAGACACATGACGACACGACACGGACCACGGCAGTCTGGCTGGTCAGCCTCGCTCCTTCCCCCTTCAACGCTGCAACGCCGTTGCTATGACGACGCCTCGAGGAGGCCCTGAAGATCAATAACCCCGTGATGGGTGTAGGGGGACGGACCATGGTGTCCAGTCTGGTGGGATAAAGACTGTCTCCAAATCACAGCATGGTCTCCAGTCTGGTGGAATGTAGACTGTCTCCAAATCACAGCATGGTCTCCAGTCTGGTGGAATGTAGACTGTCTCCAAATCACAGCACGGTCTCCAATGTGGTGGAATATAGACTGTCTCCAAATCACAGCACGGTCTCCAGTCTGTTGGAATGTAGACTGTCTCCAAATCACAGCATGGTCTCCAATGTGGTGGAATGGCCAGACACACTGTAAAATATCCAGCCATCAGCTACAAGGCGCAGAGTGAAGTAACATCTGATATAAACTGACCTCTCCATTGCAGAAACAGTAGATAAACGCCACAAAGAACCCCTAAAAGACCAGAGAGATAAATGTCGTCCATCAACAACAAGTTCATCTCTTATTTCAGTGAAGTGTGTTTCTGTGTGTACCTGACCTGAGAGGAGTTGAAGAACATCTCATAGTGCATCTGTACCTGCCAGAGCAGGCTGGACACATGGGTGTAGGGGAGGGCCATGAACACCATGTAGTGAACCCCGAACAGAGGCATCAGAACCAGGGTGGACTTTAGTAGCTTCCTGTTGATGGGGGACACGTTCAGGAACAACCATGTCTTTACATCACATCAGGTCCTCCATGTTGTATCGCTGTCTCGTAAGAGACTGCAGCCACATTGTTTGCACTCGGTTTTTGCTTGACTCAGAGATGAGTGTGTGTGTGTGTGATTGTGTGTGTTTGTGTGTGTGTGACTGTGTGAGTGTGTGATTGTGTGTGCATGCGTGTGTGTGAGTGTGTGTGTGTGTGAGTGTGTGTGTGTGTGTGAGTGTGCGTGTGTGTGAGTGTGTGTGCATGCGTGTGTGTGTTTGTGATTGTGTGTGTGTGTGTGTGTGAGATCACCTCACCTGTACTGCTGTCTGGGGTCCAGAGTTCCAGTGTTTGTCTCCCACAGCTTGGAGGCCAGAACACGGATGATGTTCAGAAAAAGGAAGAAGTTCACCTACAGGAAACAGTTGTAGTTTTAAATCACCTACAGGAAACAGTTGTAGTTTTAAATCACCTACAGGAAACAGTTGTAGTTTTAAATCACCTACAGGAAACAGCTGCTTTGGTTTAATAACCGGTTTAATGTTTCCTCTAGTTCATCTGAAACTCCAGCTGTATAAGCTGTGTTTAAAACAGTCTCTTACCACAATAGCTGCTAGAATGGGAACCTGGTAGATCCACTTCAGATTTCCTGCACCAATGTCCCAACATCTGTGCACAGGATAGACACCATAAGAGGGTGTGAGGGAGAGAGCTCGTGTGAACGTTGTAAAAATACGTTTGTCACTGTTGTGTAAGAGCTAGCAACGCCCTGCTCAGACCGACTCACTGTGTGTCCGCAAGAGACGCCCGAGCGCTCACCCAGATGGACACGAACACTGCAGGAACACCTGTCAGAGAGACAGGAGGCAGGTACAGGCAGGAAACAAGTCAGGTGACATCAATCACCCCTTCCATACACCAGGGGGACCGTTAACCAGCGAAGCCTCTCTCGTCCAATCACTTTCAGTAAACCAATCAACCAAGCGAACAATCACTCAGCCTCATCAGTCAATAAACCGATCGCTTAATCAGTAGTCAGTCTCCGGTTTTCCAACCACCTCACCCCAGCCGATGATGGTGAGGGCCCACAGGTAGTTCTTGTCGGAGAGGAAGGCCATGAAGATTAGGCTGTGTAGGTACAGCCCCTCCACCAGGATCCAGTAGTGATTGGTCGCCAGGAAATACAGGAAGAGAGTCACTGCCACCTTGCACCCCACCTGATGACATCACAGATGACATCACGCATGACATCGCAGATCGCCTCATGCTTCTCAGGGTTACACAGATCAGAGACCAAGGAGAGAGACAGGGAGAGAGAGAGGGAGAGAGACCAAGGGGAGAGACAGGGAGAGGGAGGGAGAGAGGCAGGGAGAGAGACAGGGAGAGAGACCAGGGAGAGTGCAGGAAGAGAGACAGGGAGAGAGACAGGGAGAGAGACAGGGAGAGAAACAGGGGCAGGGAGAGAGGCAGGGAGAGAGAGCAGGGAGAGAGACTAGGGTGAGAGATGAGGGAGGATGTACCAAGTAGGGCCTGGGCTGCAGGTCCTGGTCATCAGTCTCGTCAGTCACAGCGTACAGCACAGCATCCTTCACAAAGATGCTGATTGCACGGCACATGAAGGAGGTGAAGAGGTGGATGTGGATGTAGTTCCTGGTGCAGTGGAGACGTCTGAAGGAGGGAGACATTAAGACAGAGACATTAAGACAGAGACATTAAGACAGAGACATGGAGACAGACAGAACATATAAGAGAACAAAACAAAAGAGAGAGATTTACACGCCTTGAAATACTCTCCTCCATCCAGCCCTCCCTGCCACGGACATGCTCTCTACACGAGACAACTCGTGAACAAGAAACTTCAACAGTCCAGAGTTAGAAACAGATTCCAGAGCAGATTGCAACACAGAGCCTTGGGCTGTGTAGAGCTACACACACAACTACAC
>BROE01000007.1:15149057-15159773 GCA_036571765.1 Plecoglossus altivelis
TGTTTGATGGGGCTGGAATTGCTGTGTGGAGTTTTGAATTTGGTCTGGACTGTTACCAAGGTTTGAATAATGGGGTACATCTACAAGGTCTTGAAGAGTTCTTCTTTCAACTATAGACTGTGGCCTATAGCCTAAGTATTCCTGCATTCATTACATGTTCATGTCATCATGACTGTGCGTTTTGTATTGTTAATAGCTGGGTGAGTCATTTGTACTATTGGATTATGGTATGTTAATTTGTTTTGGGTTTATTATTGTGCATTTCACTGTTGTTGTTTTTTCATAATATATCACTACGAAGAAAATAATTTAAAATTTAGTTCTATAGTTTTTTTACATCAAACAATTGAAAGATGTGAAAAGTTGGTATGTAGATCCCTCCCTAAAATATTTTCAGATTTATAGTAAACTTTTACCATAGAAGTACGAGTTTCTTATAACGTGATCACATTTGTGAACACACACACACACTTGTGCAAACACACACGATATGCACGTGAACACACACACTCGTGAACACACACACACACACACAGGATCAAGGATCAGGATCAAGACAGGTCTGGATCTAACATCAGAACAGGATCAAGACAGGTCTGGATCTAACATCAGAACAGGATCAAGACAGGTCTGGATCTAACAATCAGAACAGGACCAAGACAGGTCTGGATCTAACAATCAGAACAGGATCAAGACAGGTCTGAATCTAACATCCAAATGAAAATAACTAAAGCGTTTCTTCGGCCGAGGCCTGACCATTAGGTTTCTATATTTACGTCCGTGTTTCTATCGTAACGTTCATTTCACAATTTTGCGTCACTTATCAGCACAAGCTCTCCTTCATGCACACAGCCTTCAGCTTCTCTGCTGTTCTTATGACATCAAAGATCTGCTATCATGATGCACGTCTGCAGGATATTGAGCTCTTTCTGTTTTGTGCTCCAGGTCACTACAGCTGTGATAAAATGACTTGAACTCAGTGGCATTATTCCAGCATGTGGCATTGAGATGTAAAAACAGATCAGAAGGAAAGTTTCACATCAGAATGAAAGTCACAGAAAGTTAAACCAAGGACACAAATCACAGCTTCTTTGTGGGACAAGCTCATATGGTGTCTAGTCTGAGGTTTACACACACACAACACGCAACACCGCTACCACACACAACACGACACATCACACCACCACACACACACACACCACACACACCACACACATGCACCACACACACACACGCACAGCACATGCAACCCACACGCACACGCACTAACACGAACACACAACACACACATCACACACGCACAACAAAACACACACCAACACACCAACACGCACACGCACCACACACACACAACACACAGTCATCCAACAGAGGGCAGGGGACACAGCAGGTAACGGCACGATGTCAATCACACCATACGGTGCAAACCCGCAAGAGGCGAATGCCAAAGCCGCCTTTTGCAGCGGGCGGTGTTCGTGACCTACAATATTCGCGGGAGCACACACACACACACACACAAGCCCCACACAGTGAGAACATACTCCACAATCTATATTTAGAACTACCACAACACATGCACACCCGTGCACCCACCTACACTCGCACTCACATCACACTATACTTCTTTGCCATTCAACACATCTACCATCGCTCACACAAGCACTCGGGCGACTATCACACAGCATCTATATATCTATACAGCCGAGTGAGAATGCACAAGCAACGCACACCCACTCCAAGCACATAACGAGAACCCTAAGGACGCACCACACCAACACACATCGCACAGACGAGATACAGCTCATCACCTTCGTCTGTGGTTATTACACGACAAAAGCACACATGCACAGCACGAACACGCACACACGACCAGCATCACAACTAACAAACACACGGCAGTCACAACCAGGCAGGTGAAGCCCACACATGCAGCGCACACACACAGTTACACACCAGCTAGAACCAGCACACTCACACAGAGGACCAGAACGCATCACTCACAACACACACATCCACACTAATATCTACCACCACGGAATACATCGCAATCCGAGAGTTGAGTGGACATCGCAAGCCACACTACAGACACACAATAACACATACACGCACCAGCACAGGAGAGCTGAGAAGCGAGAAAGAGAGCGAGTCACACACAGTACACGAGGCGCAGCACCACGCAGCAGAACAACACAGCAAGCCACTCGAAGCATATCAGCAATCAGCTGCGCGGCACAGCGAGTTATCACACAGCAACCGACTCACTCTATGAGTCAATCACCACACAATACTCATTAAAACAGATCATACATCAGAACAGGCACAAGAGACACACAGTATGCTGCGAACAGCCACACTCACCATCAACACCACCAACGAAGGAACAGGTGACGGCAAGCATGGTCTGACACTTTATGCACACAACACCATAACACACGCAGCGACTACTACGCTGCCACATATTACACACGCACACACACACATTGTTAGATATAGCACTGAGCTAGTCGTACATACATTCTCACAACACTAACAGCACAGAATAACATTACACACACATCTCGCATCTTTTGCCCCTACCCCGCTCTGTGCACTAACGCACCATCACTCAAGTACATGGGCATCCAAGCACGGACTATAGACACTATCCGGAGCCATCACCATATCAACTGCAGTCCTCTCGCTTTCATCTTGTCCAGCTGTCGCTCCGCGTACTCTCGCTCCTCTCGCTACTCGTGGGTTGTCTTTGTGCTGGCACTGCAGAGTCGAAGTAGCAACAAGAGGGTAGAGATCCTGTCTACAGACAATCCCCCGTCGTGACTCGCACATTATCTGAGTCGATGCTCCTGGGAGGTATCGGGTGCATTATCAACATGTGCTGCCGATATACACGCATCTCTTGGTCAACTAAGATAACAGCACAGTCATAACCATAACAGTCCCTTACTCACTCATACACACAGGGTCATACACATGCACATAGTCATACACACACAGTCATACATACATAACCCTTGCTCTCGCCTTTGTCTAATCCATCACCATCAAGAATACACACAGACTATCTCCGGTCTCATCTTGGTTCCCGCTGGTGTCCTCTCACATCTCGGTCAACACCATACTATCCTCCTGCTCTTCATATCGCCAGAGCCTCTATGCCGCTGTTGTAAAACTATGATCTTCCCACTCAGCTCCTGTTCTTACCTAGAAGCAGACCTACAATCTATTGTTCTAGACGCAACTCTATCCTAGTTCTAGAACCAGACCGTCCACGATCTGTTCTTAGAACACTGTGCAGCACCCTTCTACTATTCTGTTCTGAGAGGTTTTGATTACTCTCCACGTGACTCTGCTCTCTATTCTCTCGTTTTCTTTGAGTGTAACCTCTACACCTCCTAATACTGTTTATGTAACCCAGCACCCTCCCACCCGCTGTTCTAGAATCGCACCCCTCTATCCACTCTGTTCTAGAACCAGACCTCCACCCTGTTCTAGAACCACACCTCTATCCTGTTCTAGAACCACACCTCCATCCTGGTCTAGAGCCAGACCTCCACTCTGTTCTAGAACCACACCTCTATCCTGTTCTAGAGCGTCTGTCCAAGCTGTGAGTTCGGGAGTGTCTGCTCTTCAGGAGCCTTTGTCATCCGTCTGCCTGCTGGACGATCTGATGCTTCCAGGTGTTGTGAACCGCTCGCTCGGGGGTGTTGTATGTAGCGAGCGGGTGTCAGGCCCTGTTCCAGCGCCAGACCCCTGCGGCCACGCGGACGCCCCGGGCCTCTCAGCCACGGAAGCACATAGACGCACAAGCAGCTATGTGTCCCTCGAACATTTCACAACCACACTGCAGAACTAGCAAAGATGCTACTAGCCCTCACACCTGGATGACTAGGGTGCACACGCGTAAGGAGAGCAGGGGGGAGGATGGATAAGAGAGAGGGCACCGCCGAGGACGTAGGACGTGAGGGCAAGGTGGTTGGTGAGGGTGAGGGAAAGACAAGGAGCGGCCACGGGCGGAGGGAACAGACGAGCTGGTAGGTGGGAGTATGTATGCAGGGGTTGAGGGGTAGGTGGAAGAGAGGAAGAGAGAGGAGAAGAGAAGAGGTTTGCGCATTATGGGAGGTGTGATTTGAGGAGAGGGTAGAGGAGTGGGGTGATGGCGATATGTAAGTATAAGGGTGGGATGGGTGGATGGAATATGGGGTGATGTAGTGAGGGAGAGGTATAGCAGGGCAGCAGTAGAGGGGGCAGTAGGTGGCAGGGAGCCAGAGGTGACACTGTGTGTAGATGAGAGTCTAAATAGACCAGGGGAGAGCGACGTCTCGAGAACTGGCTCTTACGCTGAAGGGAACACAAAGAGAAGAGGGAGACGGTCCGCGACTGAGAAGACGAGGGAGGGAGGGTAGAGAGAGGAAAGGGGAGGGACGACGACACCGAGGAGAGCGAGCGAAAGAAGAGAGCACAGGCACGAGAAGAGAAGGTCACGCAGACGGGAAAGCACGAGTAGTAGAGAAGGCGGATGGACGGGAAAGGAGAGGAGGGGGAGAGAGGGGGGGGGGGGGGGTAGGTGGAGAGGAGGTGGGGAGGAGATGGGAGGGAGATGGTGGGGAGAGAGAGAGATTGGAGGGGAGAGAGAAGGGAGGGAAAGAGAGAAGAGACAGAGCGCAGTTAATTTACTCGGCTCTACGGTATACATCATAGGGAAGCACTCACAGGATGGGCAAGTCAAAAAGGCATCGACACGATTGGGTGGAAGAACTCAAGCGACTCATTGTCCGGCATAAGTGTTCACGACAGCAGCTCAGCACAGTCCGCTAGAGCACACCTAGTTGTAAAGGTGCCAACTATTGCTGAGAAGGTCATAGGGGCGATAGATCAAGTTGTGCTTTGTGTGTGTGTCTTGATCAATGACTGTGTACAGATCCCTCGTTCCAATTATGTCTCTCCAGCCTGTCTAGACAGTCTCCCCTGTGTTGCGCTAGCTGTTGTAGCACCTAGAACCCCAACGCGCGTGCCGCTCGATGTCTCTTGTAACTCTCTGATGCACAGTGGTCACACTGTCCGACCATGTGGATGACACATTCTTTTCAGACAAGATCGATCCATCAGGCCGAAGCGGTGCACCGAAGAACTTCTTCACAGAGACCACGATGAGGAGGGCTTGGATGCGAACTAGATCCATCTCCCATTAGCAATTAAATCTAGACCATCTACACCGGGTCAGTGATTAGGTTACAGTCGTTCTCTTGAGGTTGCGTGCAGTTGCAGAGCAGATGGTCTCTCTCTGTCGAGGAGCTGTTACGACCTCATCCAACAACAGACACTTCACATCCTTGCTGCGCTGCCACCATGCGTCCTGATAATAGTGGGTCTCGGAACAGACAAACGGCTCATCTGCGCTGTTGTGTCTAAAGTCAACAAGATGACTGATCAGCATCATTCTCGGTGGTTTGTGTGGTGGCTTAAGTGATTATGTGGTCGTCCTTGTTGACGGTAGTGTGGACGGTGGCGTTGTGTGCGGTGCGTTGCTGGTGTGGGTGTCAGTCGGTGCGTGTGGTGGTGTCGTAGTGTGGCGTGCGGTGTGTGAGCGTGTGCCTATCTGAGTTGCGTGCCGTCAGTGTTGTGTCGGAGCGCGCATAACTAGTCGTGTGGTGTCGTCGTCACGCTTGTGCGTGCCGGTGTGTGTTAGGTGTGTGTGGTGTGTGTGGTGTGTTGCGGTGCGTGCGTGTGCGTGCGTGTGTGTGGTCCTGAGGTGTGAGGTGGAGTGTGTGCGCTGTGTGGCGGTGGCGTGGGTGCGTGTGGTGTGTGTGCCGGGTGTGTGCGGTGTGTGCGGTGCGTGCGGTGTGGGATTAGTGGGTGTCACAGTGGCTGCCATGTGTGTGGGTGTGCTCCACGGCGCGGAGTCTCTGCTGCTTGGCTGCGCTCGCTCTGAACTGTGTGGTAGGTGGAGCGCTGGTTCCTGGGGATGGGGGTTTTCGGGCAAGTCTCTCTTCGGTGCGGTCTGCTTACAAGGGGTGCGCTTCCACCGTGAATGGGGTGGGCTTGTTCGTGGTTGTTTCAGGTGTGTGGAGTACATTCAAAGCGTTCTCCAAGGTGAACCCCTGGATGGTTGGGCGCTGTGACAGGTAACATTGTGTCGGTGTGTGTGTGGTGTGTGCGCCCCTGTGTGTGTTTTTTGATGGTGTGTGTTGGTTCTGTGGGTTTTATTTGTGTTTATTTCACTGGCAGGGATGAAATACATGCTAACAATGCAATGCATAATTAATCATGCATACAATAATCTCCACGCCCTCTCTCCATACACAACCTTCTTCATCCCTCTCTCTCGCCTTTCTTCATCTCCTGCTGCCTCACTTCCTCCGTCTCTCAGTTTCTCTCTTCTCTCACTTGCCCTCTCAGTGTCTGGTCGTTTCTCATTCGCTGTGCCCGCCCCGTCTTGACCGCATTCTCATCTCGCTTTATCCTTTTCTTTCTCTTGTCTGTCTTACTTGTAAATCTGCTCAGAGTAATCGCCATGTCACAGAATACTATCCTACTTCCAGCTCTCAGCTGCTCTGGAGGAGCTGAGAGCTGGAAACCTCAGCTCTGTCCAGGACCCCTAGTTTCCTCTCTTTCTTTCTCTTCTCTTCGCGCCAGACCACTCTATAAAGATCACTCTATATACACCTCTGCAACTTAATCCAGAGCTCTCTACCTAGACCACTCTATTTAGATGTTAAACACAATCCAGACCGCTCTATCCAGACCACCACAACTCAATCCAGACTGCTCTATCCAGACCGCTCTATCCAGACTGCTCTATCCAGAGTGCTCTCTCCAGACTGCTCTATCCAGACCGCTCTATCTAGACCGCTCTATCCGGACCCCTCCAACTCTTCCCAGACCTGTACAGCTCCATGCACAGGGCCTCCTCTACCCTGTGCCCCACACAGCCTTCATCTGTTAGCTAACATCACGCTATAAATCCTCCAACACACTCTCAACACCCATTGGCATTCAATAATGAAGTCTTTTCCGATCGATGCATAGCAGTAATTTGTCCTTGCTCTCCTTGTCTGCTGGGATTTTAGCTGACAGGGAAACAATTGCAGGAGAACATGGCCCCTGTCGTGGTGCTGATGGAGCTCCCCGCACAATGGACTGGTCCAGGGCATCCGCTCTTTCCTCCATGGAGATGGAGAGATGGCCCACAGAAGAACAAGGGCTGGTGCTGGGGTGAAGGGTCAACGTTTGGGACTGGAGGTAAGGGGTGAAGGGTCAAGGTTTGGGACTGGAGTTGGGTGTCAGGTCTGTATAGGGACCTTTCACATGGATCTGATGGAGAGCAGATTGGGAATTGGTGGAAGTCAGTGGACTGGTTCAAAGCATTTCTCTTCCTCTTATCTGAAACGTTAAAGGTTGGGTTAACCTTTGTAGTTTGAGAGACTAATAAGGAATAACCCGCAGGTGTTTATTATAGATGAATAAACTGGTCTGCTGCTGGTCTGACTAGTGCTGCTGGTCTGACTAGTGTTGCTGGTCTGACTAGTGCAGCTGGTTTGACTAGTGTTGCTGGTCTGACTAGTGCAGCTGGTCTGACTAGTGCTGCTGGTCTGACTAGTGCTGCTGGTCTGACTAGTGTTGCTGGTCTGACTAGTGCAGCTGGTTTGACTAGTGTTGCTGGTCTGACTAGTGCAGCTGGTTTGACTAGCTGCACTAGTCTGGGCTCAGACTGTAGGAGTCATTCCCTGAAGCCAGGTCAAGCAGACCTCTAGTAACCACAGAGTCTGATGTGAGTCTGGACAGAGTACTAGTAACCACTGAGTCTGGTGTGACTCTGGACAGAGTACTAGTAACCACAGAGTCTGATGTGAGTCTGGACAGAGTACTAGTAACCACAGAGTCTGGTGTGAGTCTGGACAGAGCCATCTTCTCTTCAACACAGAGATATCGATCACACAGTAACGCAGAGCAGAGCAACCCTGTCACTGCTCACTGATCTACTGCTGGTGAGAGTGATGGAGAACCTGTCATGGAGAACCTGCGATGCAGAACCTGTGATGGAGAACCTGTCATGGAGAACCTGCGATGCAGAACCTGTGATGGAGAACCTGTCATGGAGAGGCTGTGATGCAGAACCTGTGATTGAACGTATCGAAACAGACCACCACCATACAAGTACGACTAACAATGTAACAATAACTGCTTTCCATAATACATCATAACGTTGTATAGGAACCATATAAACTAGTATATATGACAGTAAACCTTTATGCTCAAGAGTCATTGTTCTCCCTCCCATGTCGTCATCAGATTGTAGCACAAGCTAGAGAATCTCTAAACTGCCACCAACAGTTCACGTTTCTGAGATTGCCGTTAGATACAACGCGTTGAGAACGTTTTCCCAATTTTATGCACCGTCTTGCCTTCTCGATACCATTACGAGATAGTCTGCTTGCCAACTGCACCGACACCACCCAGAAGTGTTCTATCTTACCCTGCCTTTATGGAGCAATAGCTGCAATTCGCCATCTTCTTCCCTGTGCGTGTTAGTGTTCATCCTGCCTTTTTACTGTCAGGTGTTTGCCTCCACCTCACATCTATCTGTCCGTGTGGGTTCTACTTGTATGCTAAATGCAAGAAGACTGAATTTCTCGATGTATGCTGGTAAAACCATACTTACAATACGTCACTCCACTTTCACTGTGTACACACTCTAAGTTAAGAATTCAGACATAAGTATCTCAACCTCTCTTTGACGCATACATTGAGCAGTTGTGCTCTCGCAGAAAACACATAACAGTATTTATGTCAACACTATGACAATATCACACTCGCAGCAACTTATGACCTTATGAAACAACTATAATACCAACATTGAGTTTGTGTATTTATGATATATTGGTAGACTCACCAGAGCACTGGCTGAGGCCAACAAACAGCTGAGGAGGACAAATACACATGTTTTCCTAACAGGACACATGACTGCTTCGTGTTGGTTTGACTGGAACTTTAAATCATGAAGACCCCTTGTCTTCACATCTGGACAGAGTACTAGTAACCACAGAGTCTGGTGTGAGTCTGGACAGAGCCATCTTCTCTTCAACACAGAGATATCGATCACACAGTAACGCAGAGCAGAGCAACCCTGTCACTGCTCACTGATCTACTGCTGGTGAGAGTGATGGAGAACCTGTCATGGAGAACCTGCGATGCAGAACCTGTGATGGAGAACCTGTCATGGAGAGGCTGTGATGCAGAACCTGTGATGGAGAGGCTGTGATCGAGAACAGACCACAACAATACAAGTACACTAACAATTGTAAACAATAACTGCTTTTCCAATGCATAGTATTGTATATGAAACCATTATAATACTATTGCTAAACCTCAGCTTTCAGAGTCATTGTTGCTCCCTCTCATGTCGGTCACATGATTGAGGCACAGCAGAGAAGCAAACAGTCCACATCATTTCACGTTTCTCAGATGCCGTAAAGTCAGACGGCAGGATGAAACGTTTTCCCATTTTCACGCTTCTTGCCTTCGATACAATGACTGAGGTGCTCTTGAGCAAGGCACCGAACCCCCATGACTGAGGTGCTCTTGAGCAAGGCACCGAACCCCCATGACTGAGGTGCTCTTGAGCAAGGCACCGAACCCCCAATTGCTTCCCGGGCGCTGGAGCAATAGCTGCCCACTGCTCCGGGTGTATGTTCACTGTGTGTGCGTGCGGTTGCCCACTACTCACTGCTGTGTGTGCACTTGGATGGGTTAAATGCAGAGGCTGAATTTCGAGTATGGGTTACCATACTTGACAATATGTCACTTCACTTCATGTTACAGATAAGTAAGGATTCGGAAAGGATCTCACTCTCTCTTTGAGCAACTTGGAGCAGTTGGCTGCAGAAACTACACACAGTATCATGTCAGACACATGACAATATCACACCAGCACATCTAAAACACCCCAAAATCACACCAGAACAATGTAATAATTTATGAAACAACTATAATACCAACATTGAGTTTGTGTATTTATGATATATTGGTAGACTCACCAGAGCACTGGCTGAGGCCAACAAACAGCTGAGGAGGACAAATACACATGTTTTCCTAACAGGACACATGACTGCTTCGTGTTGGTTTGACTGGAACTTTAAATCATGAAGACCCCTTGTCTTCACAGCTTATCACAGCTCCTTCAGATGACTGGATCCTTTCTTAGGGGGTTGGTAGGAAAGACTCAGCCCGAGACAGAAAGTGCTTCTCCCCAGCCCCACATCTCATCCCTGCCCCTGGAGGTCTCCTGTCCCTGGAGGTCTCCTGCCCCTGGAGGTCTCCTGTCCCTGGAGGTGTCCTTCCCCTGGAGGTCAACTCTTCCTGGAAGTCTCCAGTTCCCGGCTCATTAAAAGCCGGATAAGATGGCAGTCTTCATTTGCTAGGTGTTCTAGCCAAGGTAAGAGTACATCTATTACATGTTAAACGTTACCCATCTGGAAACCGTCACAAGACTTCTTTTAAAAAAGCGTTGAGGGCTGTCAGTGAAGAGGGATTCCTCTGCTGCTGCTGCTGGAAGGAGAGAATACCTCCTTCACCAGTTCACTGGTGAGGAACTGTCCTCCTGAGGGGAGGGGAGAGAAGAGAAGAGAGAGGGAGGGACAGGGTGAGAGAGGGAAAGGTGGAGAGAGATAGGAAGGTGGGAGAGAGATATATAGATAGGGAGACAAGGGGAGAGGGCGA
>BROE01000007.1:15163798-15175234 GCA_036571765.1 Plecoglossus altivelis
AGGGGGAGGAGACAGCTACAGGTGGGGTAGAGGTGGAGGAGCCAGCTACAGGTGGGGAAGAGGGGGAGGAGCCTGCTACAGGTGGGGAAGAGGGGGAGGAGCTAGTTACAGGTGGGGAAGAGGGGGAGGAGCTAGTTACAGGTTTGGAAGAGGGGGAGGAGACAGCTACAGGTGGGGTAGAGGTGGAGGAGACAGCTACAGGTGGGGAAGAGGGGGAGGAGCCTGCTACAGGTGGGGAAGAGGGGGGAGGAGCTGTACACATACTTCTCTCAGCTGCGTGTCAGTCCCAGAGTGTGTATTTGACTTCCTGGTGCTCTTCTTCTCTCCAGTTTGTGTGTGACGTGTCAGAGCTGAAGCATGTCCGTGCCTCCCTGGAGGAGCTGGGGGTCTCCACTCTGTCGTCCGGGATGGAGTTTGTGTCCCACAGCCCTGCAGTTCTACCTCCTGACCAGCTGAGGGCAGCATCTGCTATGCTGGAAGCCCTCCACGACCACCCTGATGTGGTCCGAGTCTGGGACAACATCCGGGCCCAGAGCTGAACCCTGCCTGGGTGGTCTCTGGATCTCCCTGTGGAAATGTACATTTGTAAAGTGGATAGATATCGGACAATGATCAGCATTGGATCTACTTGTCAGAGGACCCTAGGATAAAAAGTTCCTTGTAGAAGATCTGGATGTTGAACGGTCAGAAATTTAAAATCATCTCAAATTACCATTTGTGACCGTTTTGTGGGGGAAAAGGGGTATTTTATCTTGACCTTATTAAGGAAATGCCTTAAATGTAATGATCACAATGCTGAATAAAATATTTAAAATATAATTGAACTACCCAAAGTGTGTGTATGACCCATGGCATGGTCTGAATCACCACAAGGTTTATCTGGGGAACATAAGAAAAAAGAAAAGGTGTTTAAAAAGTGCTGGCAGAGGTTAAACCTGAAGGTTATTGAGACTCTGTGGCACAACATGGGTCATTATCCTCTCATATCAGCCCTGCCACCACACGCTTCATCAATACACATTCACATTAGCAACAAACGCCTGCAATGTATTGAGTTTTTGGACTTTGCAATTTTCCAGGTAGAGTTGGTGATGGAATCACACACCAGGGTTAGTGAGGAGTCCTGCTAGAGGATGTCTGAGTGCTGCAGTGGGAGAGGATGTCTGAGTGCTGCTAGAGGATGTCAGAGTGCTGCAGTGGGAGAGGACCTCAGCGTTTGTACTAAACAAAAACAGGAACAGTCCAATGTTGTGGCACGTAGCCCACTTCCTGTTATCTGTGATCTGGTATTGATTTGATTGTGTCGGCCTGCTGCTCCTGGCATGACATCGATCAGGTTCCAGTCTGAGTGAATGAGGCGTGGCTGTATGGACCTGTCCTACACTGGTCAGCCCACGGGGTCAGCCCCAACGCTGTATCGCAACAGAGCAGCAGTCAGACACACGTGGCAGGATAGGACAGCACCCAGGACAGCACCCAGGACAGGACTCAGGACAGCAGATCCAGGATCGGACCCAGGACAGCAGATCCAGAACAGCAGATCCAGGACAGGACCCGTACAGCACCCAGGACAGCACTCAGGGCAGCAGATCCAGGACAGCACTTAGGACAGGACCCAGGACAGCAGATCCAGGACAGCACCCAGGACCGGGCCCAGGACAGCAGATCCAGGACAGCACCCAGGACCGGGCCCAGGACAGCAGACACACTCCTACTGCTCTCGAGGACAGAAACCGTTCTGAGGCCCTGAGTGTGGAACGTACAAGGAGATTTCTACACTTCCTGAAGCTGTTAGAACCAGAGAAGAACAGCTGCGTGAGTAAGAGGGTCCGGGGGAAACGTGTTTCCCACTGGAGGATACTGAGTGGAGCAGAGACGCAGACGGCTGTCTGCAGAGAGCAGCCTTGTGGATCATCTCTGAAGGGTATGTGGACGGGCTGGGGAGGACAGGGAGGAGAGGCCCGTCTCAACAGCAGTGAATCCTCCTCTCTTTCTCTCCCTAACTCTGACCCCTGACACCAGCCTTAACATGTCAATCTTGCGAATGAGTAAAGCCAAACGTTTGTGTCAAAATAAACGCAGTATACAAAATCTTTCTTCCCCTTGTCCCCGATAGATCTCCCTGTTTCAGACCAGCTGAGATCCGACACAGATGCCATGAAGGACGGGTCTCCAGGTCACATGGGTGCTCCTCGCTTCAACCCAGAGCACCTGGCCCCTCCTGCTCCACGAGCGGAGCTGCTGGGCCCCTCCAAGGTGAAGGACCGGACCCAGCACGTCACTGAGAAAGTGACGCAGGTACGATAGTCGACGCCAACGTTCTGTTCCTCGAACTTTTATTGTGACGATCCTGTGTGTGATGGACTGTCCTGGGGGCTCCCACTGGCCGCATCCAAGTGGTTTATGTCTCAGAACAGAATCAATATTTACTAGCTATGTTATAGTGCATACGGTCAATATTGACATGTTTGTTCCATATTATAGGAATGCAGTTCTCATCAGTCAATACTGACACACTTAACTGCATGCCGTTATTCACAGTAGGTGTCAACATCCCCTAAGACAACTTCAAACGCCCACCAACATCGTACCAGTTATTTTCAACACGTCAGACAGGTAGTCCAGAAGACCTCTTGAGTCCTGCCTGGTAGTTTCCCCAGCATTGCCTGTATACAACAGCCATGCTTGTCAGTCAAAAACACCTGCTGCTGGAAAATGTCTCTCTGCAGGGTTCGGATCCTCATCGCTCATTCCCTCTGCAGGGCTGCACCCAGCAGCTAGTTAAACACACACTACCTCTGGTGCACACACAGAACTGCAGCTAGCTAAACACACACTACCTCTGGTGCACAACAGGACTGCAGCTGAGCTAAACACACACTAACCTTGGTGCACACACAGGACTGCAGCTAGCTAAACACACCTACTCTGGTGCACAACAGAACTGCAGCTAGCTAAACACACACTACCTCTGGTGCACACACAGAACTGCAGCTAGCTAAACACACACTACCTCTGGTGCACACACAGAACTGCAGCTAGCTAAACACACACTACCTCTGGTGCCCACAAACTGGAGCTGCAGTAACACACACTACCTCTGGTGCACACAGATGCAGCTGCTTAAACACACACTACAACTCTGGTTGGCACAAGCACAGAACTGCAGCTGGCTAAACACGCCTAGCCTCGTCTGGTGCACACAAGAACTGCAGCTAGTCTAAACACAGCACACGTACCGGGTCACATGGGGCCCACAGAACTGCAGCTAGCTAAACACACACTACCTCTGGTGCACACACAGAACTGCAGCTAGCTAAACACACACTACCATTGGTGCACACAGAGAACTGCAGCTAGCTAAACTGCCTCCTGCATGGGAACCACTGGTAACCATGTTTACCAGAAATGAGAGATTAGGAGAGTGTGTTCTTCTGCAGTTGATCTGATGGCAGCAGTGGTAACATGTAACCCTGTCATCTTATGTAGTCTCTCTCACTCTCCCTCTCTCTCTCTCCCTCAACCTGTCTCTCTCTCTCCCTCGCTCTCTCTCTCAACCTGTCTCTCCCTCACTCTCTCTTTCTCTTTCTCTCTCTCTCAACCTGTCTCTCTCACTCTAAACCTGTCTCTCTCTGTCTGTCTCTCTCGATCTCTCTCTCTCTCTCTCTGTCTCTCTCTCGATCTCTCTCTCTCAACCTGTCTCTCTCTCAACCTGTCTCTCTCTCTCTCTCTATCTCTCTCTCTCTCTGTCTCTCTCGATCTCTCTCTCTCAACCTGTCTCTCTCTCAACCTGTCTCTCTCTCTCTGTGAGGAATTTCTTCCTCGTCTCTGTGTGTTTGTTTGATGGGGTCATGTGTTGATTGCATGGTCAAAGGGTCAGATGATCAACTGAACACTCATCCAGGGAAATGGGTCTGATGGACAGGTACCTCCACTAGCCAGGGAAGCAGGACATCACATCTCTGCTGCTGTTTCATGTTACATTAAAAGCATCATTACATCTTACAGCCCCAGGCACTGTACCCTGACCAATGACAGGAGAGAAGGGTTTATAACTGCAGATGTCTTGATTAAAAAAGTCAGATACAATCATCTACAGACGATGATAAATGTCCGTTTTTTATCATGGTTCAAATTTAATCAACCAGATTATGAACTCTGACGAATACATCAATTTACGATGAATAACAAACAAACAGTTGATAACATTCCTACATTTCATGAGTAAATAAACTGAGTAAAAGTTGTGACGGTCCTCCTGCATGTTCCTGTCCAGGTGTTGTCTCTGGAGTCAGACATGCTTCCAGAGTATAAGCTCCAGCCTCTAGACACCTCCAGATGGACCCTGCTACACTACAGCCCCTTCAAGGCCATGTGGGACTGGTTGATTCTGCTGCTGGTTCTCCACACGGCCGTGTTCACCCCCTACTCTGCCGCCTTCCTCCTGGACGAACACAGACACGTGCGCAGGAGAAGCTGTGGGTACACCTGCAACCCTCTCAACCTGGTGGATCTGCTGGTGGACGTGCTGTTCATCGTGGACATCAGCATCAACTTCAGGACCACCTACGTGAACCATAACGATGAGGTGGTGAGCCAGCCTGGCAGGATCGCGGTGCACTACATCAAAGGATGGTTCCCCATTGATCTGGTGGCTGCCATACCCTTTGATCTGCTCATCTTCGGCTCCGGATCTGACGAGGTGAGGGCAGGTGAGGGGCAGGTGAGGGCAGGTGAGAGTAGGTGAGGGGCAGGTTAGGGGCAGGTGAGGGAAGGTGAGGGCAGGTTAGGGGCAGGTGAGGGGCAGTGAGAGTAGGTTAGGGGCAGGTGAGGGCAGGTTAGGGGCAGGTGAGGGGCAGTGAGAGTAGGTGAGGGGCAGGTTAGGGGCAGGTGAGGGAAGGTGAGGCAGGCAGGGGCAGGTAAGGGCAGTGAGGGCAGTTTAGGGGCAGTGAGAGCAGTTAGGGGCGGGTTCATCAGACAACAGTTATGTGGGATTCATGTGTTACGCGTTCTTAAAAAACAGCAAATCCATCCCTTCCACTTTTTAGTAAGAAAATAATATATGTTGAATCCTCAGTCGGTTATTTAAAGGGGTAACAGAGTTGGTTAGGGTTAGTTAGTTAGTTAGTTAGTTAGTTAGTTAGCCTCTGGATGAGGATAACCATCACTTTTAGGAATGTGATTATGACACTGTGATCATACTAGACTTATAACATCAATGATATGATGTTGCTAACGATGTTGCTAACGGTGTTAGCAGTAGACAACCATCGACTGTGTGATGTCTTCTGTTCCTATCTTACCTATCTTCTCTCCCATCATCCTGCCTCTCTTTCTGGTGACCCTCCGAAGATGGCCACTCTGATTGGCTTATTGAAGACGGCACGTCTTCTCCGATTGGTCCGCGTGGCCAGGAAGCTGGACCGCTACTCGGAGTACGGCGCCGCCGTCCTCTTCCTGCTCATGTGCACGTTCGTGCTCATCGCTCATTGGCTGGCTTGCATCTGGTACGCCATCGGCTTCGTGGAGCGTCCGTACACAGAGACAGGCTGGCTTGACAACCTAGCGGAGCAGCTGGGGAAACGCTACAACGACAGCGATGCCACCTCCGGCCCGTCCATCAAGGACAAGTACGTGACGGCGCTGTACTTCACCTTCAGCAGCCTGACCAGCGTGGGGTTCGGGAACGTCTCCCCCAACACCAACTCTGAGAAGCTCTTCTCCATCTGCGTCATGGTCATCGGATGTGAGTTCAACTTTCTAGAACTAAAGCCAGTTTACATTCGATCCATTTAGCTAAGCTTTCTGACCCAAAGTGATAAACAGTTGACACGGAAAGAACAGAACCAGAACCAGAAACACGATCTGTTGCATTTCACCCTCATATGATGATAATTCCCACACCACATGACTGAACTGACTGCCCCTCTGTCCTCCAGCCCTCATGTACGCCAGCATCTTCGGGAATGTGTCGGCCATTATCCAGCGTCTGTACTCAGGGACCACACGCTACCACACCCAGATACTACGGGTGAAGGAGTTCATCCGCTTCCACCAGATCCCCAACCCCCTTCGCCAACGCCTGGAGGAGTACTTCCAGCACACCTGGTCCTACACCAACGGCATCGACATGAACGCAGTAAGTTGGCTCCGTGACTTCCTGTCCTGGGTACTGTGACATCATGTCCTGGGTACTATGATGACCTGCTAGCTCTGTGACATCATGTCCTGGGTACTGTGACATCATGTCCTGGGTACTGTGACATCATGTCCTGGGTACTGTGACATCATGTCCTGGGTACTGTGACCTGCTGGCTCTGCTCAGAGCAGAGTACAATAGTAAAGCACAAAACATTTAGCTTTTTTTTTAACCTTTTAGAAACTATTTTGGGGAAAATGTCTTTTCAATCTTCTAAAACCTTTTTGTTGAAAAAATATTTTTCACTGTGAAAACATTTTCAAAATTTTGGATACAAAGAAATATCCCCCTTTGAGTCTGGTCTGCTGTGCGTGTTGACCCCCTCTCTCAAGGTGCTGAAGGGCTTCCCGGAGTGTCTTCAGGCAGACATCTGCCTGCATCTGAACCGCAGCCTGCTGCAGAACTGCAAGGCGTTCCGGGGGGGGAGCCAGGCGTGTCTCCGCGCCCTCGCCGTACGCTTCAAGACCGTGCATGCCCCGCCCGCCGACACTCTCGTCCACTACGGAGACGTTCTCACCGGTATCTACTTCCTGTCCAGGGGATCCATCCAGATCACTCGCGATGACGTGGTGGTTGCCATACTGGGTAAACACTGTGACCTTTGACATTCACACTATGACCTTTACACAACGCATGAAGTCTTCTTACCATTCTAACCTCCAAGCTCTCATATATAACACCCTGCCCACATCTCTCTCTTATCTCTGTCTCTTTTCCCTCATGCATATCTCTCTGTCTCTCTCGCTCGCTCTCTGTCTCTCTCTGTCTCTCTCCTTCTGTCTCTCTATCACTTTCTGTCTCTCTCTTTCTCTCTGTCTCTATCTCTGTCTCTCTTTTCTCTCTCTCTCTCTCTCTCTCTCTCTCTCTCTCTTTCTCTCTCTCTCTCTCTCTCTGTCTCTGTCTCTATATCTGTCTCTCTCTTTCTCTCTGTCTCTATCTCTGTCTCTCTTTTCTCTCTCTCTCTCTCTTTCTCTCTCTCTCTCTCTCTGTCTCTGTCTCTGTCTCTATATCTGTCTCTTGCTTTCTCTCTGTCTCTATCTCTGTCTTTCTCTTTCTCTCTCTCTTTCTCTCTCTCTCTCTCTCTCTCTCTGTCTCTGTCTCTCTCTCTCTTTCTAGAGAAGAACGACATCTTTGGGGAGGCGATCCACCTGTACTCAGAGCCGGGGAAGTCTAAGGCAGACGTGCTTGCTCTGACCTACTGCGACCTCCACTGCATCCAGAGGGACGACCTCCTGGAGGTGCTGGACATGTACCCCCGCTTTGCTCGCTCCTTCTGGAGGAACCTGGAGATCACCTTCAACCTGCGAGACGTAAGGCTCACACCAATCACTCGCGGTTCTCAACATGTTTAAATAGCAAATGGATTTGCTATATGGATTATTAAATGATAATATGAAAGTGCTGGAAAATCAAGAAATGTTGTGTTATTCATAATTAAGACTGGCTGTATAGTAGAAATGTGTGTGTGTTCATGTGTGTATGTGTGTTTATGTGTGTGTGTTCATGTGTGTGTGTGTTCATGTGTGTGTGTGTTCATGTCTGTTCATGTATGTGTGTGTTCATGTGTGTGTGCATGTGTGTGTTCATGTGTGTTCATCTGTGTGTGTGTCTGTGTCTGCTGTGTGTGTCAGTGTGATTGTGATTCAATCGTGATGTGTGTGTGTGTTGTGTGTTCATGTGTGTTCATTTTGTTGTGTGTGTTCATGTGTGTGTGAATGGTGTATGTTCATGTGTGTGATGTTTCTGTGTGTTCATCGTGTTGGTGTGTGTTCATGTCATGTATGTGTGTGTGTGTTCATGTGTGTGTGTTCATGTGTGTTCATGTGTGTGTGTTCATGTGTGTGTGTGCGTGGGTGTGTGTGTGTGTGTGTGTGTGTGTGTGTGTGTGTGTGTGTGTGTGTGCGTGTGTGTGTGTGTGGGTGTGTGTCCAGGATGAGCAGCCTCCACCACTGCCCTCCCTGACAGACTCAGGAGACGAGTGTGTCTGTCGCTGCAGGTTCCAACACAGAAGACACTCTCTGGACTGCAGGAACAGACCTGGTCAGTTGCCCAGCTCTGACTCAACCTAGAACTGATTCAACCTAGGCCCGATTCATCCAAGGACTGATTCATCCAAGGACTGATTCAATCTTTGAATGATTCAACCTGGTATTGACTCAACCTAGAACTACCTTGATCATTGCTTTACAGGAGAATCAGATCAGAATTAGTTCATTACTGTGACTCCGTTACGACCACGATTCATTACATTAGAATGTAACATAATGTGTATATACACATTTTATTCAACATGTAAAATGGCAATGGTAGTAATACTATTAGTAATGATATTATAATAGTCCTTAGTGGTCATAGTAAAGTGAATAGTAGTGTATGGATGATGGTAATGTTGATGTGTATGGATGATGGTCTAACTCTAATGTTGGTGTGTATGGATGATGGTCTAACCCTAATGTTGGTGTGTATGGATGATGGTAATGTTGGTGTGTATGGATGATGGTCTAACCCTAATGTTGGTGTGTATGGATGATGGTCTAACTCTAATGTTGGTGTGTATGGATGATGGTCTAACCCTAATGTTGGTGTGTATGGATGATGGTCTAACCCTAATGTTGGTGTGTATGGATGATGGTAATGTTGGTGTGTATGGATGATGGTCTAACTCTAATGTTGGTGTGTATGGATGATGGTCTAACTCTAATGTTGGTGTGTATGGATGATGGTCTAACTCTAATGTTGGTGTGTATGGATGATGGTAACATTGGTGTGTATGGATGATGGTAACGTTGCTTCCTGGTTAGATGGGATGAACCTAGATGACCCGTACCCCTGCCGGCATGGCCCCGCCCCCCCAAGCGCATGGGAGGAGCTCTGCAGCTGTCGGCTCCTCCCTCTTCTCCTCCCACCCAAGTGACAAGCCCCTTCGCCACCCCGGAGCGTGGGGAAGGAGGTGCTGGGCTACACCCCCCCTGGGGTGCGGCTGTTGCCCCCTAGTGGTGCGTCTGGACCGAGGGAGCTGTCTCTGGACCGAGCCCTGCCAGGTAGCTAGGAGCCCTTTTCACTACAGTAGCTACACTGCAAGTGCTTGTGATTGATTGATTATTACAAGTGGCTCTCGGTGTGGGGTGGCTACAGTTTTCTAGGTGAAAGTGATTGTTAATATAGATACTAAAATGTTTGCAGAACACCATTTAAATCGATATAATTACAGATTCACCTATTAATCTACAATGATCACCTATAGGGCCTATGTTACAACAGTGGTTGATGCTAACCTAAAATATACAGAGGTTGAGCTGGGATTATAGAGGATATATAGGAGGTATATACAGGATATTACTGGTATATAACAGGATATAAGAGAACGGTTAAGAATGGTATTATACAGGTATATACAAGTCGATACACACTTGAACTAAAAGTCTTGAGCTAACACACCGAGCTAAAGTCTAGGTAACACGTGTCCTGTGTCATGCGCCTCTCCGCTGCGCCGTGCCCGGGGCGTACAGGTATTGGCCGCCTGGCTCACCCCAGTACCCCGCCCCCCAGCTGGTTGCTCCGCCTCCCTCAGGGCTTGCCACGCCCCATGTCCCGGCACCAGCCCGCCCCAGTCCCGGCCAGCCCTTGGTGTGTATGGATGATGGTAACATTGGTGTGTATGGATGATGGTAACGTTGCTTCCTGGTTAGATGGGATGAACCTAGATGACCCGTACCCCTGCCGGCATGGCCCCGCCCCCCCAAGCGCATGGGAGGAGCTCTGCAGCTGTGGCTCCTCCTCTTCCTCCTCCCACACCAGTGACAAGCCCCTGCCACCCCGGAGCGTGGGGAAGGAGGTGCTGGGCTACACCCCCCCTGGGGTGCGGCTGTTGCCCCCTAGTGGTGCGTCTGGACCGAGGGAGCTGTCTCTGGACCGAGCCCTGCCAGGTAGCTAGGAGCCCTTTTCACTACAGTAGCTACACTGCAAGTGCTTGTGATTGATTGATTATTACAAGTGGCTCTCGGTGTGAGGTGGCTACAGTTTTCTAGGTGAAAGTGATTGTTAATATAGATCTAAAATGTTCAGAACACCATTTAATCGATATAATGACAGAATTCCTATTAATCTACAATGATACTATAGGCCTATGTTACACAGTGGTTGATGTAACCTAAATATACAGGGTTGAGATGGGTATATACAGGTATATAGAGGTATATAGAGGTATATACAGGTATATACTGGTATATACAGGTATAGAGACGGTTAAGATGGGTATATACAGGTATATACAGGTACACACTGAGCTAAAGTCTTGAGCTAACACACCGAGCTAAAGTCTTAAGGTAACACGTGTCCTGTGTCTGCAGCCTCTCCGCTGGCCGTGCCCGGGGCGTACAGGTATTGGCCGCCTGGCTCGCCCCAGTACCCCGCCCCCAGCTGGTGCTCCGCCTCCCTCAGGGCTGCCCCGCCCCCAGTCCCGGCCCCAGCCCCGCCCCCAGTCCCGGCCCCAGCCCCGCCCCCTAGTGTGCTAGAGACTCGGCTGGACCTCCTGCATTCACAGCTCAACAGGTAACTTGCTTCCCTAAAATAATGAGTTTTAAGGGATGATTTAAACATTTTTATGGATGCTGCATTTCCAATCTCAGATGGCAGAGAATTCCATAACTTTGGGGCAACTGAAGAGAATGCCTTATCACCCATTGTTCTTAACTTTGTTACCGGAACAACTAAAAGACCAGCATCAGCCGAACATTAGTAGCTTGCAATAGCTTTGCATAACAACCCATGCTGAATGAGCAAATATCAACATATAATCAACAAAATCGATATGTTTTGAAATGCATCGTTTTGAAATGCATCGCCCTGCGTGTGTGGTCCCTGTGCAGGCTGGAAGCACGGATGACGGCCGACATCACTGTGATCCTACAGCTGTTACAGAGGCAGGTGGTCCCTCCAGCCTATAGCAGCCCTGCTGGCCTCTACAGTACTGCTGCCCCGGGCCTTCACAGCCTCTTCCCCCCACCCCCCCAGGACCTGGACAACCCCAACACACAGGTATGCTCACCTGGTCATCCAGCATCATGTTGCGTGACTATGTACACCTGGTCATCCAGCGTCTTGTTGCGTGACCTTGTACACCTGGTCATGTTGTGTGACCTTGTACACCTGGTCATGTTGTGTGACCTTGTACACCTGGTCATGTTGTGTGACCTTGTACACCTGGTCATGTTGTGTGAGAGTGTACACCTAGTCAT
>BROE01000007.1:15175778-15255134 GCA_036571765.1 Plecoglossus altivelis
CATGTTGTGTGACAGTGTACACCTAGTCATGTTGTATGACCATGTACACCTGGTAATGTTGTGTAACTGTGTACACCTGGTCATGTTGTGTGACCGTGTGTACACCTGGTCATGTTGTGTGATCGTGTGTACACCTGGTCATGTTGTGTGACTGTGTACACCTGGTCATGTTGCGTGACAGTGTACACCTGGTCATGTTGTGTGACCTTGTACACCTGGTCATGTTGCGTGACCATATACACCTGGTCATGTTGTGTGACAGTATACACCTGGTCATGTTGTGCGATCGTGTACACCTGGTCATGTTGTGTGACAGTGTACAGGAAGCACAGCAGTTCTGGGTGAAAAGACAGTGCGAACACAGCTCAGCTCACAGACCCCAGCAGCTTTGCAGCAGCAGTTTCATCACAGCAGGTGTTGATCCTCATCGTGTGTGTTTCAGCTGTCCGTAGACATGAGGTCAGAGGTCAAATACGACAAGAAATCCCAGGAGTCCCTGTCCTCTGGCGTCCACGTCACCCTGGCCTCAGACGACACCATGTCCGTCACCCCGGAGACGGAGGGGAGAGCGTTGGTAGGCGCCCAGGCCTCTATCCGGCCCACTCTAGCGGGGCCTCCAGGGCTGTGTAGGAGCCTGCAGTTCCCCTCTCTACCTGGGAACCTGGACGTCCCTCCCTGCCCAGAGAACGTCCATACACACCTGTCCGACCCAGCGCTGCCTCTCACATAAAGCCCTCACACCTGTCCCCCCATCCCCAAACACAGCTCCCACACCTGTCCCCCTCCCTCCAGGCCTAAACACAGCCCTCACACCTGACCCCCCCAAACACAGCCCTCATACCTCCCCTCCCCTCCAGCCCCAAACATTTATACATGTCCCTGGAGAGACCATGCCCGACCCTGAACCCCCCCTCCACCAAGGCAGAGCCTAACCCTCTGTAGCAGGGCACCTATTTCTCAGTGGTTACAATAATACCTCAATAGCAGCTGTGTACCAACAGATCATGAAGTGTCTTTATGTCACATGCTGTCCTGTTCTTAAAGACACCTGATCTTTTGGTCACATTCTTTACTTGACTGTACAATAGTTTTATTAAAGTGATATAATAGTTTCTGTAGTAATAAAATGTATTTTTTCTTCTCAATTGTCTGTCTAATGGTTACACCCGTTTTTTTGTAGATAAATAAATAGAAATTCATATCACAATTGACCAAATTTTTTATGATAAAACACTTCAATGGATTACAACATTTGGTTCAGTTGAAATATTCATATGATATACAAACTACGCTAAATGTTATGGGCAATTTAAGGGAATTAATAATAGTTATTCACACTGCAAAAAACACTACATTGCATACACTAAAATCACAGAATCTACTTCATCAGGGAAAACGTAACTGTCAATCGACTTATCAACATGCTGAAAGTTCTGTTTTGGACTAAAGACCACAGGTGCGTCCATCAAGGAGAGTCTGTCCCCGTCCCAGGTCTTGTACAGGTGAGTGTTCCTGGGATCGTCACCAGGTGTGTGTGCTTCTGTTCTGGGTCCTATCCATGTCCCATCCTGGGACACATCAAGACTAGACAGCTGCACACTGGTCATGGGTGGAGTCCGGCTCTAGGACAGGCCAATGAAATACTCAACCCTAGAGGTAACTGACACGCACGCACGTACACACACGCGCGCGCACACGCACACACGCACGCGCACACACACGCGCACGCACACACACACACACACAGGACACATTTGTCCCCAAAGGTAACAGACATGCACACACACACACACACACACACAGGACACATTTGTCCCCAAAGGTAACAGACATGCACACACACACACACACGCACACGCACACGCACACGCACACACACTTGTCCTCAAAGGTAACAGACATGCACACACAGACATACACAACCAGCTGCATGTGTGGTGGGGGCAGAGTCCTGCAGAGGGCCCTGGTCCCCTCAGCGTTGTAGAAAGGCTCTGAGTCAGGACCAGGCCCTGCCCCCCTGGCCCCTACCCCCCGGGCCCCTGCCCCCCTGGGCCCCCACCCCCTGGGCCCCCTCAGGACTGGCGTCACACTCGCAGGATCTCCAGGCAGTTGTTGTAGCAGATGGCGATCCAGTCCGGCTGGGTGGAGGCCCACTGGACGTTGTTGATCTCTCCCTCGGCTGTGTAGGCCAGGATGGGATCCTCAATGGCCCTCGGCATCTGCTGGATGTCCCAGATCAGAGCCTGGTGGTCGTCCGCTGTCGACCCTGAACCAACAAGCGCTCTCTCTGTGGTCCTCAGACCTGAAACACAGCCCTTTCCCTGTTGTCCGACTCTCAACCAGCACCTCCCTTCTGTTGGTTCCCGACCCTCGATACACGTACGCCGCCTCTCTTGTGGTCCAATAGTACCTGAACACTCAGCCCTCCCTGTGCGTCTGCAGACCTTCTGAAACCCGCATCCTTCTGGGTGCTCAGACCCCCTTGGAATCACAAGCTCTGGCCTGTGGTCAGGCTTCTCACCTCTTTCCACTCATGAGCGATCAGCTGACTCTCTCAACATGGGCCTGACACTGGTTCACTCTGCCCTCACCTGCCCTGTTCTCCAAGCCTCAGATGTGCATTGTCGCATGTCTCAAGTTGTGGGTAGGTGTACCTGCACCCAGATAAAAGTCTCTCTCTGTGACGCAACAACTCGTTAGACGGTTTGTTATTGTTTTCCCTGGTGTGTCTTGGTAAAGTGGTTACTTTTTATTGTTGACCTGACAACACCAGGTTAAAACTGCACACTTCTATGTGTGATCTTTGTTGTGCTCTCTGTAGCCCATGTTTAATTGTTTTGGGAACCCAACTGTCTCCTGAAGCAATTAAAATGTAGAGTTATACTGTGTCTACAGTTTCACCACTGGTTCAGTGTGTTTGGTGTGTAGCTTCAGTGTATGCTGGAGTGGTATTTCAGTGTTATTTAGGTGTTCTAGTCAGTGATATAAGTGTGATTGGTGGCAAGGTGTCGTACCCGCAGGTTGGAGATCACCTCGTTCCAGTCGACGGAAGTCAGAGGCACAGAAGTTGAGTTTTTGTTGTTGTTTAGAAGACATGCCAAACGGTGTCTGTCTGTTACTGGAACCACAGATGTTCCACATGAGATCACTTAACATGATGCATGCTGTTTTTACATACATGATGCATGCTGTTTTTACATACATGATGCATGCTGTTCTTACATACATGATGCATGCTGTTGTTACATACATGACGCATGCTGTTGTTACATACATGACGCATGCTGTTGTTACATACATGACGCATGCTGTTGTTACATACATGATGCATGCTGTTCTTACATACATGATGCATGCTGTTTTTACATACATGATGCATGCTGTTGTTACATACATGATGCATGCTGTTGTTACATACATGATGCATGCTGTTCTTACATACATGATGCATGCTGTTGTTACATACATGATGCATGCTGTTCTTACATACATGACACTTGCTGTTTTCACCCTCACACAAGAGACACGCTTCTTTCACACAACATAAAAACATCCTTTCGGCTGCACATGCAAAATGATAGAACTGAAGACATGCAGTCTATCGTGAGCATGCTGTTAGCTAGACGGCGGCTGTGTTGATAGGCAGGTGTTGTGTTCAAGGTGTTCAGGGTGAGCAGGTATCACACACCCTCCAGATGCGCAGGTAGTCTCCGCTGGTGGCCAGCAGGTCCGGGTACACGCCCTTGGTGTCTGGGATCCACATGATCTTGGTGGTGGGATAAGGGTGATCAAATGTGTTCCGTGCTACGCTGTTAGATCGACTCCTATTATACTGCGACGACGTCTCACGCGATCGCTGTTGTCAGTCCCAACTGTGATGGTCTTCGCGGGCGTGGGGGCCCAAGTGGATGTAGCATCGATGCTCTTGCCTGGAGCGCGGGAGCCGCTTGGCTTAAAGGAGCATTTGCGGTAGACTCGTGGGCGGCCCCCCATTCTATAGCGGGTGCGGTCGAGCTTACTCCGGGTGGGGGGCGCTCGGGCTGGCGGGTCTAGCCTGTCGCCGTCCCCGGGGAGGGGGGGGCTGGAGGTGGGTCGTCCCTCGTAACCGCTACGTCTCCAGAGGTCCGTATCAGTGTCCTAAATTGACGCCATTCAGCACTGATTTACTGATTACGGAGCGGCCTACCTGTTTTCACAAAAACTCAGAGCTCTCTTCTTCAAGACCGACCAACTGCACCTACAGGCCAGAAGAGAGGATATTAAAGAAGAGTGTGTGTTAAGAGTGTAGGCTGAAACGATAAGAGCCTTCACTGGATGACTGGTGCATGGTGTGTGTGACCTACCAGGTTCTGTTTGCTATGCATATCTAGGCATAGGCATATTCAAGTCACCAGATAAATAGATCAATACTTGATGGTTTTATTATTGCACCAGAAGAGGACATTTCAGATGAATCACATTCTGTATGCTACCAGTTGTACTACTGTGGTCTTGATTTTATTCGACTGTTTACCTTGTTGTTGTATTCCTCGACAAAGCTGCCGAGCGCAAGTCGGAACCGTTTGTCCGGTCGGACACTCCAATTCATCGCATACACCGTCCATGGCGCCTCGTATTTGTAGATTTCTTTGCGCTTACCGTGAAGCGACATGGCAGGAACAGTGAATAACAAAATACGGTCAAACGACTACAGGAAAATAGAATCCGTCAAATGGATGGACACGAGACCCGATCCTCTCTGATCCACTATCTTTTTCTAAACGTTAGCCTATAATGGTTATCATTATCCGTCAGGTATACAGTAAGATGATATTACTCTTAGTGTCAAATGTGTGACACTTCCACACACAAATTGCGATTATGATGTCTATGGAAACAAGACTTCTGACAAGCGTGAAGAATCCTTGTATCGTGTTATTTCCGAACAGCAACGAGCCCCGATGAAAACAATCTGAGAAGAAATGGCGGTGGTCTAAAAGCACAATTACATTGATCTATCCAGCATTCAGTCCTCCTAAATACGGTACCGAACTAACAAAGTGTGTGTGGGGAGACGAGTAGGGTCTATAAACACGAAAACACACATACGACGTAAGAAAGTCTGTAATTTTTTTGTTAGGTAGGGTGCTCCCCAGGTTATGTTTTGGTGGGCCAGTGCTTGTTTGTGACGTAGTTCCGGTTAACCACAGCCGTCTGAGACAGAGATACTTCCGGTTGTAACTACTTCAGCTGATACATCCTCCCCTTTAAACTCTCACTCTTTTCATTTGAAAATATTCCGATGTTGACATACATTCCTCCCAGTCCCCCTCCTTTTTTTCTTTCTTTTTTTTTTACACACACTAGTTTAACAAATTGGGTTGCATATACGTTGTGCATTTAGGGGGTTAGTTTGAACCTGTGGATGGTTAAGGGTACATTTATATTCACTCTAGCAGCGTTTTTATTTTATTTATTTTTATTTCATTCCATTGAATGAAATAAACACATTCCATATCATTCCATATCATGTTAGTTTTGTTAACTATATGCATGTTGTGTTTTTCTGACTGCAGCAGGAAGTCTTTGCAGTTTTGTCTTAGGTGGCTATTTTAAGAGTACCCAGTAGCGCTGGACATATGTCAGAATTTTAACGAAAATGTAGCACTAGCTACAACATCTACGATCGGCAGCGGTCCATGGGTCCGCTAAATCCATAATTTTGGACTGTGAATCCAGGAAAACGTAACTGCACGTCTAGCTGTGCCAATGTACAAACATAGTTATCGGTATTCTGTCGCCATATAGTTAACGTCTCTACCGAAATGTTTGCTAGAGGTACGGGGCACTCATTATCAGCGGTTAGCTAATGTTAGCGGTAGCCTACTTTATTCACAAAAACATTTAAATGCTTCCTAAACAGCAACAGAACCTTCCAGAAAATCAGTGCTTTTGTAAATAAGGAATTACATTTTGAGACCTTTAATAGTTATGCAGTGTATACTGTAAGAGAAGTTACGCAAAGGCGTTTAGTCTTTAAAAAGCTCCAAGTTGCAAGAACAGCGGAATGGTTCATTCGTGTCTGTTACATTTTGTAGACTTGGTGGATGTTTTTTGAATTTCCAGTGCTTGTTTTCTGTTTCTTTGTCTATTTCCTACTTTTAATTTAAAACCTTTATGTTGTCAGTCCCATTTGTGGTGACAGTTTGTCTCCGATGTTTGATATTGATGTTTGAGGATTTAATAATAAATGAAGAAATTTAGCCAGATCTATAAACGAATCATAAGAGCAATCACACATTGAACAATATGTACATGAATGAATCATCTAATCAATCTAATGTGGACTCATAAACTCACTGATCATTCTTGCCTTTATTATTTGTTCCATATAATAATGTATTTGATTAACAGTAACTTTTAAACAACGACAGACAACCCTGTGACCCTTTGACCTTTAGGCAAATGTTTTCCCATTGAGATACACCTAACCCTCCATGCAGATCTTCATGTGGTCAATCACAATACAAGGTGATTATGCTTCCAATGTCAATATTTTCAGTACAAGCACTTGGTTCACAGGTGTGCTGGTGTCAGGATTTCAAAATGCTTTCCATAAAAAAACAACAACATATTTTTCATGTTGTAGGTCCAACTATTCATTTATGTGACCAAGTAGCAGGGGATTTCTCTCTGAGATCAGATAGTAGCTACAGAATAACTAAAATAACATGTTTTAACATTACCAGATCAACTGTAAAAGTGGTGATTCAATAAAATAATTAAAATAAATTAATTGTTCATCAGTAAAATGTTTAAAGACTGCAAATAAGTATGTTAATAGTTACAAGCCGCTACAAAGCTCTGAATACAATGTTTGATACTTGTGAGGTTTGTGAAATCGATCTGTGTTGAAAGCTTCCATATAATTAATCGGAGTCTGTCAAGTGATTAATGTTATCTCTGTCGAGTGACTGATGTGGATGGGAGGCAGTCCAAGAAGACTTGTATATTTACAGATAGAAGCTGGATGGAGACAACCAGAACTGCATTTACCAACTGACTAAACGGACAGATAGGTTCTGTGTACCACTTTCTTCTCCTGTGAATGTCAGTAATGTTAGATGGATACAAGGATTTCATAGTATTGAATAATATTTGACAATATTAATATTTCAGACTGTGGAACTTATTTACACGTACTTTGTGTCCCTTAATCTTGCAGATTCAGCATTTGTGGATTGTTGAAAGATCATCACTAATCAGTTGTGCTGCTCAACATGACCTCTCAGTTTCTGAATTCAACCTTCAACTCCTCCGACTCCGTGGAGACAGCTCCTTTTCAACGATGCGGTGCGAATAATGAAGGTGTTGCGGCCTGGGCTGGTTCCAGTATATTTTCGTCTTTGTTTGGGTTACCTGCGTGTGTCCTTGTTCTCTGGGAGCTGTTTCAGAAACACAGAAGAGGAACCCCCACCACCCCCAACGACGTCTTCATGCTGAACCTCACTGTCATGGACTTTAGTTTCTTACTTTCCATGTTTGTTGGTCAGTGTAATTTATTTTTATGGTTCAACACCCCGTTAGGTCTCCTTTGCAACTTCCTCTATGCTTTCAGTGTCAGTGGTCGACCTCTCTTCATGACCTGTATCTGTCTGGACTGCTACCTGGCTGTGGTTCATCCAATCCTGTACAGAGCCAGAAAGAGTCTGACCTCCAGGGTTCTGATGTCCATCTGTGTATGGGCTGTCACTCTGGCTTATGGGATTGCATTGAGTATTGTTAAAGATTTTTTTTACAGTTTCTTCACTCTTGTACCGTATATCACAGCCCTGCCCACCATAGGGTTCTGTGACTTCTTCATCCTCCGGGCTCTGAAGAGTTCTGACCCTGCAGGACGAGACCTCCACCCCCAGAAAAAGAAGGCTCTTCAGATCATCATCAACAGCCTGGTCATGACTGTCATCGCCTACCTGCCTCCGGTATTCTTATATAGTATTAGATTGTTGTTGCTTGATTTTAAATATTCCACATGTATAATAGTTACCTTAATACTGGTTACCTCTACATCAGGAAGTTCAGTCATGCCTATTCTCTACCTAAACAATCTAGGAAAACTGAAAAGCTGGGTGGAACGTTGCAAGCATTTTGGAGTTAAGACTCCTACATTAACATGTTGATCAACATGCTTTTAAAGTTATGATGTTGCTTTAAAGCTAATTCTCACCTATTTAGGTAGTAAACTTAGGTAAAGTAAGTCCACATGGAATATGAAAGACATCTCTTATGTAGCTAACTATGTTACCTGTGATATCAACACTGTATTTTGTATAACTGTATTTTCACTGAATTTGGTATAATTGTTATAGTTTGTATTTTTTTAGGAATTGTTTCATATATATTTAACTTATGCCTGTATTTATGTAGCACCGTGGTTCTGTGTGGCAGGACATTTCGTTCCACTGTATGCCCCCACATGTAGCAGAATGACAATGAAGCTCAACTTGACTTGTCTGTTATAGCCTGCTATGGTAGCACTATGACTTTAGCTTTACCTTCAAACAAGATGCCAGACGTGTGTTGTACACATTAATCTATGTAATCTTCATCAATAAAAATACTTGTTTTAGAGACAGTAGTCGGTTGAGTGCTTGGCCTTTAGTAATGTGAACAAGTAAGGACACCCCATGAAAACCTTCTCAAAATATTTAATCTCTACCGATCTTTGATAATGGTGTGAACCACAGGTTTTGAGGTGACGTAGGCCCAGTTTAAAAATCTGTAGGGCGTCCACAAACACACGTTTGCCGTTTCAGAAACACAGGAGAGGAACCCCCACCCCATATTGTTCAGTTCTTCAGATGATGATAGCTTCTCTTCAAAGATTTTTTTATTATTCAGAATGCAAGCATCACACAAAATACAGTGAATTTATTGTGTAACCATAACAATGTGTCCCATTCATTTAGCCTACAATAATCTTCATTTTGGTTCCAGGAATTACACAGAGATCACATTCCACATGTAAATGATGTTTGGTCTTTGTCCACGTCTATGTAGATGTAGCCCAGTGGTAAACTCTGGTATTATAGTGTAAGGGAAACTGGGTAGGTTATGATTGATCCCTCTTATTCTCAAAACCCAATCACATGACTTTTAAGATGTAAACGTTAATTTACTTTAAGTGACAACTAAATAAATAATAAATGACAACTAAATAAATAATAAGACAACTGATTTTCAAACAAGTAAATACAAATTTATTTTACACGATTAAAGGGAGAATCATAATTTGTCATTTTATTTCATGACAGTGATTAAAACTAAAGTTGTTATTACTTTATCCTTCCTGTGTTTATGTGACCGCTTTTTATTGGTCATTTGAGTATTCACGCTATATTGTCAGTAGTGTTTGACTGCATGCACGTAAAAACGTGGTACACGTGACTGGATAGCGCGACGCGGATGAATAAGTGCGGGAAGACTTTTTTTTTCCTGGCTCGCTCGCTCTCGCTCTCTCTGGCTGGACCCGTGGGCAGCACGGGACGCTCGCACGTGTAGAGAGAAGGAAAAAGACGTTAAAAAAGAGCCACTAAAATCGACGAAACTGAGAGGGAGGTTCAGAGAAGGGGACCGCGGATGTTTGTGACTGTGAGTAACGAGAGACCGAGCGAGAAACGAGGCCGGCGACTCGTCTGACGGAGCGGAGGCCGCGATCGGAGGTAGCAGAGCTAGCTACTCACGGCGGGCGCACGCGAGGCGGAGCTGTTGGTTCATTGCACCACATCTGATTATCCGGACCAGTCTTTCCGACGCCCTCAATGTTTGTATGTGTCAGTTCAGCGCACTCAATGTTTTGCAAGACCAAAAACAGGCCTGCAATGTTGTTTTTTCTCTTTTCTTCGTTCGAATCGGTACCGTGAGTAAACTGGAACATATGAGCATGCATGTGTGACTGGGCCCAACACTGCATTAGCCAACACTTGTTACAGGACACTTCAATCAATCAATCAGTCAATTTTATTTGCCAGACTCATGTCCAAAAACCACACAAGACAGGACAGATAAAAACAAACAAACAAACAAACAGTAAGAAAAAAGCAAGTACAATAATTAAAATACATACAGACATTTCAGCCAATGCACTCTCAGTCTGGTTGTGTACCTGTAGCAACTCACTAAGGGATTTGAGAGTGCCACCATGATACTGTTAGTGGACATCCAGACGTTGCATAAATTTAAACATCAAATTTCTTAAGAGCTTTCATTGTGGTTACTCCTACAGATACAAACATCTGACAAGCATTCCCTCCTCTGGGAACCTTGAGTAAAATTCTCATTGCATCACTGTAGGCAACGTGTAACTTCTGCATGCTAGATTTTTTGTAAGACCACAGATTGGCTGTGTAGAGTGGTGTACAGTAAGCTTAAAACAGAGCCACTTTAACTTGACACGTTGACACGTTCTCTGCGCATTCTAAATATTTAGGTATAAAATGTGTGATTTAAAGGGATTAAGTTTATTATTTAATTGTTTGGGATATCTTTCCAAGAAATTGTATCAAATGTATTTGCTGATAATGAGTTTGTACAGAGCATACACTGACAGCAACACAGCTGAGGTCATTTGCATCTGTTACATGATCTCACTGCATGCGCACAAAACACACTAATGACTCACGTTTTAGTCCACATTATGACAACTTAATGATTCCATTTCAAGACTCATCAGTGTATTAAGTACAGGAACTACGACCTATGAGGTTAAAAAATTACCAGTCAAATTGCAATCACATAGACTCTTTCATTGACCTCTCACAGTCTTGCAACACCAAACATAGATTTCGTTCAGTCTCCCTACATTACTCAAGTAGAGAAAAGGCATCAGACCGCTACCTACAGTTGAAATGGCAAATATTGGAAATGCCACTCTGCACATGAATACTTTTTCCGGGTTAACATTTTTAGAAGAAAGTGCCAAAAATGGAGGAAGGTAAGCGATGACTGTCATGACCAGGCTGTTGATGATGATCTGAAGAGCCTTCTTCTTCTGGGGGTGGAGGTCTCGTCCTGCAGGGTCAGAACTCTTCAGAGCCCGGAGGATGAAGAAGTCACAGAACCCTATGGTGAGCAGGGCTATTATATACGGTACAAGAGTGAAGAAACTGTAAAAAAAATCATCAACAGTATTTATTACAATACCAAATGTCAGTATGACAGCCCACACTACAACACACAGCAGAACCCTGGAGGTCAGACCCTTCCTGGCTCTGTACGTGATTGGATGAACCACAGCCAGGTAGCAGTCCAGACAGATACAGGTCATGAAGAGAGGTCGACCACTGATGCTCCATGTGTATAGGGCAGTGTTGAATATTTCAAAATGGTAGTTGTGCCAGAACATATAATTAAACCAACTGGATGGAACAGAAACCAAGAAAACAAAGTCCAGGACAGTGAGGTTCAGCATGAAGACGTCATTGGGGGTGGTGGGGGTTCCTCTCCTGTGTCTCTGAAACAGCTCCCAGAGAACAAGGACACACGCAGGTAACCCAAACAGAAACAAGATTAAACTGAAACAAGCACCGAACACAACACCCTCATACATGCCACTGCATATCGTAAAATACTTTGTCTCCATGGAGTCGGAGGAATTGAAGGCTGAATTCAGAAACTGAGAGGTCATGCTGAGCAGTATAACTGATTAGTGATGATCTTTTAACAATCCACAAATGCTGAATCTGCAAGATCAAATCAATATATAGCATAAATAAATACAATGTGTGAAAAAGAACATGTTCCAGTAGACTAAGATTTAGATGAATTTCCAGAACCTACCTGTTTCAGGAGGGTGTGTAATAGAGGAGTTTCTAGTTGTGTTTCTATCAGCTTCAGTCTGAATACACAGGTGTTACTGGACTGCCTCTGACACAGATCAATCACATCCAAGCTCTTCAACACACACTGAAATGGTAAACCAGTCAGGTATGGAAATCATAGGCGTGAACCATCACATCACTCGACTGATGATGAGGAGATTGGAGCCCTAAGGAGGAGAACTTTCTGACTTGGTAGAAGTGTGAATACATTAAAAACCTTCATCTGCTATGAACATAACTCTTTGTTTGCATGCAAGCACCATGGAAAATCTTTAATGCTCCAACACAGCTCCTGAAACACGTGTGATTGACTTTCTGTCAACATCTGTGGTTTGCCTATGGGCTCTCTGCTCTTTGATTTCCATAGGTTGTGATTTTACTATGATGCTGTCTGTGTCTTGTCAGAGGCTTTCCAGTGACTCCTGTATATTCAGAGTCTTGATGCAGACACAACTTATACACAACCTCCTGAGATAGCAAGGTAGGGTTTGTATATATATGTGGTGGTATTTATTGAATGAATACATCACTTATATTTATCTCTGACTTCTGTACATCTAAACTATATGACAACAACACAAACACATGTCAAGTCTTGGTCTGTTTAAGAATGTCGTTTGACACATTGTAGATGTTGATTGTAGATGTTGATGTGTTCTGTATGGCATTTTGATCTTGCAGATTCAGCAATTTGTGGATTGTGGAGGGATTATAGAGGGTCACTGAAGAGTCATTCTGCTCAACATGACTTCTCAGTTTCTGAATTCAACCTTCAACTCCTTTGACTCTATGTGGACAATGTATTTCACAAAATGCAATGGCATGTATGAGGGTGTTGTGTTCTGGGCTTGTTCCGGTGTAGCTTTGTCTTTGATTGGGTTCCCCGCATGTGTCCTTGTTCTCTGGGAGCTGTTTCAGAAACACAGGAGAGGAACCCCTACCACACCCAACGACGTCTTCATGCTGAACCTCACTATGATGGACTTAAGTTTCCTAAGTTTCACGTCGCTTGGTGTATGCAACTATCTCTTTTGGCACAACTGGCCGGTTGAAAACTGCAGTAACTTCCTCTATGCCATGAGTATGAGTGGTCGACCTCTCTTCATGACCTGTATCTGTCTGGACTGCTACCTGGCTGTGGTTCATCCAATCACGTACAGAGCCAGGAAGGGTCTGACCTCCAGGGTTCTGATGTCACTCTGTGTATGGGCTGTCACTGTGGCTTTTGGGACGGCATTCATATTCTCTGTCGACTTGTTCTACCAACCTACCACTCTTGTACCGTATATCATAGTCCTGCCCACCATAGGATACTGTGACTTCTTCATCCTCCGGGCTCTGAAGAGTTCTGACCCTGCAGGACGAGACCTCCACCCCCAGAAGAAGAAGGCTCTTCAGATCATCATCAACAGCCTGGTCATGACTGTCATCGCCTACCTTCCCCCAGTGTTGGTGTTCTCCATCAATACCTTGGTGCCAGACAAGACGTTTGTGTGCTTCGTAATATTTCCAATGGTCAGCGTTGTCATTGCCGGAAGTGCTATCATGCCTGTTCTGTACTTGAATAATTTAGGAAAACTGGACTTTTTACGTTCCTGGAATCCATTCCCGATTCTTTTCTGAGTTGGCAATGTGTTTTGTTGACGGTGTTGTTTTATTTTGTACTTTGTAATGTGTGCTCGTTTTTTCATCCTCAGTTAAACTTGTTAGTAGTGATGAGCTACTCTTTCCAGAGTCAGTCCTGCCCTCTCTATGTAGTTGCATTAGTGTCAGTGTGTGAGATGCTTTGCATACCTGAACAAACATATTTACGTCTGTGTTTCTGTTCAGATAGATTACATAATAGTATTAGAATTTATAAAATTGCTGAAAAGGTGAGTCAAACAACATCATGATTGTGTGTAATGAATTGATTTATTTAAAATATGTCAAATTAGCTTTTTTGTTTCAGAGAACATAATGATCATTGTGTTTTTACTTTAGACCAGGGGTCTCCAATCCTGGTCCTCGAGGGCCGCTGTCCTGAAGGTTTTAGATGTTTCCCTGCTCCAGCACACCTGATTCTAATAAAGGGTCATTATGAAGCTTCCACAGAGCTTGGTAATGGCTCATTCATTAGAATCAGGTGTTCTGGAGCAGGGAAACATCGAAAACCTTCAGGACAGCGGCCCTCGAGGACCAGGATTGGAGACCCCTGCTTTAGACCAATGGATGATGGGAGGGTGTGGAAGATGCGCAAACTTCATTTACTTTTTGTGAAACATTGCTCGAACATGTGTACACTGAGTTGAATCTGCATGGCGAATATTATTAAAGTAGAAATGGAAAGATTGCCCCCATATTTATAGCTATGTCCCTATCTCAGCAACCTTTTAGAGTTTTTTTATGAACCCATTTTGTGGGCAAAGTCAAATGTTTTGCCTGCTGTCCCACAGTCTGTCTGATGTAAACCTTTACAGTTGTACTCTTCAGTATGACCACAGCTACACACACCCACAGGGGCCATAATAGTCTCTTTAATATCCAGTCGGTTTGAACAACTTCACAGGAACAGAATCACGTTTGTGGAAAAACAAAGGAAAGATGATGGCCGAATAAAGATGATGCTTTAAAAGTCATACGATTCTAATCTGGAAGTGTGGCCAAAACTCGAATCTCACCTTTCTCCCTTCTAACATTCACACTAAAGTATTCACAACACCAATACTAACTCAGCATATCACAGTTAACCATAATTTCACGATTCTTATTTTCATATTAATAATAAATAAATGCGTGAGTAACACATTTGTACAGTCAAAATAACAGAAATATCAATATAAAATAGTTTAACCGTATTTTGGCATTGCAGTTTCCATGCACAAACACACTAATAGTCACCAGAGAATAACAGCCAGTAACGTAGCCCTCACACTCCAGAAGAATTACTCTGAGCCAGTCTTACAACACCTGACGTAGATAAAGTCCAGTTTTCCTAAATTACTCAAGTAGAGAACGGGCATGACAGCACAACCTGCTGTGGTGAAGCTGAACAGTGTTAAGTCCAACAAGCACATTAACTTCTTGGCTGTCAACACATTGAGCAGAAACACGGCTAACAAAGCAGGAAGATAGGCGATGACAGTCATGACCAGGCTGTTGATGATGATCTGAAGAGCCTTCTTCTTCTGGGGGTGGAGGTCTCGTCTTGCAGGGTCAGAACTCTTCAGAGCCCGGAGGATGAAGAAGTCGCAGTATCCTATGGTGAGCAGGGCTATGATATATGGCGCAAGAGTGGTAGGTTGGTAGAACAAGGCAATAGAGAATGTGAATGCCATCCCAAAAGCCACAGTGACAGCCCATACACAGATGGACATCAGAACCCTGGAGGTCAGACCCTTCCTGGCTCTGTACGTGATTGGATGAACCACAGCCAGGTAGCAGTCCAGACAGATACAGGTCATGAAGAGAGGTCGACCACTCATACTGAAGGCATAGAGGAAGTTACAGAAGATTTCTAAAGACTGGATGTGCCAGATAAAATAGTTACATAAACTGATAGGTATGGAGCCTAAAAAAACAGAATCCATGACAGTGAGGTTCAGCATGAAGACGTCGTTGGGGGTGGTGGGGGTTCCTCTCCTGTGTTTCTGAAACAGCTCCCAGAGAACAAGGACACAAGCAGGGAACCCAAACAGAGACAAAGTTGTACTGGAACAAGCCCAGAACACAGCAACTTCATTATTCTCACCGCATCGGTTAAAATAATCTGTTTCCATGGAGTCGGAGGAGTTGAAGGTTGAATTCAGAAACTGAGAGGTCATGTTGAGCAGTACAACTGATTAGTGATGATCTTTCAACAATCCACAAATGCTGAATCTGCAAGACCAAATCAATATATAGCATAAATAAATACAATGTGTGAAAAAGAACATGTTCCAGTAGACTAAGATTTAGATGAATATCCAGAACCTACCTGTTTCAGGAGGGTGTGTAATAGAGGAGTTTCTAGTTGTGTTTCTATCAGCTTCAGTCTGAATACACAGGTGTTACTGGACTGCCTCTGACACAGATCAATCACATCCAAGCTCTTCAACACACACTGAAATGGTAAACCAGTCAGGTATGGAAATCATAGGCGTGAACCATCACATTATGTGACTGATGATGAGGAGGTTGAAGTGTGTTTGTGGACGCCCTACAGATTTTTAAACTGGGTCTACGTCACCTCAAAACCTGTGGTTCACACCATTATCAAAGATGGGTAGAGATTAAATATTTTGAGAAGGTTTTCATGGGGTGTCCTTACTTGTTCACATTACTAAAGGCCAAGCACTCAACTGACTACTGCCTCTTAAACAAGTATTTTTATTGATGAAGATTACATAGATTTATGTGTACAACACACGTCTGGCATCTTGTTTGAAGGTAAAGCTAAAGTAATAGTGCTACCATAGCAGGCTATAACAGACAAGTCAAGTCAAGTTGAGCTTCATTGTCATTCTGCTACATGTGGGGGCATACAGTGGAACGAAATGTCGTGCCACACAGAACCACGGTGCTACATAAATACAGGCATAAGTTAAATATATATGAAACAATTCCTAAAAAAATACAAACTATACGAATTATACAAATTCAGTGAAAATACAGTTATACAAAATACAGTGTTGATATCACAGGTAACATAGTTAGCTACATAAGAGATGTCTTCCATTTTCCATGTGGACTTACTTTACCTAAGTTTACTACCTAAATAGGTGAGAATTAGCTTTAAAGCAACATCATGACTTTAAAAGCATGTTGATCAACATGTTAATGTAGGAGTCTTAACTCCAAAATGCTTGCAACGTTCCACCCAGCTGTTCAGTTTTCCTAGATTGTTTAGGTAGAGAATAGGCATGACTGCACTTCCTGATGTAGAGGTAAGCAGTACTAAGGTAACTATTATACATGAGGAATATTTAAAATCAAGCAACAACAATCTAATACTATATAAGAATACCGGAGGCAGGTAGGCGATGACAGTCATGACCAGGCTGTTGATGATGATTTGAAGAGCCTTCTTCTTCTGGGGGTGGAGGTCTCGTCTTGCAGGGTCAGAACTCTTCAGAGCCCGGAGGATGAAGAAGTCACAGAACCCTATGGTGGGCAGGGAGATCAGATAAGGCCAGCCACTGCCAGGATCGTAGTACAAACCATCTATAAGAATGAATGCAGTCCCATAAGCTAGAGTGACAGCCCACACTACAACACACATCAGAACCCTGGAGGTCAGACCCTTCCTGGCTCTGTACGTGATTGGATGAACCACAGCCAGGTAGCAGTCCAGACAGATACAGGTCATGAAGAGAGGTCGACCACTGACACTGAAAGCATAGAGGAAGTTGCAAAGGAGACCTAATGGGGTGTTGAACCATAAAAATAAATTACACTGACCAACAAACATGGAAAATAAGAAACTAAAGTCCATGACAGTGAGGTTCAGCATGAAGACGTCGTTGGGGGTGGTGGGGGTTCCTCTCCTGTATTTCTGAAACAGCTCCCAGAGAACAAGGACACACGCAGGTAACCCAAACAAAGACGAAAATATACTGGAACAAGCCCAGAACACAACACCTTCATTATTCGCACCGCATCGTTGAAAAGGAACTGTCTTCATGGAGTCGGAGGAGTTGAAGGTTGAATTCAGAAACTGAGAAGTCATGTTGAGCAGCACAACTGATTAGTGATGATCTTTCAACAATCCACAAATGCTGAATCTGCGAGATCAAATCAATATATAGCATAAATAAATACAATGTGTGAAAAAGAACATGTTCCAGTAGACTAAGATTTAGTTGAATATC
The DNA here is from genome assembly GCA_036571765.1 of Plecoglossus altivelis. Taxonomy (NCBI): domain Eukaryota; kingdom Metazoa; phylum Chordata; class Actinopteri; order Osmeriformes; family Plecoglossidae; genus Plecoglossus; species Plecoglossus altivelis. The sequence continues at coordinate 15,193,465 of BROE01000007.1, forward strand.
CTGAACCTACCTGTTTCAGGAGGGTGTGTAATAGAGGAGTTTCTAGTTGTGTTTCTAACAGCTTCAGTCTGAATACACAGGTGTTACTGGACTGCCTCTGACACAGATCAATCACATCCAAGCTCTTCAACACACACTGAAATGGTAAACTAGTCAGGTATGGAAATCATAGGCGTGAACCATCACATTATGTGACTGATGATGAGGAGGAGATTGGGGAGAGCCCGCAACGAAGAGGAATCTACTTGCGTAGAAATGTATTAGTTCAAAAGGCAGGTGGGTGAATTACCCCCCCCCCCTTTTTGGCACTACCTGTTAGGTAATTCTAAATAAAAAGAACACTGAGTTGTTGAAATCGAAGGAAGTGTAAGAGGAGACAATCTGATGCGTAATAAAGTTACTGAGTCTTTGTCTCTAAGTAAATCATTTATACTGTCATTAACACAAACAATTTCTCAGTTGTCATTGGTTCATTTTAAAACAGAGAGTTCTCAAATCTTGTTCTGTGATTTCCTTAGTTGTTTCCTTAGTCCAGATACAGTCATGTGACCTAACTCAAGCTGTCCCCTCCACATTCCATTAGAGCGATAAGCACTCTAAGCTCCACAGGGGGCATCTACTCCACCTGAGCAGGTGTCCCTTTTATGAGGGGTCACTCTATTCGTAAGATAATGAACTCCTCTACCACAGGCAGACCCCCAACGGATAAAATCACTCAGTCATAAAGCTTACATCTCCCTGATAGAAGTAAGATTCTACTACTCCATCGTTTTATACAGTACATAATAAGGGTTACATGAGAAATTTCACTGACAGACCATCCAAAGGTCATCGCGCCTGCCCGCTTGGCCGTCCGCCCACCCCCAGTGAAGTTATGAAGTCTGAAGTCAAAAATCATCGAATCTGTCTTTGTGATGTGCAATCGTGATTTCTCTATGATAGAAACGGTTAGCAAGGGGTGAGTTTTCTTTGCCAATTTTAAAGATGAACATTGAACATTTCTGTTCTAAATAGACGGCCAAAATAGAACTGACTTGCAATCAGCTCGCTCCCTGTTCTGCTGTCCTGTGATCTTCGAGCATAATGTGATGGTTCACGCCTATGATTTCCATACCTGACTGGTTTACCATTTCAGTGTGTGTTGAAGAGCTTGGATGTGATTGAGGAGGCAAAAACCAAAATACTGTCTGCTGGGTGTAAATTAGAGGAACAGTTATCATTAGGTTGTGTTGCTCTAAACAGCTATCAGTCTGAATACACAGGTGTTACTGGACTGCCTCTGACACAGATCAATCACATCCAAGCTCTTCAACACACACTGAAATGGTAAACTAGTCAGGTATGGAAATCATAGGCGTGAACCATCACATTATGTGACTGATGATGAGGAGATTGGAGCCCCAACGAAGGGAATTCTGACTTGGTAGAAATGTGATTATCAAAAGGTCAGGGTGGGGGTGCGAGATCTATCCCTCCCCCCCCCCTTTTCTGGCTACTCATCCTTTTAGTATTCTAAATACGCGAAAACACAAAAGTCGTTGAGCTAAGGAAGTTGAAAGAGGAGACATAGTCATCGATTACGCAGGCATCGGCCTCAGTTGCGGTAATAAAGTTATCTGGAGTCTTTGTCTCCAACTCAATCCTTTATACTGTCGTTATCGCAAACAATTCTCAATAGTCATTGTTTCATTTAAAACAGGGAGTTCTCAAATCTAGTTCTGTGATTTGAGTTTCCTTAGTCCAGATACAGTCATGTGACCTAACTCAAGCTGTCCCCTCCACATTCCATTAGAGTGATAAGCACTCTTAGCTCCACAGGGGGCATCTACTCCACCTGAGCAGGTGTCCCTTTTATGAGGGGTCACTCTATCCATAAGATAAGGAAACTCTGCCCTAAGCAACAGGAGCAGGACCCCCAACGGAATCAAAAATCACTCAGTTTCATTAAAGTACATACTCCCTCCCTGATTAGAAGTTAAGATGGTCTACTACTCCATCGTTCTATACAGTAACATAATAAGGCGTTACATCGAGAAATTTCATCATGACAGATTCCATCAAACCCCGCCGTCACTCGCGCCTGCCCCGCTTGGCCGCTCCACGCTACAGCTGCCGCACCACCCCCAGTTCCGAAGTTATGATCAGTGCTGTTAAGTCACACACTCAATCGAATCGGTGTCTTCTCTGTGCATGTATGCATCGTTATTTATCAGATGACAACACGTATCAAGAGAGATATTATTTTGGGCTTTGCCATTTTAAAGAGACAATTGCATAACATTTTATCAACAATAGAACGAAGACAAAAATGAAGCGCATAACTGGACACTTGCGAGCATGCCATCCACTGTCTTGCTGTTCTGATATCTTCACAACTGTGATGGTTCACGCCTAAATAGACTAAACTTCGCATACCTGACCTGCGGTTACCATTTCAGGTGCAATCCATAGACCAACTGCACGACTTTGTAGTTTTGAAGAGCCCTTGGAGTTGATGATCGTGTGTCAGTTAGGCATGTTCCCAGTAATCACAGCTCCGTTGTATTTTAGTGACTGAAGCTGATAGAAAACACAACTAGAAAAACTCCTCGGTAATTACACACCCTCCCTGAAACAGGTAGGTTCTGAGACTATTCATCTTACAAATCTTAGAGTCTACTGCGTAACATGTTCGTTTTCACACATTGTATTTTATTTATGCTACTATATTGATTTGATTCTTGCAGATTCAGCCAATTTAGTGGATTGGTTAAAAAGCATCCATCCTCACTAAATCAGATGTGGCTGCCACTCACCCACTTAGAGCCTCTCAGTTTCATGTATTCAACCTGCAACACTCTTCACGACTCCATGGAGACAGATTTATTTTAAACCGATGTCAAGCCGTGTGGAATAATGAACTGGTGTTTGTTCTGGGACTTTGCTACCTCAGATCATATTTTCGTTCTTGTTTGGCCCGTCACTGTCTACTCTGCTTGTGTCCTTGTTCTCCGGGAGCTGTTTCAGAAACACAGAAGAGGAAACCCCACCACCCCCAACGACGTCTTCATGCTGAACCTCACTGTCATGGATTCTGTTTTCTTAGGCTCCATGCCTACCACTGTATGCAACTATCTTTTTTGGCATAACTGGCCTTTTGAACACTGCAATAACTTCCTCTATTCTTTCAGTGTCAGTGGTCGACCTCTCTTCATGACCTGTATCTGTCTGGACTGCTACCTGGCTGTGGTTCATCCAATCACGTACAGAGCCAGAAAGGGTCTGACCTCCAGGGTTCTGATGTGTGTTGTAGTGTGGGCTGTCACTCTAGCTTATGGGACTGCATTCATTCTCATAGATGGTTTGTACTACGATCCTGGCAGTGGCTGGCCTTATCTGATCTCCCTGCCCACCATAGGGTTCTGTGACTTCTTCATCCTCCGGGCTCTGAAGAGTTCTGACCCTGCAGGACGAGACCTCCACCCCCAGAAGAAGAAGGCTCTTCAGATCATCATCAACAGCCTGGTCATGACTGTCATCGCCTACCTGCCTCCACTGTTTGCAGCATTTTCAGCTTTTATCGTGCCTTCCAATGTGTCCTCATGCCAAGTGTTCTTCCCTGTCATGACCTGTACAACTTTAGGAAGTGCTGTCATGCCTGTTCTCTATTTGGCTAATTTGAGAAGTGTTGATTTGATCAGCCTCTTGTGTCGTAAGACTTCTCCAAGCAGTCAGTGAAATCTGAAGTCGTTTTTACATGAAGTTTGCTGTTACTGTCATTCGTTTTAGTTGGTTTGTTGGTTACTCTTTTATTACAGTGATTTCAACCTCAAAAATGTAATGTTTGAAATGAGATATGTATGACATTACACAGTCAATTATGATTCATCAATCAGTAATGTCAAGTGTTGTTAAAATGTACATAAAGTTTAGTCAGAACAACTTTGGCATTAGTCAATAACACTGATCAACACTGATCAATTGAACAATATGTCTTTATGACTTAAAGTGTACAGCTATTGCTGTGTGCTCTGTGTGTATTTCTGAGGCAAACAGGAGGATCCTGTTCAAGGCCTTTGCTCACAGCTGTCCAGGTGTCAAGATTTGACATGCTTTGCATACTGAAGGGAAATATACTGTATATGTGTTTCTGTTCGGACAATACATGTAATGTTATACAGAGCAAGAGTTGGGGTTGTAGGTAGTAAATAAGGGTGGAGGTAATGGATAAGGGTGGAGGTAATGGATAAGGGTGGAGGTAATGGATAAGGGTGGAGTGTAGGTAATGGATTAGGGTGGAGGTAATGGATAAGGGTGCAGTTAATGGATTAGGGTGGAGGTAATGGATAAGGGTGGAGGTAATGGATAAGGGTGGAGTGTAGGTAATGGATGGGGATGAAGTGTAGGTAATGGGTGGGGATGGAGTGGAAGTAATGGATCAGGGTGGAGGTAATGGATAAGGGTGGAGGTAATGGATAAGGGTGGAGTCTAAGAGAAACAGGCGGAACTGGTTCAGGCGTGAGACCAGAGGGGATCTGGGCCAGAGACAGAGAGACAGACAGAGTAAGACAGAGACAGCGAGACAGACTAAGACAGAGAGAGAGACAGACAGTAAGACAGACAGAGTAAGACAGAGAGAGAGACATACAGTAAGACAGAGAGAGACAGACAGAGAGAGAGACATACAGAGTAACATAGAGAGAGAGCGAGACAGAGTAAGACAGAGAGAAAGTAAGAGGGAGGGAGACAGACAGATGACGTAAGACAGAGAGAGAGAGAGAAAAAGTAAGAGAGAGAGAGGCAGAGTAAGACAGAGAGAGACAAAGTAAGACAGAGAGAGAGAAAAAGTAATAGGGAGAGAGACAAAGAGAGAGAGGGAGAGAGAGACAAAGAGAGAGAGGGAGAGAGAGAGAGAGAGGGAGATTAATCTGGATTAATGGCAGCCGGGTCTGTTCTGGTTGCAGCTGGGTTCAAGTCAGGATCAGTCAAAGGGCCAAAAACAATTACATCATTTAATCCTCCCCCCTCATCTCTCTGTTACACACCTCTACGATCTCTAGATGGATCCATCTGTTTTACCTGTCTCTTAACACACTCTTTGTATCCTACACAACCTCACTCACACACCTGCCCTCAGTTCGGAACCCTCATACACCTTCTGCTGTTCACACGGACAGGTGTCTTGTCATTGTAGTGGAACAACAACATAGTCTGACATTTTAAACAAGGTTGAAAAGGTGTACATTTTAGCAAATGTATAAACCCAAATTCTGCCAAATTGAAGTCCCATCCATGGTCACTTCCACACCAATCAACAGTTACAGTCCTTAAACAGCTTGGTGTTGTCCAGCAGCTGTGTGGAAGGTTGGCAGGCCAGAGAGAGGATGTGTTGAAGCGAGCTTCTATTCACTTTAGATAATTGTGCCGTAAGCCCCATGCTGTTCCAGCTGTCTGACCTGCCTGCCAGCTTTGCAGACAGCTGCTAGTCTCTCTCTCTGGGACACCCAGTCTCCACCTCCACCCTCCTCTCCACCTCTACCTCAACACACCCCTCTACCTCCACCCTCCTCTCCACCCATCCTCTCCTCAACACTACCCCTTCTCTCCTCCTCTCGTCCTCTCCACCTCACCTCAACACACCCTCTACCTCCACCCTCCTCTCCACCTCTACCTCCACCCCTCTCTCCACCTCCACACACCCCTCTACCTCCACCCCTCTCTCCACCTCCACCTCCACACACCCCTCTACCTCCACCCTCCTCTCCACCTCTACCTCAACACACCCCTCTACCTCCACCCTCCTCTCCACCTCTACCTCCACCCCTTTCTCCACCTCCACACACCCCTCTACCTCCACCCCTCTCTCCACCTCCACCTCACACACCCCTCACCTCCACCCTCCTCTCACCTCTGCTCAACACACCCTCTGCCCACCCCTCCTTCTCCACCCCTCTCTCCACCTCCACACACCCCTCTACCTCCACCCCTCTCTCCACTCCACACAACCCCTCTACCCTCCACCCTCCTCTCCACCTCTACCTCAACACACCCCTCTACCTCCACCCTCCTCCCCACCGCTACCTCAACACATCCCTCTACCTCCACCCCCTCTCCACCTCATACTAAACACACCCCTGCTACCTCCACCCTCCTCTCCCACCTCTACCTCCACCCCTCTCTCCACCTCTCTTAATTTCTCTTTGGCTATTGTCCTGTCCATTGGAATTCCCCCACTACCAGTCAAAAAATGAAAGGTTTGTCATTATTTTTTACATGAAAATATAGTTTTACATAATCCCGCACACGCATCTTCTCGAACCATCCTGACACCTGCACACCTGTGAACCAAGTGCTTGTACTGAAAATATTCACAGCGGAAGCATAAATCACCTTGTATTGTGATTGACCACATGATCTGTATGCAGGTGTATCTCAGGTGTATATCAGTGGGAAAACATTTGCCTAAAGATCACAGGGTTCGTCAACAGTATGTTCAAGCTATGTTACGGTAAAAGTTCTAACTTTGTCAACTTTCTTTACTCCGACTATAAAGTTAATCTCTACTGACGTTCCTATCCACAGTCCTGCAGTATCAACATTTGCCCACTAGGCTGCGAGCTGGAGCACAAATCCAACTCATTTCACCTCTAAAATGAAAGACATTCTCCAATCCCAGCAGCCGTCAGCTGTTGTTCCTCTCAGCAGCAGGGAGGGTTTTTGTCTTTCAACGTTTCCAAATCCGATGACATCATCGTTTTTGTCATTGGCCCGTCCACTTTCAGTCACAAAATTCTCTAATCGCTCTGTTCACACCTGTCTCCCTCTCTCTGTCCATGCCTGTCTCCCTCTCTCACATTACACCTGTCTCCCTCTCTCACATCACACCTGTATTCCACTCTCACAACACACCTGTCTTCCTCTCTCACATCACACCTGTCTCCCTCTCTCTGTTCATGCCTGTCTCCCTCTCTCACAACACACCTGTCTCTGTCTCTCACATTACACCTGTCTCCCTCTCTCTGTCCATGCCTGTCTCCCTCTCTCTGTTCACACCTGTCTCCCTCTCTCACAACACACCTGTCTCTGTCTCTCACATCACACCTGTCTTCCTCTCTCACATCACACCTGTCTCCCTCTCTCACAACACACCTGTCTCCCTCTCCAGGGATTTTAGGATATCCAACAGTCAGTTCAGAAGTTTAACCATTTTTCAAAAGTTTTGAATTTGTCATGAATGTTTGCTTTATTTTCTTTTTAAGAAAACAATCTTTTCTTTTTTTTGAAAGGTCGAACTAAAAAAAAAGGTTTATTTGTTTTGAAAGATTGAACAGATATTTTGGAGGAAAGTTTAGGTAAAAAAGCTTTATTTCAGGAGGACTATAGTACTCAGCTCAGCTTACAAAATGAGTTTTAAAAGCTTAAAAAAATATTTTTGAAAAAACTGTTGACATCATTGCTGAGTACTTGATATATAATAATCTACTTTAGTCTTCTGTACTGTAGTGACTCAGCCTCTGGCCTCTTGTTCTCCTGTCTTTTGTCTCTCTGTCGTTTCACTTCACATGGGAATAAAACCTTTTAATAGGTTTATTTTCATTCAAAAAAATGTTTGGGGAATATTCTTTTACTTCAAAAGGTTGAAAACAATATTTTCGTTGATATTTTACCCCCAAAAGTTTTGAAGGATTGAAAAAATCTTTTTGCTAAAATCTTTTACCAGTCACTAATAGACTCTGTAGGTTGTGATTTGTCCTCATTTGCCTCAAATGTTTAATAACACAATTTTGAATAAAATAATAGTCTTTAAGTTTCCTATTTTTTCTCTCTTTCTCTGTCTCTCTCTTTTTCTCAGTCTCTCTCTGCATTTCTCTCTCTCTCTCTCTCTCTCTCTCTCTCTGTCTCACTCTTTTTTCCTCAGTCTCTCTGTATCACTGTCTGTCTGTCTGTATCTCTCTCTCTCTCTGTATCTCTCTCTGCCTCCCTCTTTTTCTCAGTCTCTCTCTGTAGCTCTCTCTCTTTTTCTCAGTCTGTCTGTCTCTCTTTCTTTCTCTCCGTTCTGTCTTGTTCCCCATGCGTCTCTCTTCATCTCACATTTCTCTGAGATATCGACACACTTGTTCTCCTTCGGTTTTCACATGATCATGCGCTTGGCTGGGCCAGCATCTGGCCGTGCAGCCACACCCTTTATGATGGAACAGATTATGCAGATTAAGTTGTTTTCAAAGAAACGCAGATTAGAAGGGATATTGTCTATTTACCAGAACCAATCTTGTCAGAGGGCATTCATGAATGGGAAATGCCATCCTGTATCCTGTAGGATCTAGACCTGTAATAAACCAAAGGTTTACCTGAAGGATTTAGATGAGTTAAATGGGACTAAATGTAAAAAATCTACAATGTTGTTTAGCAAATGAACCTTATTTTGTATGGGCAGTCATTGAGTATGTTTAGTTTATGACAGCGAATCCATTTTTTAATTAATCATTTATTGATGAACACATTAATTTCAAAAACAGCATTCAGCATTCCGAAGATATCATCTTTCTGTATTTACAAATGATGTAAACAAACACTAGCACTCAGATTAAATCCATGTATCTTCTTTTTACACAAACATTTAAAAAAATGTATTTAAAAAGTTGTTAACATTTGCATAGATCCAGTTTTTCAGCCATGTGTTTTGCAATTCTCACAGTCTATTACAGTAATAATACAAGTTTAGTTGTGTATTTATGTGTGTATTAGTGGAGTGTTTGCATGAATATATGTCAGTGTGTGTGTGTGAATATTGTGTGTACTGTATATGCAGGAGTGTGTGTGTGTGTAACTCCTCCTCCACGCTTCACTGGCGAGACATCATTCTTACAAATTCTGTCAGAGAGAAAAGACACGCGTGTCAGATACAGTACTAACCCTGGTTATACAGAGACACCCTAACATTGTAGTATCCTACCCTGGATATACAGGGACACCCTAACATCCTACCCTGGTTATACAGAGACACCCTAACATTGTCGTATCCTTCCCTGGTTATATGGGGACATCCTAACATCTTACCCTGGTTATACGGGGACATCCTAAAATCCTACCCTGGTTATACGGGGACATCCTAAAATCCTACCCTGGTTATACGGGGACATCCTAAAATCCTACCCTGGTTATACGGGGACACCCTAAAATCCTCTCCCCCCAGCTCCCCCATCACTGTCTCAGCCTAACATTCTAAGAAGGTGAAGACTAAGAACCAGGTACATATCATGGATTTTGAATCTTCGTTGTTGGCCAGTGCACACAAGGGGCAAATACTGTGTAGAAAAGTCCATTTGAAAGTCTTAACCCCTAACCTAGTATTTACAAGTCCTAACCCCTAACCCAGTATTTAAAAGTCCTAACCCCTAACTCAGTATTTAATAGTCCTAACCCGTAACCCAGTATTTACAGGAACCAGGAAGTGACTCATCACCTTCGAAGTCCACTGTCCCATCTCCGTTGTTGTCTGCTTCCTGGACGATGGCGTCGATCTCTCTACGAGCCATGTGCTCTCCCATTAGCTTGGTCATAGCGGAGCGGAGCTCCTCCGTGGTGATCTCGCCATCCCCGTCCATGTCAAACTGGACGCGCAGGAAACAAGCACAGCCGCTTCCTGTTAGAGTGTTCAAGAGGACCAGCCAGGGACAACCAGGGTGGGAGAGATCTCGGAAGGGAAGCTTTAGAAGCCTTGGTTACATGAACGCAGCGATGATGATCACAGTGTTGCAGAATGACAATGCTAGTCTGACGCTAGTCCTATGCTAGTCTGACGCTAGTCCTATGCTAGTCTGACGCTAGCCTGACTCTAGTCCGATGCTAGCCTGACGCTAGTCCTATGCTTGTCCTATGCTAGACTGATGCTAGCCTGACGCTAGTCTGACGCTAGTCCGATGCTAGTCCGATGCTAGTCCGATGCTAGTCTGACGCTAGTGTGGTGAACAAGCACGTGTGTATCTTACCTCCTTGAAGGCATCCTTCAGCTCCTTCATTCCAATCATGCCCGCCGTCTCCGCTAACAGTTTAGGAGCCATCAGCTCCACAAAGTCCTCAAAGTCCACCCTGCCTCCGACTGGGACACCAGAACAGGATGGAAACAGAGTCACATCAACATTTACACTGCGGTCAGGCATCTAGATGTTTCCCTGAGGGATAGTGAGTTAGGGCCTCTGGCTCTATCCTCTGAGGTCAGGTGGGGAGGGAGACAGACAGGTGGAGGTTAGAGGGAGGGGGAGAGAGAGAGACAGACAGGTGGGGAGAGAAACAGACAAGCGAGTAGAGAGACAGACAGGTGTAGGTTAGAGGAACGGATAGGGAAACAGACAGGTAGAGGTCAGAGGTAGGGGTAGAGAGACAGACAGGTGGGGAGAGAGACAGACAGGTGGGTAGAGACAGACAGGTGGAGGTCAGAGAGGTAGGGGTAGAGAGACAGACAGGTGGGTAGAGAGACAGACAGGTGGAGGTTAGAGGAACGGATTGGGAAACAGACAGGTAGAGGTCAGAGGTAGAGAGACAGACAGGTGGGGAGAGAGACAGACAGGTGGGTAGAGACAGACAGGTGGAGGTTAGAGAGGTAGGGGTAGAGAGACAGACAGGTGGGTAGAGAGACAGACAGGTGGGGAGAGAGACAGACAGGTGTGTAGAGACAGACAGGTGGGGAGAGAGACAGACAGGTGGGTAGAGACAGACAGGTGGAGGTTAGAGAGATAGGGGTAGAGAGACACACAGGTGGGGAGAGAAACAGACAGGTGTGTAGAGACAGACAGGTGGGGAGAGAGACAGACAGGTGAAGGGACTCACGGTTCATGTTGATGTTCTGGCTCAGTTCAATCAGCTCCATCTCTGTGGGCATGTATCCCATGGTCCTCATCAGGTTTCCCAGGTCTTTACAGCTGATCAGCCCGTCTTTGTCTTTGTCAAACTCCGTAAATGCCTCCCTCAGCTCTGCACACAGGAACACAGGCACACAGGAACACAGGCACACAGGGACACAGGAACACAGGCACACAGGAGGAACACAGGCACACAGGAGGAACACAGGCACACAGGAGGAACACATGAACACAGGAACACATGAACACAGGCACACAGGAGGAACACAGGCACACAGGAGGAACACAGGCACACAGGAGGAACACAGGAACACAGGCTCATGAAGCTTGAGGACTCTGTCTGTATTTCCTGTTAGATCTGTCCACTGTCAAATAAACTGACTTTGAGCGTTCGATGACGTTGACTCAGATAGTGTAGCTACAGACAATAACTTATGGATAAAATGGTATAGAGTATTGCTCAGTAAAGAGATCAGGAGTCAACTCACAAGATAAGTTACTGTTTCATAGTTTAACTAAGACCTGACTTCACCAGTACTACTGTAGAGTCACCAATATGCTATCTACTGTAGAGTCACCAATATGCTATCTACTGTAGAGTCACCAATATGCTATCTACTGTAGAGTCACCAATATGCTATCTTCTGTAGAGTCACCGATATTATATTCTACAAAATCACCAATATTACGTCAAACATCTCAAAATCTTTTTCTACATTAATTTCTTTAGAAAATATACTTTTTAAGTTGAAATAGAGGTGGCTTAAACATTGTTAAAATAGATTACCTTCGATTTCATCCTCTGCCAGTTCTCTTTCCTGCAAACACAGCACAATTAAACAGTTTACATTTGGACATTATATTAGTTAGCTAATTAGGGTTAGGGTTAGGGTGTGAGAGGGTTAGGGGGTGAGAGGGTTAGGGTAAGAGGGTGAGAGGATTAGGGTGAGAGAGTGCACGGTGGCAGTGCTGTTAGAGCTCTTGCCTCCCAGTAAGGACTTCATGGGTTTGATTCTTGGGCCAAATCCAACATCACATGATCTCTCTGTGTGGAGTCTGCATGTCCTCCCTGTGTTACTGTGGGTTCTCTGGGTGGAGTCTGAATGTGTTACTGTGTGTTCTCTCTGGGCACTCTGGCTTCCTCCCACCATCCAAAGACATGATAGATTCATTTGAAATTCTAAATTTCCCTGAGCGAATGGTTGTCTGTGTCTCTGTGTTAGTCCTGTAACTTGTTGGCCCCCTTGGTGTACCCTGCCTATGGCCTGAAGTTACTGGGACAGACTCCAGTCACCCCTAACAGGAACAAGCAGCACTGCAATCTCTACCAGGATTCAGCAGTAGAAAATGAATGAATTAAATTATATTCGATTGTAAATGTTGAAATGTGTCTTTTGTAGTAGCATAGACAGAGAAGACATGTGTTTCTGGACAGTGCACCAGTTCCCTTTCGCAAACGATTTCGTGACTAGCGTGACTGGATTTTAGAGATGAGATTGGACGAGAAGAGAGCCCATGTTGCCATGTGTCTTCATACAGATTATGTTCTTGTGACAAATAGCCATTCCCTCACGCAAGGTAAAACATTTTTTACTCTGCTCTTAACGGAACAAAAAAACAATATATACTGTATGTCTTATAACTGTGGGATCTTAATATACTCAACATGATGTCAGTTATACTAACAATGTTGGTATGTTCAGGTCACTCAGGTTTGTTCAGACTTACAATATTCTTTCCTCCCCTCAGGAAGATGCAGGCAGCTCCAAGACTCATGCCGGCTGAAGAAGAGGAGGTGGAGGAGGTAAGAGGAGGAGGAGGAGGAGGAGAGAGAAGAGGAGACGAGACGGAGAGAGGAGACGAAGAGAGGAGATGGAGGAGGAGAAGAGGAGAGGAGACGAGACGAAGAGAGGTAGAAGAGAGTTTAGAATAGAAGAGGAGGTGGAGGAGGGGAGAGGAGGAGAGTAGAGGAGACGAGACGAAGAGAGGTAGAAGAGAGTTTAGAATAGAAGAGGAGGTGGAGGAGGTAAGAGGAGGAGAGGAGGAGAGAAGAGGAGGTGGAGGAGACGAGACGAAGAGAGGTAGAAGAGAGTTTAGAATAGAAGAGGAGGTGGAGGAGGTAAGAGGAGACGAAGAAGAGACAAGAGGAGAAGAGGAGACGAGACGGAGAGAGAAGAGGGGAGGTAAGAGGAGGAGAAGAAGAGAGAAGAGGAGACGACGAGACGAAGAGAGGAGAGGCAGAAGAGGGGAGAGGTAGAAGAGAGTTTAGAATAGAAGAGGAGGATGAGGAAGAGAAGAGGGAGGTTAGCCGAGGTACTGATGGTGAGTGTTTAGAGAGGATGACCTGGTGGATTACAACTGGAAGAGGAAACACTCTGTAGAATTGAACACTGCTGTTCCCCCTCTGCATGTCAGAGGAGGTGCTTTCACACTCAAACATCAAAACAAACTGATGAACAAGTAGATATTAACTGGCTTTCCACTGTCAAAATAAAATTGTCTGATGTTTTGGTCTGGTACAAATCATTTAGAATAACAAACATGGTACAGTGAATTTAACAAATTATTCTTCTTTTTTTTAAGTACATACAATACATGCATCTTTTAAATACATTTGTGTCATTAAGTAGAAATAATTTTGAAAATCGATAATATAAAAAAGAAGCAATGCAAACAACGACCAGGAAGTTCCACCTACCGTGTATGTTTCCTAACGTGACGCTAAAGTGTGTTTGAGACGGCTGCACTCTCTGTCCTCAGTCAATCTGATCTCTGTCGATCTCCAAGCCCTTCTGTCTCTCTCTTCTCTGTGTCTCTCTCCTCTCTGTGTCTCTCTCCTCTCTGTGTCTCTCTTCTCTCTGCGTCTCTCCTCATGCAGGGGCTAGACCTGGACTGACCAGCAGGGAGGGGGGTGAGTGTGTGTGTGTGTGTGTGTGTGTTTGTATGTGCGTGTGTGTCTGCACGTGTGTGTCTGCATGTCTGTATGCGTGTGTCCATGACGGCAGGTCAAAGATAATAATCTAACTGGTTGCCCTTGGAGAAAGCTGAAAAATGAAATAGTGGTTATCTGTTTCAAATTATTGGTTTGACAGACATTTTGTTATGGAACATGACATCACTGTTGTGTCTGTCAAAAAGTACGAATGTGCACAAACGTGAGTAGAGTAGAACCAAGGCATAAAAAATATATGTAATTAAAATACTGAGTGGATGATGATAACAACAACAACATCATGAAGATTCCTTTCCCTTGTTTAAATCACTTTCGCTCTTTGAGAAACTTAATTTCCAACGAAAAATAAGCGAAACAATGTAGCAACAGTAAATGATAACAGTGTATAACATCCTTGTTTCTTTATGGGTGTGGTTTCCACAGGAAGTGGAGAATCTGCATGTGTGTTTGTGGATCGACGGAGCATCCTCAACACAACATGTTGATTAACTGTCTCGATAGATCCTTTGTGGTCAGGTCCTGACAGAGGTGCTCTTGACTAAGCTGGCTCTCCCTCTCTGCCCTGTTATGTAAAATCATCAAAAATCTGTTTGCATAAGAGATGTAATCTGAGGCTTTAGACCAACAGATTTCCCTTGAATCTCTGTTTGCTGCGATGGGGCAGCGTGGGTTTATGTAAAGTCCTGGACAGGGGGGAGTGGAGGGGGTGGGGGATTGTGTGAGTGTGTAAGGAGTGTGTGTGTGAGAGAAGTGAGTGTGTGAGAGACTGAGTGTTTGTGAGGTCATGTGTGTGTGTGCTTGTGCATAAGTGTGTGTGAGAGAGGAGTGAGTGTGTGATAGACTGTGTGTGTGAGGACGTGTGTGTGCTTGTGCATAAGTGTGTGTGTGAGAGGAGTGAGTGTGTGATAGATTGTGTGTGTGAGGACGTGTGTGTCATAAGTTGCGCATAAGTGTGTGTCTGTTCAATGGGCCTAAAATGAAGGAAAGTAATGGAGCAAGAGGAACGTGTAGTGACGAACATGAGGAAACTATCTCTGAGCTGAATATCAGGAAGTCCATTTAAAGGGTTTAGGAAGGATAGGATGATTAGAGGTCAAACTGGTGTTGTGCCATGAAGAGAGCGGATTGGACAAGGCAGACAAGAAGCCCAAAACCACCCTCTGATTACACAACCGGATAAAGACCAGAGCACAAACACAAATGTCTTACAAAAGGCAGAAAGTCAGTGAACAGACCAAAAAAAAGTTCATTTTTCATTATTTTTTTGATTGAAGACTCGATTGTTTCATTGAGGCATTCCACAACTGAGAATAAATCACAAGTTCAAGTCTGTCAGGGTGTGCTGTGGCGGTTCAAGTCTGTCAGGGTGTGCTGTGGCGGTTCAGGTCTGTCAGGGTGTGCTGTGGCGGTTCAAGTCTGTCAGGGGGTGCTGTGGCGGTTCAAGTCTGTCAGGGTGTGCTGTGGCGGTTCAAGTCTGTCAGGGTGTGCTGTGGCGGTTCAGGTCTGTCAGGGTGTGCTGTGGCGGTTCAAGTCTGTCAGGGTGTGCTGTGGCGGTTCAAGTCTGTCAGGGTGTGCTGTGGCGGTTCAGGTCTGTCAGGGTGTGCTGTGGCGGTTCAAGTCTGTCAGGGTGTGCTGTGGCGGACATTGTCTGTCAACTCACTCGTACTATAAATCCTTGTGTTTCTTCTTGCATCCATGTGTGACAGGCTGCTGCTGTGTCACTCTAAGCAGGTTCATGCCCTCCTTAGACTTAGTCAGAGGGGCAGATGGGGGCAGGTGGGGGTGGATGGGGGCAGGTGGGGTCAGATGGGGGCAAGTGGGGGAAGATGGGGGCAAGTGGGGGAAGATGGGGGCAGATGGGGGCAAGTGGGGGAAGATGGGGACAGTTGGGGGTAGATGGGGCAAGTGGGGAAGATGGGGGCAGTTGGGGGTAGATGGGGCAAGTGGGGGAAGATGGGGGAGGATGGGATCAGGAAACCAGTCATAGGATGGAGGCCAGGTCATGGTGTAGCATCTTATTGTGTTTACGTCATGCCACTAGCTGCCCTTAATGATAACATCATACAACAACAGATTACACTGATCTGATTAAGCGAGGAAAGCAAATAGAGCATCTTGTGTTTGAGTGTCTGTGTGTGTTGACATATCCTCCATACGTGCTGGTGTGTGTATTAATCTACTCCATACGTGGTTGGTGTTGTGGTGTGTGTGTTTGTGTGTGTGTGTTGACATATCCTCCATACGTGTGTGTGTGTTGACATATCCTCCATACGTGTGTGTGTGTTGAAATGTTTACATGAGTCTATGCAATTGTGTGTGGATGTGTGTGTTTGTGTGTGTGTGTTGACATCTACTCCATACGTGTGTGTGTTTGTGTGTGTGTGTTGACATCTACTCCATACGTGTGTGTGTGTTTGTGTGTGTGTTTGTGTGTGTGTGTTTGACTATCCTCATACGTGTGTGTGTTGACATCTACTCCATACGTGTGTGTGTGTTGACATCTACTCCATACGTGTGTGTGTGTTGACATCTACTCCATACGTGTGTGTGGTGTGATCATCTGACTCCATAGCGTGTGGTGTTGTGACATATCTCCCAAACGTGGTTGTGTGTTGACATCTACTCATAGGTGTGGGTGTTTGGCATTTACCTCCATACGTGGTTGTTTTTGGACATCTACTCCCATACGTGGTGTTTGTTGTTGACATATTACTCATACGTGTGTTGTTTGAGAATCCCTCCCATACGTGTGTGTGTGTTGACATCTACTCCATACATGTCTGTGTTCTGTACATGTCTGTGCTCTGTACATGTCTGTACTCTCTACATGTCTGTGTAACACACACCTATAGCTCATACTTCACACAGACGTTCCATATAAGTAAACAACAAAACACAAGAGCTTGTAATTTAAATTAGGATTCACTCGGAACAGAAGAATTCAAAAACATGACTATCCTTCAGACAGATTTCCATGTCCAGATGCTCTATGTTTACTGTGAATACCCTGGCAGCACTTGTGGGTTTACAGGAAAAGTTGACCTAAGCATTTAAAAATCGTTCAGAACAACTAGTAATCGTTCAGAACAACTAGTAATCGTTCAGTACAACTAGTAATCATGCCTGAATGTTGGTGTGCAGTCAGTATGTATCTAGTAAACGGCGAGGAAAACACTGGACAACTCAACAGTAACACATCTATGTATTACACAACAGCTTTGCTAACCAGAGATAGTGTCCTGATTTCTATTTTATAATTATTAGGTAACCATTACACAGAAGTAAAAAACGTGAAATATTTTTTCAACCTTTGGAAACATTTATCCGAAAATGTATTTTCGGAAGAGGAGAGTGGAGATCAGAGAAACCTGAAAAAGATTAAACAAATTCAGAGAACAGCAGACAAGTGCTCGTTAGTGTTTTGAAACATTATATATATATTTGCGCAAAAAATGTGAGGAATTAAAGCAAAAAGTTGCTAGGAATTTAAATTGTGAAGTACTAATACCAGAAATATTTACTAAAATAACGAATAATTGTATACTACTTTGTTACTTCACATCTCTGTGAGCACGTTGTCTGTCTTTGTATTGAAATACTCGTATCTAACCCTACCTTGCAGCAATTCTAAACGCATTTTAGAGTGATTCCTTTCAGTTTCAGTGTGACAATTTAGGAAGATAGAATGGTATTTATCGCCCACCGAAGATAACAATATTCAAACATGTTTATTATTATTTCCTGCAACAAAAAATATGTTGCTTAATTTAAAACATAGATAGCGTCATTTGACATTATATATATTTTTTATGGTTTTGCCACCCTTCTTCGGTTGTGTATAGAGCGATCATTGTTTCCTAAATTAGTTGGGGCATCGTTTGATTTCATCTGTTGGGAAACTGCATCGTAGAAGAAGCTTTGCTTGTTCCGGTTCCGGTCGGCTGCCGCCCCGCTCCGCCATCATGAAGTAGTGAACAAAAAACGGATGAGAGACGGGGAAAAAATGAATAAACCAATTCAGACATTAAATCCACGATCAATGTCAACGTAATGACAGTATATAGCAGCGCAGGGAGTGGGCGTACGGAAATATTGGGCCCAGAAACTAATTGATAAACTGTTTCACCGCCCGGCATTATCTAAGGATTGCTTTAAAGAAGACCGACAGGCGTCAGTAGGCTAGCTAGGAAGAGCTAGCTAGCTAGCATCTTAATTGACAGACATAGCCAGCTTAATGCTAACGGAGAAGCAGCAAAATGGGAAGGACTATCAATGAAAACAATGTGATGCGGTTGTGTTGAGTATAGCTCGAAAAAAGAAAAGAGAGAGAGATCAATATATTTCCTCTTAGGTAAACTAGCTAGCTCTCAAGCTAGCTACAGTGGATCCCAAAAGCCACGGTAAGACGACATAAATCATTCATTTCCCCAACGTTCGTTTGCTAGCGAGTTAGCTTGCAGCTAGCTTGCGAGTGAGCTGTCAGATATCACATCGCTTTGTAATGGCAGCTAGCCATCTGCCTGCTAACGTTTTCTGTTTTTAACGTTCTTGATTAGAGCTAGCTTCCTAGCCTGGCAGTTTTCTCTCTGATGTCTCAGGTCGTTGTCTCGGCCGGCACTACCTTAGTGCAAGCTTCACTAGTCAAGAGGGTGGACGTCATCTTGAGGACCCTCTTACTAGCTAGCCAGCGCGGTGATTTTTCCCCCGGTAGCTAGCGTAGGTAACGATTACATGGATATTAGCTAGCGTCATAGCCTGTTGTAGGTAGCTAGGTAGCCTCATTCGACTAGCCAAGTGCACCGCTAACCCAGGTGACGCTTCCTATCTGTTGTAGTTTGTCTGGCTAGTTAATGTACAGCCAGATCTGACAAATTCATTCATGTGAAATTGCTAACGTTATTACTAATATGCATTAGATCAGTCTATCCCCCTACTATTATAACAATCCTATAGACCGTCTTAGGAAGAGAGCGTACATAAAGATTTGGAGCTTTAAACGTAGACGTTTTCATGTAAAATATTTCTGTCCGTCATTGATCCATGGTTTGGTTTGTTGTGTGGTTACAGCTTCTGTTTACGGGCAAAATAATCTAATTACTTCTGCTTTTCGAACCGTTTCAAGCTCTACTTAATGCAGAACATGATGCCAAGCCATGTATCATTTTAAATACTCCAGTCTAATTTGCATAGGCTGCATACAGTGCATTTGAGGATATTTAGAATTGAAATAGGCTAGTTTTTTTATCCTGTGGAAGCTTGATAATCAGGTGTGATGGAGCAGTGGTCCCTGTGGGCCAAGATTGAACGCCCCGGGGCTGGATGGTCCCAGGTGTCAACCAAGCTCAGCTGGATGCCTGCCAGGTGGTTCTGTGGTTCTGAGTGTTCTGCTGCTGTGGTTCTGAGTGCTCTGCTGCTGTGGTTCTGAGTGTTCTGCTGCTGTGGTTCTGATAGTGTTCAGGTGCTGTGGTTCTGAGTGTTCTGCTGCTGTGGTTCTGATAGTGTTCAGGTGCTGTGGTTCTGAGTGTTCAGCTGCTGTGGTTCTGATAGTGTTCAGGTGCTGTGGTTCTGAGTGTTCTACTGCTGTGGTTCTGAGTGTTCTGCTGTGGTTCTGATAGTGTTCAGGTGCTGTGGTTCTGATAGTGTTCAGGTGCTGTGGTTCTGAGTGTTCAGCTGCTGTGATTCTGAGAGAGTTCAGGTTCTGTGGTTCTGAGTGTTCTGCTGCTGTGGTTCTGAGGGTTCAGGTGCTGTGAGGAGAAGAGGAGCAGGGAGAGGGGAGAGGAGGGCATAGGAGAAGAGAAGGGGAGGGGAGAGGAAAAGGGGAGCAGGGCAGAAGGGGAGCAGAGGAGAAGGAGAGCGGAGGAGAAGGAGAGCGGAGGAGAAGGGGAGCAGAGAAGAAGGGGAGCAGAGAAGAAGGGGAGCAGAGAAGAAGGGGAGCAGAGAAGAAGGGGAGCAGAGAAGAAGGGGAGCAGAGGAGATTAGCACCTCACAGAATGCTAAGATGGACTGTAGACACAGGTCATGAGGGGGGAGGGGAAGGTCTGTCTGTTGGCTCCTATTCTGTCTGTCTCTCTGTCTGTCTGTCTCCTATTCTGTCTGTCTCTCTGTTTGTCTGTCTCTCTCTCTCTCTCTGTCTGTTGGCTCCTAGTCTGTCTGTCTGTCTGTCTGTATGTCTGTCTGTGTCTCTGTCTGTCTGTCTGTGTCTCTGTCTGTCTGTCTGTCTGTGTCTCTGTCTGTGTCTCTCCCTCTGTCTGCTGAGATGGGGAATATTATAGTCTGCACAGTAACTAGTGTCCTTCCCTGGAGACAGAGCACTTCTAGACGGCTGTGTGGCGATGCCATCCTCTGGCCTGTGTGGGAGGCACTCAAGGGCTGCGTGCGTGTGTGTGCGCTGATGTGTGCCCGTGTGTATGTGTGTGCTGATGTGCGCTGATGTACGTGCGCGTGTGTGTGCGCTGATGTGCACGCAAGTGTGTGCGTGTGCTGATGTGCGTGCAAGTGTGTGTGTGTGCGTGTGCTGATATGGATGTGTGTGTGTGTGTGTGTGTGTGTGTGTGTGTGTGTGTGTTCATGCAGGCGCTGGCCATGCCTTCGAGTGTGCGGGCGGGGAGCATGAAGGACCCTGAGGTGGCTGAGCTGTTCTACAGGGATGACCCAGAGAAGCTGTTCAGCGACCTGAGGGAGATCGGACACGGCAGCTTCGGAGCGGTGTACTTCGTAAGCTAAAGATCTGAGACCGGAGACATTATGTGGGGCAGACATCTGACACAAGGCTGGGGGGAGGGAGGATGAGCAGGGTTAAAGGATGGGCCTGGGGTGGGGTGGGATGGGATGGTGTGGGTGTCTCTCTTCTCTCTCTCTCTGTTTTTTTTTTTTTTTTTTTTTTTTTTTTTTTTTTTTTTTTTTTTTTTGTTTGTTTGTTTGTTTGTCTGTCTGTGTCTCTCCCTCTGTCTGCTGAGATGGGGAATATTATAGTCTGCACAGTAACTAGTGTCCTTCCCTGGAGACAGAGCACTTCTAGACGGCTGTGTGGCGATGCCATCCTCTGGCCTGTGTGGGAGGCACTTCAAGGCTGCGTGTGTGTGTGTGCGCTGATGTGTGCGCGTGTGGTATGTGTGTGTGTGTTTTTTTTTTTTTTGTTTGTTTTTTTGTTTGTGTGTGTGCGTGTGCTGTATGTGCCTGGCGCAAGGGTCGTCGTAGCGTGTTGCTGATATGCGTGTTTGTGCTGTTGTGTGTTCATGCAGGCGCTGGCCATGCCTTCGAGTGTGCGGGCGGGGAGCATGAAGGACCCTGAGGTGGCTGAGCTGTTCTACAGGGATGACCCAGAGAAGCTGTTCAGCGACCTGAGGGAGATCGGACACGGCAGCTTCGGAGCGGTGTACTTCGTAAGCTAAAGATCTGAGACCGGAGACATTATGTGGGGCAGACATCTGACACAAGGCTGGGGGGAGGGAGGATGAGCAGGGTTAAAGGTGGGCTGGGTGGGGTGGGAGTGGGGGGTGAGGTGAGTGGCCTGGTGGATGGGGTTGGGGGCGGTAGCCAGCAATGAAGGATATGGATGGAGGATGAGCAAGTAGGAGGAGCAGGATATAAAGAAAGAGATGGTGGAGAGGGGAGGGAGAAAGAAAGGGATAATGGTGGTGGGAAAGGGACAGAGGGCGTGGAGGGAGGGAGGGACAAGGGAGGTGGAGAGAGGGACCAGAGAGAGACAGAGAGGTGAGGGAGAGGGGACAGAGAGAGAGAGAGAGAGAGAGGTGGGGAGAGGGAGAGGGGGGAGAGAGAGAGATGGGCTCATGTTGACTTGATGGCTGTTGTATAGAGCTCTGTTAATCCTGTCCTGTCTCCTGTCAGGCCCATGACATCCGCACCAATGAGGTGGTGGCCATCAAGAAGATGTCCTACAGTGGCAAGCAGTCCAGTGAGGTAAGATGAGTCAGCACCTCTCCTCCTCCTCCTTCCCTTCTTCTCTCATCCCTCCTCTCTCTCCTCCTCTTTCCTCCTCTCTCTCCTCCTCTTTCCTCCTCTCTCTCCTTCTCCTCCTTCCCTTCTCTCATCCCTCCTCTCTTTCCTCCTCTTTCCTCCTCTCTCTCCTCCTTCTTCCCTTCTTCTCTCATCCCTCCTCTCTCCTCCTCTTTCCTCCTCTCTCTCCTCCTCCTCCTTCCCTTCTTCTCCCATCCCTCCTCTTTCTCCTCCTCTTTCCTCCTCTTTCCTCCTCTTTATCCTCCTTCCCTTCTTCTCTCATGCCTCCTCTCTCTCCTCTCTCTCTCTCCTCCTCCTTCTATACCTTCTTCTCTCATCCCTCCTCTTTCTACTCCTCCTCATCTCTTTCTTTCTCTCCTCTCTTTTCCTCCTCTCCTCCTCTCCTTCTTGTCTCTCCTCCTCTTTTCTCCTCTCCTCTCTCCTCTCCTGTGTGCAGAAATGGCAGGACATCATAAAGGAAGTGAAGTTCCTTCAGCAGCTGCGTCACCCCAACACAGTGGAGTATCATGGCTGCTACCTGCGGGAGCACACCGCATGGGTGAGCACACGCGTAAACACATGCGCGCCACAGACACATGTACACAGACACACATGTACACACATGTACACACATGTACACAGACACACATGTACACACATGTACACAGACACACATGTACACAGACACACACACTCATCTGCACACACACGCCACAGACACACACGTGCACACACACACACACACGTGCACACACGCCATAGACACACATGTACACAGACACACACACTCATGTACATACACACACACACACCACAGATACACACATACACCATACTCGCACACCACAGATACACACATACACCATTCTCACACACACACACACACCATCCCATCCTTGTGTCCAGTTTCCCTGACTACCTGCCCTTGTCTGTCCTCTCAGCTGGTGATGGAGTACTGTCTGGGCTCTGCGTCAGATCTACTGGAGGGTAAGTTACCTGCATGGACAAGGATGGGATCTGGTCCCCATTTCAGACATGAAATGATCTGACCTTCCTGCTCTGTGATTTGTCTGACCTCCCTGCTCTATGATTGGTTGGTTCAGTCCACAAAAAGCCACTCCAGGAAGAGGAAATAGCAGCAATTACCCATGGTGCACTGCAGGGCCTGGTGTACCTTCACTCTCACAACATGATTCACAGGTACGTAACCTCTCTAGCCATCTCTCTCTCTCTCTAGCTCTCTCTAGCTCTCTCTCTCTCTCTAGCCATCTCTCTCTCTCTCTAGCTCTCTCTCTAGCTCTCTCTCTCGCTCTCTCTCTAGCTCTCTCTCTCTAGCTCTCTCTCTCTCTCTCTAGCTCTCTCTCTCTCTCTCTTTAGCTCTCTCTCTAGCTCTCTCTCTCTCTAGCTCTCTCTCTCTCTAGCTCTCTCTCTCTAGCTCTCTCCCTCTAGCTCTCTCTTTCTCCCTCTGCCCTTCTCTCCTCTTCCTCATCACTCCCCCTCTCTCTACATCTCGTTCTCTTCTCTCTCGTCTCTCTGTCCTCCCCCGTGTGTGTGACTCAGTGGTAGGTGTGTGAGGAGTGGTGTTGGTAAGTGTGTCTTCTGATCCATGTCTCTCAGGGACGTGAAAGCAGGAAACATCCTTCTGACTGAGCCTGGTCAGGTTAAGCTTGGAGACTTTGGTTCCGCCTCCATCCTGGCTCCTGCTAACTCGTTCGTGGGCACTCCTTACTGGTGAGAACGCTGCCCTCTTCTTCTCCTTTCCTTCCTTCCTTTCCTTCCTTCCTCTCTGCCTTTCTCACCTGCTGTCCTCTCTTTCCCTCAGGATGGCACCAGAGGTGATCTTAGCCATGGACGAGGGCCAGTATGATGGGAAGGTGGACGTGTGGTCACTGGGCATCACCTGCATAGAGCTAGGTAAGAACACACACCTGTACAGAGCTAGGTAAGAACACACACCTGTACAGAGCTGGGTAAGAACACACACCTGTACAGAGCTGGGTTAGAACACACACACCTGTACAGTGCGTGTACAGGTGTGAGTGCAGATCGTTATGCTGCAAAAAAAAATATTTCTGTACGAAATACTGTGTTACGCAGGATGTTATACAGTGATACACCTGTCTATACACCTGGCGTAGAACACAACCAATTCAACTACATCTTTACTTTCTCAACTTGCATTTTCCTTTGGTTAAAATGATCCCCTCTCTCTCTCTGTCCTTGTCTCTATGTTGGTCTTTCGCTCCCTCCAACCCTCCCTCCACCTCCCTCCCTCTACCTCACACGCTCCCTCCCCTCCCTCCCTCCCCTCCCTCCCCCAGCTGAGAGGAAGCCTCCCCTGTTCAACATGAATGCTATGAGTGCCTTATATCACATCGCCCAGAACGAGAGTCCTGTTCTGCAGTCAAACCATTGGTAAGCACCACCCCCTGACCTCTGACTGATCACCTGACCTCTGACCTCTGACCTCTGACTGATCACCTGACCTCTGACCCCGGACTGATCACCTGACCCTGGTCTGATCACCTGACCTCTGGACTGTGGACTGGTCACCTGACCTCTGACCCTGGACCGATCAACTGACCTCTGACCCTGGGCTGATCACCTGACCTCTGACCCTTTACTGATCACCTGACCTCTGACCCTGGGCTGATCACCTGACCTTTCTGTCTGTGTTTCCAGGTCTGATTATTTCCGGAACTTTGTGGATTCGTGTCTGCAGAAGCTGGCCCAGGACAGACCTACCTCTGACGTGCTGCTCAAGGTAACATGACAACAGTATCCAGGAAGTGAGGATATATGACCTGCCCTGTAGGCTGTGACATCAACACGCTGTAGAAGTTGAAATGTCTTTGTCATCCCTCCATCTCTTCTCATCCCTGCAGCATCACTTCCTGTGTCGAGAGCGTCCGGTAACCGTGGTGATGGACCTGATCGCCCGGACCAAGGACGCGGTGAGAGAGCTAGACAACCTGCAGTACCGCAAGATGAAGAAGATCCTGTTTCATGAAGCCCTGAATGGCCCCGCCCCGGAGGGAGGGGAGGAGGAAGAGGTGAGGAGGGGGGGGAGGTGTGGGAGGAGGAAGAGGTGGGGGAGGAGGAAGAGGTGAGGAGAGTGGGGAGGAGGGAGAGGTAGGCGGATAGGTGAGGAGGGGGAGAAGGAGGAAGAGGTGAGGAGGAGGAAGAGGTGAGGAGTAGGAAGAGGTGAGGAGGTGGGGGAGGGGAGAGGAAGAGGGAGAGGAGGAAAGAGGTGGAGGTGGGGGAGGTGGAGGAGGTGGGGGAGGATGAAGAGGTGAGGAGGAGAGGTGAGGAGGTGGGGAGGTGAGGAGGTGGGGGAGGAGGAAGAGGTGAGGAGGGGGAGAAGGAGGAAGAGGTGAGGAGGAGGAAGAGGTGAGGAGGTTGGGGAGGAGGAAGAGGTGAGGAAGGATAGGTGAGGAGGGAGACCTATTCTAGTGCAAGGTTAGAAATGGGAGTTAAGTGTGTGTCTGCAGGTGTGGGTGGGTGTGTGTCTGTCTGTCTCTCTCCTCATCTCCCTCCATCTTTCTAACCCCCCCCCTCCTCCCCTTCCTCCCCCCCTCCAGGATGTTGAACAGTACATGCTAAGGACCGGGACAGTGAACAGCATGGAGAGCTCCCATTCGCTACCGTCCATGTCAATCAGTGCCAGCTCTCAGAGCAGCTCTGTGAACAGCTTGGCTGATGGCTCTGATGACAGCGGGGAGATGGCCATGATGCAGGAGGGAGAGCACACTGTCAGCTCCAACAGCTCTGTGCTGCACCAGCCCCTGGTCAGTCTGGGAGGGAGGTCTGGGAGGGGGGGGGGTCTGGGAGGCAGGGAGGGGGGGGGTCTGGAAGAGGGGAGGAGGCGGGGTTAGGGAGTGTCTGTGTGAAGGGGCTCAGGGGGTCTGGGTGAGGGGAGGGGTCTGGGTGAGGGGAGGGGTCTGGGAGTAGGGCAGGTCTAGGAGGAGAGAGGAGGGGTCTGGGTGAGGGGAGGGGTCTGGGAGGGTGGGGGGCTAGGAGGGGGGTTAGTGTGTATGTAAGAGAGTCAACAGTCAGTTGCTAGTCAGTTATTGACAGACCTCCCCCCCCCTCAGAGCCATGACAACATCTATGACGACCCGTACCAACCAGAGCTGCAGGAGCCCCCCCCCTCCTCCGGGGGGGGCGGGGGCAGGCGCCGCAGGGGGAGGGACCACTTTGCCACCATCCGGACAGCGTCGCTGGTGACACGGCAGATCCAGGAGCACGAACAGGGCTCCGCTCTCAGGGAGCAGATGTCTGGGTAGGGACGTGTGACGTCATCGCGTGATGTCATCATCAGGCGCTCACACTCTGGTGTGTGTGTGTCCTGGTGTGTGTGTGTGTCCTGGTGTGTGTGTGTCAGCTCTGTGTTGGTGTGTGTGTCAGCTCAGTCCTGGTGTGTGCAGGTGTGTGCAGGTGTGTGTCTCAGCTCAGTCCTGGTGTGTCCTGGTCTGTGTGTCAGCTCAGTCCTGGTGTGTCCTGGTGTGTGTCTCAGCTCAGTCCTGGTGTGTCCTGGTCTGTGTGTCAGCTCAGTCCTGGTGTGTCCTGGTGTGTGCAGGTACAAGCGTATGAGGAGGCAGCACCAGAAGCAGCTGATGGGGCTGGAGAACAAGCTGAAGACTGAGATGGACGAGCACCAGCTGAGACTGGACAAGGAGCTGGAGAACCAGAGGAACAGCTTCTCTGGAGAGGGAGACAAGCTGTGCAAGAAACACCAGGCCATCCTGGAGAAGGAGGTGAGGGGAAAGAGGGAGAGAGAGAAGAGGGGACGGCGGGGGAGAGAGGGGATGGGCGGGGGGGAGAGGGGGGAGGGTGAAAGGGAGATTTTTAGAGAGGGGTGGTGGGGGGGTGTTGTGATGGTTGTGCTGGTGTTGTGTGCTGGTTGCCATGGTTGCGCTGGTTGCCACGGTTGTGCTTGTTGCCATGGTTGTGCTGGTGTTGTGTCCAGACCAAGGCTGCGCTGGCGGAGGAGAAGAAGTTCCAGCAGCACATTCTGACTCAGCAGAAGAAGGAGCTCAGCAGTCTACTGGACAACCAGAAGCGCCAGTACCGCCAACGCAAGGAGCAGCTCAAGGAGGTGACCTCTGACCTCTCACCTCTAGTCCTGAACTGTCACCTCTAGTCCTGAACTGTCACCTCTAGTCCTGACCTCTCACCTTTAGTCCTGACCTCTCACCTTTAGTCCTGACCTCTCACCTCTAGTCCTGACCTCTCACCTCTAGTCCTGACCTCTCACCTCTAGTCCTAATCTCTAATCTTTAACCCTGCCCTGTGCCCCTAACTTTTGACCCTGTGCCCTCTAACCTTTGACCCTGCTCTGTGCCCTCTAACCTTTGAACCTGGTGCTCCTGCAGGAGCTGAGTGAGAACCAGTCCACCCCCAAGAGAGAGAAGCAGGAGTGGCTGGTTCACCAGAAGGAGTGCCTCCAGCAGCTACAGGCAGAGGAGGAGGCAGGGTTGCTACGGAGACAGAGGCAGTACTACGAGCTGCAGAGCCGCCAGTACAAGAGGAAGATGCTGCTGGCTAGGCATAACCTGGAGCAAGACCTGCTGAGAGAGGTGCACACACACACACACACACACATACAGGCATGCACACACACACACTCACACACACTCACACACACACACACACACAGACACACACACACACACTCACAACCTGATGCAAGACCTGCTGAGAGAGGTGCACACACACACACACACATACAGGCATGCACACACACACACACACACACACACACTCACAACCTGGAGCAAGACCTGCTGAGAGAGGTGCACACACACACACACACACAGACACACACACATACAGACATGCACACACTCTCACACACACTCACAACCTGGAGCAAGACCTGCTGAGAGAGGTGCACACACTCACACACACACGCACACACACACAGACACACACACACACACTCACAACCTGGAGCAAGACCTGCTGAGAGGTGCACACACACACACACACACACACACACTCACCCAGTGTGTGTGTTCCCCGTCCTGCAGGACCTGAACAAGAAGCAGACCTTGAAGGATCTGGAGTGTGCCATGTTGCTGCGGCACCACGAGTCCACTCAGGAGCTCCAGGCCCGGCAGTTGGGTTCTGTACAGCGCACGCGGGCCGAGCTGATCCGCACGCAGCACCAGACAGAACTCACCAACCAGATGGAGTACAACAAACGCAGGGAGCACGAACTGAGGCAGAAACACGCTGTGGAAGTCCGGCAGCAGCCCAAGAGCCTGAAAGTGAGTCTGACCTCCCAACCCCTGGCCTTAGGGGACGGGGAGGAGCCAGGAGCCCGGGGGGAGGGGCTTGAAGCTGAGGGGGAGGGGCCTGAACCCAGGAGGGAGGAGGAGGTGGGGTATGAATGTGTGTATCAGAGAGCAAATTAAAGAGCGAGAGAGGAGCTGCTGCGGATGAAGGAAAGGAAACGATGGCACGCTGTAGGAGAGGTAGGGGGTGATATGAAATGTAGGAGGAGAGGGTGAAAGGTTGTTACTGGCTTAGTGGTTTATAAGGACAAGATGAATAGTGTGTGTGGTGAGTCAAAAGTGGACATAGAGAACAATTGAAGAGCATAGTATACGATTGCGCATAGAAAAGAAGAGAAGTGATATAAGACAGAGTGTGAGACAGATGAGGACGTACATAAGAAGACGCAAGAGAAGAGCAGTAAGAGCGACCGTCTCGTCGTATGAGAAGATTGTTAGTTGAGTAGTTCTCTCGTGTATAGGCATCGTGAAGACTGATACTGTGGTTATGAATGCGATAGAGACGGAGTATCGTAGTGTATCAGAAGCCAAGACTTAGCAGCACCTGCGAAGAGACCATAGTAGTGGGCCTTGAGGGCGTGAGCAGTACTATCTCTCCGCGGATGCAGCTCTGGCGGGGCTGGTCCTAGATAGGGCGTCAGGTAGTCAGAGCCGCGTGGATGGTGACAGACTGGGATGTCATGCAGATGCCAGAGGAATATGGGCTTTCAGTGAGGAGTGAAGGGGTGGGCTGACGAGGGCTGTGTGCCGTCAGAGGCTGAAGGCTCCTCTCGCCGCGCTACCCTGGATAAAGGAGCGTGTCCCCCGGTCAGGAGCCAGCTTATTGGGAGTGACTTGTTCAGAGGTTCCCTACTTGCCAGACACGGCCTTGGAGTGAGTTTGGTTGAGAGGTCTCCTTTGCTCGCCCCCCTCCCTTTGGTCTCTGTGCCCCCTGGTTGTGGCTGGTCCCCTCCTCGCGATCGCTTTCTGTTCTGTTCTCGTCACTCATGTGCGGCTTGCGCTCCGTCATGTCCGCTCTATCTTAGCTGTGTCTGTCCCAAACCGCCTCGGATCCTCACTCTCGCTCCTCCTCTTAGAGGCCCCTATGCCTTGCGGCTTCCTCTCCCTCCGCCGCTCCCCTCCCATTCCCCGCGCTTGTTTGCGCTCCGGCTCCGCCTGCTCTGCCGCCGAGCCCTTAGCGTCTCCTCCGCCCTCTCTTCTTACCTATGGCGCTCTTCCCTGTCTGGGTCCCTTGTTGCTCCCTTCACTCCTTCTGGCCTGCGGCCTACCTGTCTCTCTTGCTGTGGGGCTGCGGCCTGTTTAGCCTGGGACTGTCTGTAAGCCTGGGGCTCTACTACGTCCCTGTAGCCCTGATCTCAGCCTCCTTGCTCAGCTCCCCCTCCCTCTTCCTGTCCCTCTACCTGCTGGTGGTGCTGGTGGTGCGTCCGGCCCGAGTCTTCCTTCAGGGTGCCCCCCGCAAGCTGAGCCGTCTGTGGATGCGCATCCTGTTCCGCCTGCCCCGCCCCCTTTTCGCTGTGTACCAATCAGTTCTGGGGGGTCAGGCGGAGCGGAGCCTCTACGACATGTTCCCCAAGGCCGGCCGTAACTGGGGCGTGCGCCAGTCCAGGATCCCTGTTCCTCTGCGGAGCCTACCCCCAGACTACCAGGCTCACCGCCTGCCTCCCTCCCCCCTTGCCCTGGTCATGCTCTGGGCACGCCGCTTCCTCCGCCGGCCCCTGGGGGTGCTGGCAGACCTGGCTAACTCCATGGTGCTGCGTGTGGCCGGCCGGGTTCTGGGAGAGCTGCCCCCTGGCTGGCTGCTGGGCCTGAGAGCCCTGGGTCTGCTGAGGAAGGAGAGGCCCAGTCGCCTGCCTCGTCTACTGCCTCGTCTGGAGAGGAAGAGGAGGGAGAGGGAGCGGAGAGAGAGGCAGAGCAGGGAAAGGCAGAGGAGGGAGGAGAGGGGGAGCAGAGGAGAGGAGGGGAGATGGGAGTGTGGGCTGAGGAGGACTCAGTCTGGGAGGAGCTTCAGGGGGAAGGTCAGACCATGGAGATGAGAGAGGAGGACAGGAAGTGTGTGTGTGTGTGTGTGTGTGTTTCTGTGCTGGGGGAAGTGAGTGTGTGTGTGTGTTTTGGGGGAAGTGTGTGTGTGTGTGTGTGCGCGTGTGCGCGTGTTGGAGGAAGTGTGTGTGTTTTGGGGGAAGTGTGTGTGTGTGTTGAGGGTTCATCTATCATCGTCCTTACTTGTCCTTATTTGGGGCCATATAGTTGTACCACGGTGTTCCACCTGACCAGCCAGCCTCAAGCCTGGTCAGTTTAGACTGGGTGCTCTCTACCAAACTAGAAGGGTGCAGCCTAACCCATGCACACGGCCATAAATGATTGGCTGTTGGGAACTGCCAGAGCTGCATCACGCTTGTGTTCAACATGCAGGCAAGAGCCTGACTTGATCACTATTGTGCTTTTTGTAAAAGTTCTTTAAATTGTCTTTTACTAGAATTTTGGCTCTTAATTCTTAAGACGATATGTTTGGTTATTGTTAAGACCACGTTTGTGCAATCTTTTTTCCTTTTCTTTTTTTTGTTTTTGTTTGAAGTCTTAAGATTTGTAAAAAATCTTGTTTGGGCTGTGTTAGCACGTTGCTACGACAGGTGGTCTTTAGCGATCGTTGTCGTGACGATTGTTGCCACAGACCTCCAGCTCTGGAGCAACAACACTAATGCCTGTGTTGGGCCGTAGCCATGACGACACCAGAGATTATAGTGCCTTCTCTGCCACACACAGGGACTGTGCATGATTTATTGTTCTAAAAGCAATAACCCTATAATGATTTACCATGTAAACTGTCTTTTATTAGTGTCCATGAAGTGAACATATAGCAGGTGTCTGCTTAAAGTATTTACATAAGTGTTTATATTCACAAATATATTGTATCAAGTTCTCCGTATATGTGAAGATATAGGCTGATTTTGTTCAACTGGGATTATATAATACGGTTAAAGATATTTGAAGCCATGAAGACAATCTTTTGAGGGAAATATGCAATACCAAATCAAATCCAAAGATTTCTGGGAAATGTTGAATGTGTCCCTGTAAAGATATTGTAATCTCTGCAGGAATCATTTATCTAAATCCCCCCCCCAAAAAAAATATTTTCAGTGTTCAGTGAGACTAACTAGTGGGGCTCAGTGGTGATGCTTGAAGGAGTTTTAAACACGGTTCAAAGTTTAGACTGAAAATACAGGCTGTCCTTGTCTTCTGGTGTTGAGACGGGCTTCTGATGAAGGAAAGGTTAGATTCAGGAGTTTGTGCAGTGATTTGTGCTACTTTCTATACAGAATAGATATCCAAAGTATCAGAATACAGTTTATATAGAAGAAAAAACATTAAATATATTATTTAAAGTGCAGGAATACTACTTTACACACAGGTTCTTCAGAAAGTCCTCTTTCACAGTAGAGCCTTATGGAAGGGGATGTCTTTTCGTGGAGAGAGAGGGAGCATGTCTGTCTCTCTCTGCTTCTCTCTCTCCCTCTCTCTGCTTCTCTCCCTCCCTCTCTCTGCTTCACTCTCTCTCCCTCTCTCTCTCGTCTCCCCCTCCCTCCCTCTCTCTGACTCTCTCTCCCCTCCCACTCTCTCTCTCTCCCTCCCCCCTCCCTCCCTCCCTCTCTCTCTCTCTCTCCCTCCCCCTCCCTCCCTCTGCATACTAACCCAGGCTGATGCAGCTTGTCTTGTTCTGGGTGAGCTGTATTCAGGGCAGGTTAGAGAGGAGCGTTCTCACTCGCCCCAGTTTGTCTTTAGCACAAACATCTGGATGTTCCTTTAGATCTATTCTATGTTCACCCTGCTGTGTTATTTGAATGTAATTTATCATTTTCAAATTGTTTGTGTTCCATTATGAGTTGTCCTATTATTGTACCTTTAGTTTTTTTGTTTACATGTGTTTGTTATATGTTTTGTGTGTTTGCATTTCTACATAGTGTTACCACACGTTTTCAAGTGTTGAATACTTCAATAATGCCAGTGCTGTCATTTTGGCTGCCTTCTTGTCATTTCACCCTCATTGTGTGTTGGGTTAGTGTGCACTTTGTCATTGGCAGAAGCAGAACATATATGTTGTCATGCTTTACACATTTCTCCATATTTTCTCTGCTTAGAAAATAACTACAGAAATAAATTATTTTTTGTTGAATTCATCGTCTTGTTCATTTTTATCATTTTAGTATTTGTTTTCCATTACTCCTCAACACACTCTCCCTCGTCTCCCCCGTCTACCTTGTCATCTCAGCCTCCCCCCTCTCCCCCTTAAACACCTGGGAACCTGGGTCCAGCTCAGGTCAGGTGATACAACCTGAGTCCAGCGCAGGTCAGGTGATCAGATATGAAATATCCAGGGCTCAGATGAGTTTGAGCTGCAGAGAGAAATCCATCTTCAGAAGCCTCCATCTTAGATACACCACACCTTCATTTCACCAAGTACACTACACTTAAATACATGGCCTGCAAGGCATTATAAATACCCCACCTCCCAGCCCCTCAGCCTCTCAGTCCTGTGTGTTCTCCTCCAGTCTAAGGAGCTACAGATCAAGAAGCAGTTCCAGGACACGTGTAAGATCCAGACTCGACAGTACAAGGCTCTGAGGAACCACCTGCTGGAGAGCACTCCCAAGGCTGACCACAAGGGGGTGCTGAAGAGGCTGAAGGAGGAGCAGACCAGGAAGTTGGCCATCCTAGCCGAACAGTATGACCACTCCATCAATGACATGCTGTCCACGCAGGCGGTGAGTCAGGCAAGCAGACCGCTCTCTCTCTATCTGCACCGCATGCTCGTCCAGGCATGCCAGAGCAACCTTTTACCTCCTCAACTCTCTCCACCTTCTCTCCTCCTCTCCATCTCCCCTCCTCTCCTTCTCCCCCTCTTTACCTCCTCATCTCTCTCCACCTTCTCCTCTCATCTCCTTCTCCCCCTCTCTACCTCCTCCTCCTCACCACCTCCTCCTCAGCTCAGCCCCTAACCCTGGTGTTAGAACCATGTG
Source organism: Plecoglossus altivelis (assembly GCA_036571765.1). Taxonomy (NCBI): domain Eukaryota; kingdom Metazoa; phylum Chordata; class Actinopteri; order Osmeriformes; family Plecoglossidae; genus Plecoglossus; species Plecoglossus altivelis. The sequence continues at coordinate 15,226,523 of BROE01000007.1, forward strand.
CTAGCCCACCAGCTGCATAATGCTCCCTCCGTCCCACCATATTTATACGAACCCGTTTTAAGTAAACAGGCATATTTACTTAACAAATTACAACACTCCACAGTTTAACTATACATATATAGTATAGCATGTGTTGGTATCCTTGTTCGTGTCCATTGAATACAAATATACCAATCAGACGACAGCTAATCTCATTGTAGACACCTAAGTGTAGTTAGAGATGCTGCTCCACTCATCTGCCCATTCCCCTCCTCTCCACCTCCTTCCTGTCCTCCTCTCCACCTCCTTCCTGTCCTCCTTCTCGCCACCTCCTCCATGTTCTCCTCCTCTCCTCCTCTCCACCTCCTCCCTGTTCACTCCTCTCCTCCTGCTTCCTGTCCTGTTCTCCTCCTCTCCACCTCCTCCCTGTCTCTCCCCCCATCAATGGGGCTGACCTCTCACACAACCTACCAGTCAGCTTGACTTACGGCCCCGCCCTTCCTCCTGTCTGCCCTCAGCTGCGATTGGACGAGACCCAGGAAGCAGAGTACCAGGTGCTGCGGATGCAGCTGCAGCAGGAGTTGGAGCTGCTGAACGCCTACCAGAGCAAGATCAAGATCCACACCGACTCCCAGCATGAGAGAGAGGCTAAGGACCTGGAGCAGAGGGTGTCCATCCGCCGGGCCCTGCTGGAGCAGAGGGTACGACCAGGGGGCTGGGGGGCAGTGTATGTGTGTGGCACACAAGCCTGTACACCAGGCTGCATTACCTTAGCTCACCAGAGGGGGCAGACCAGCCAGGCTGCATTACCTTAGCTCACCAGAGGGGGCAGACCAGCCAGGCTGCATTACCTTAGCTCACCACAGGGGGCAGACCAGCCAGGCTGCATTACCTTAGCTCACCAGAGGGGGCAGACCAGCCAGGCTGCATTACCTTAGCTCACCACAAGGGGCAGACCAGCCAGGCTGCATTACCTTAGCTCACCACAGGGGGCAGACCAGCCAGGCTGCATAACCTTAGCTCACCACAGGGGGCAGACCAGCCAAGCTGAAACATATGATATTGTTGTTGTTTAGATCGAAGAGGAGATGCTGTCCCTGCAGAACGAGCGCTCTGAGAAGATCCGCACGCTTCTGGAGAGGCAGGCCTGTGAGATCGAGAGCTTCGACTCTGAGAGCATGCGACTGGGCTTCAGCAACATGGCCCTCACTGGCATCCCCAGCGAGGCCTACCCCAAGCAGGGCTACGGCCCCCCAGGGCCCCCCGGCCCCCGCTCCGCCAGCCACTGGAGCCACGGGGGCCACGCCCCCAACGCCCCACCCTCTGGCCAGCCCCACTCCCGTCGCAGTGGTGGCAGCAGGGGGGAGGGCTCCTCCCACAGTGGAGGGGTGATGGGGGGGCTGGGGAGGGAGGGGAGGGAGGCACACCACTCGTCTCGCTCCTCAGCTTCCTCCTCCTCCTCCTCCTCCTCTCACCACCACCGCCTCCCTCAGCACTACCACCACCAGAGTACACCCCAGCTGTACCGTGAGCGGGAGAGAGAGAGGGAGCGCGAGAAGGAGCGGGAGAGGGAGTGGGCGGGGGGGGTCCGGGGCTCCTCTGGGGGTGACCTGGCACACCCCCACCCTCACCCCTTCTCCCACCACCTACCCTCCCGCGCCTCCTCCCAATCCCTGGCCATGCTGCCCCCCCCACCTCCAGCCCCACCCTCTGTCTCTGGTCCCTCCTCCTCCTCTTCTTCCTCCTCCTCCTCACAAGGGGGGGTGTATGGCGGGGGGCTGGGGGTGCGGGGAGGCCCCAGCCTCATGGCCCTGAGAAACAGCCCCCAGCCCCTGCGGAGGACGGCGTCTGGGGGGGGCCCTGGGGGGGCGGGGGGCAGCGATGGGGTCCTCAGCAGAAGCACCTCTGTCACCTCACACATCTCCAACGGCTCCCACCTGTCGTACTCCTAGAGAGAGGAGAGGAGGGAGGGAGGAGGGGAGAGAGGAGGGAGGGAGGGAGGGGAGGGAGAAGGGGAGAGGGAGGGGGAGGGAGAAAGGGAGAGTAGTGTCTCGCTAGGGAGAGAAGTGATGCTAAACAGTCTAGGAGGGAGAGAGGGAGGGAGGGAGAGAGACAGAGAGGGGGGAATGTAAAGAGCTGTCCTACCAGAGAGAGGGGGGGGGGTAGTAGGCAGGGGGTTCTGGTTTCACTTCTGTTCAAGTAGGAAGGAAGTGAAAGGAAACTCTTCTTCTGTGGGTGTGAGAGCAGTTAGCCCAGTCTTCTTCTATGATGTTCTATGTTGGAATGGAGGACAAGAGATGGAGGGAGAGGGCGGAGGTGAAGACAGAGGCCTGTGTGTGTGTAGTGTGTGTCTGTGTGTGTATGTAGTGTGTGTGTGTAGTGTGTGTGTAGTGTGTGCGTGTATGTAGTGTGTGTGTGTGTGTAGTGTGTGTGTGCATGTGTAGTGTGTGTGCGTGTGTGTGTGTGTGTGTGTAGTGTGTGTGTATGTGTGTGTGTCTGGAGGAGGGCTGTTGTGGGGAGACAAGGACTCGTGCGTTTGGGAAAGTTGCTTCCTAGTAAAAAACACTTTGTTGGTTTATAACTGTTAGTTGTTTTGGTTCATTTTGTAAAAGTGTAAAAGAAGAAGAGTTGAAGAGACATCACCGATGCCTTTAAAAGCTCTTAAAGGGATGTTCTGTAATGTCTTTATTTAAAGGGATGTTCTGTAATGTCTTTATTTGATAACTGCAAGTTAATTATGATACTGTATACAGGAATATGAGGAGACCATGGAATGAAAGACAACTGTTTATCCAAAACAACAAACAGCTGGAAGGACCAGAGACATTTGGATGGACATGTTGAAAAACAGGACAAAACAAGGGTTTTCCTTCATCTATGACATAATCTGAGCATCTTTAAAATGACATAGCTGTGTTTGGGAGTCGGTCAAATGCATGAGATGTGTTCAACATGTTAACATTCCAACACATCCCACATGTTACACAGTACCTGTGCTGCAAGCATCACTGGCATTTCAAACTCACCTGTCCCACATTTTGACCTTTATTGTAAATATTTATGGGAACATTCAAATCAAAACAAATGTAATCCGTTTTATATAGTTATGAGGATGATCATAGTAATTTTGATATATTCTAATGAGTATTGAATCCCAGATTTAGAACAAGCAAGCAGAGTGCATTTTCTATAGGTGTCAATATAATCAAGACTGCCCTAAGCTTGTTGGTGTTGTAACATTTTTCAGAATCTTATGAAACAAAAGGCCACTTTTAACACTGGGAGTTAAAAAGGGTTTACCCAAAAAAAAAGAAAAAAGATATTGGTTTGTCAGGTATGGTGTGTGTAACAGGTAATGAATGATTATTAATAATGAACCATGAATAATTGTTAATGATTTATGTATGTCAGTGTGTTGAGTGGTATACAGTCTAGTTACATTGCCACTTTTGTAGATGAAAAACAAACTGCATTTTACAAGTCACAGTGTGACTAGTGACTCGTACACGATGATCACCCCACTGATGAGAGGAAGAACCTGGTAACAGTTGTGTCCAGCTCCGGCCCCCAGGCCTGACCCTGACCCCCAGGCCTGACCCTGACCCCCAGACCTGACCCTGACCCCCAGACCTGACCCTGACCCCCAGGTCTGACCCTGACCCCCAGGCCTGACCCTGACCCCAGCTCTGGCCCCCAGCCCTGACCCCGGCCCCCGGCCCCCAGCCCTGACCCTGGCCCCCTGCAGCCCACTCCATCTCTCTCTGCTCCTCAACTACAATCTAACATTTACATGTAAGAACAGTTTTATGAGTTGAGGAAGGGAGGGGCTGTATTTATAGATCACTGTTACCACCACATGCAGCCCTCATCTTCCCAGCATGGAGGAGCAGGACTGGGGGGCTTGGGGGGGTCTGGTCTGACTGGGGGGCACCAAGGACAGTGCTCTGGCCCCCCTGGTACTGGCCCTCCATGGTGCTGGCCCCTGACACAGCTTTCAAATCACACACATCAGGAAAGAGCCTGCTATCCCCAGGGGATTCTGACCTGCGGTCTCTGGGTGTCTCTGGGGTCTGCCCCTCTCCTGGGCCAGACCCCCCTCTCTCCTGGGCCAGACCCACTCTCTCTCCTGGGCCACCAGCACTCCCCCTCTCTCTCCCAGCCAGACCCCCTCTCTCTCTCCTGGGCCAGACCCCCTCTCTCTCCTGGGCCAGACCCCCTCTCTCTCCCAGGCCAGACCCCCTCTCTCTCCTAGGCCAGACCCCCTCTCTCTCCCAGGCCAGACCCCCCTCTCTCTCCTAGGCCAGACCCCCTCTCTCCCAGGCCAGACCCCCTCTCTCCTGGGCCAGACCCCCTCTCTCTCCTGGGCCAGACCCCCTCTCTCTCCTGGGCCAGACCCCCTCTCTCTCCTGGGGCAGACCCACTCTCTCTCCTGGGCCAGACCCCCTCTCTCTCCTGGGCCAGACCCCCTCTCTCTCCTGGGCCAGACCCCTCTCTCCTGGGGCAGACCCCCTCTCTCCTGGGCCAGACCCTCCTCTCTCTCCTGGGCCAGACCCCCCCTCTCTCCTGGGTCAGACCCCCCTCCCTGGGTCAGACCCCCTTTGCTGCAGGCTTCATGCCCGGGAGAAATACCAGTGCATGCATATCTCCTTATAAACGTCTGGTGGTTTCGTATGTGGAGGAATGGAAGACTTTACATAGACATGCCCATGTCTGTCTATGTGTATGTGGAGGGGAGGGTAGTATTTGTACAAGCAGGAGAAGGGGGGGGGTAGTATCTGTTAGCACAGCAGGAGAAGGGGGGGGTAGTTATCTGTTAGCACAGCAGGAGAAAGGGGGGGGGGTAGTTATCTGTTAGCACAGCAGGAACAGCTCAACTCCTTTGTCACCTGTATGAAGAGGCAGGATAGACTACGATTCTGACTACCCTGTGGACTGTATTGTGTGTATTTTGCCAAGGGGACATTTTGATTCAATACTTAAACCTTATTAAATATTCAAATCAAGCCGTTCCAAGCTTGTGGGGAGGAAATGGGGGTCTTTCAAATCTGTTGAACAAAAGAGGGTAAAGTGATTTAAAAAAAATAAATTGTTATTAACACGTGATCTTGTGTTTATTTTAGGATTGTATTCACCTTGTGACAGCGTTAAAGGTGTCGACGCGTTTACTGTATTCATTGACGCCTCTCGGATGTGGTATGGCTTTACTCTGTTATCGTCTGTTCTATATGCGAGTCTGACATCATCGTACCTCGAGAGAATCCAGAAATGCGTCGCGCGCCGTACCCTTTAAGATGCGCTTGTCGTTTTCCGTTAATGGAATGTTTTTCTCGACGTTGTAATGCGCGGCTGCCGTGGTTAAGCTCCATATAGCGACGGGTTCGAGGTCTATTTTCTTTGGTCTAAAAAATACTGTATGCTAGTGCTAATTCTGTCGGCCGAAAAGAGCGAAGTAGGAAGGGGCGGAGAGGATATGCACCATTGAGGGAGGCGGAAATGAAAGGGGGTGTCCAACGAGAAATGCCATCCCTTTAAGAGCAACTGGGACATAGCGGTGCGAGAAAAGGAGAGGAGGGGGAGAAGAAAGAGGAATTAAAAAAGAAAAGGAAGAAAGAGACAGGGAGGGAGGAGGGAGAGCGAGCGATAAAAAAAGAAAGATGACATCCTCGTAATAGAACAGCCGAGGTGGAGCGAGAGGCAGCGGCCCGGCGCGAGCGCTCTTCGCCAGGGTCAGGGCTCGAATCCAACAACGAGGCTTCGACAAACACCCCACTGGCCTATTGGGGAAATCGGAAAAATAGATTCATAAATTAAAAGCATGGACTGCTGCTATTTCAAATGCGTTTATTATAACACTGATATTAGTTATGTGTAAAGTGCATTTATTACATTTGAGATGTATTATGTTTTACCAAGGTTGTAGAAATAACATTGATTTTTTGGCGCAAAGATATTTTATTTGACTGTCATTAGTGCTGTCATTTAGCCGTTTCTATATCCTCACAGTGAATAAATTTAAGTTAGAAACCAAAGTCTAAGACAAATAGGACACCATTGCAGCTGGCCAGATTCACTCTCAGGCTGTCTGTTGGAGCTAAACCGAAACGCCTGCGTGAATTTTAATTGCTTAATACCTCAGTGAGAAAAAGAAAATATTTTTGCGAACTGCATTTTTGATACCTGCACGTTATTTTCGGATAGTCTAGAATCCTACTATTTCGCTGCACCTGAATAGCCAACAGACGAGTTTTAGCCCTTGTCGACAGGGCTATTAAAAGAATGCCAACGGTTGGCCCTCGTGTCTCTATCAGGATTACTTAGCTGGCTGTATACTCCTCATCACTGGTGCAAAATGGATGCTGCGTGGAGCAATTTCCTCTTCCAGGTAAGCGCTCCTAAGCGACCACTAGCCGTGTGAGTGTGTGCGCCTTTAGAAGGCCAGGCCAGCGGCGCTTAGCTTCGCTACTTTCACATTTTGTTCCAGTGAATCTCTAAGCGCGGAGGCGCTGGCCAGTGTCTTCTGTTTACGTTTGGCGGCGGCCCTGTGTTTATTCCTGCAGAATACTCCCACCCAAAATCAGGATGGAAACCTCCAATCAGAGCTGCTACCGGTGCACACGAGCTCCCCCCAGACCCCTCCCCCGGAGCACATGGCCCCCTCCACCGTGGACACCGCCGCCCTCAGCGAGGAACCCACACCAGGTGAGAGCGGCGTTAGCATTTTGCTATGTGTGCATGACGAGGAAATCCCACGTTAAGTTTGCCTGCTCACCCACACCCAGAAACATGTGCTGAATGTCTTCATACAAGGTGCTGTTTTTGTTTACATTTTGTTGTTGTTGTTGACACAATGCCACATCTACTGTTACTGTTCATAATTGATGACACAATTGTTGTATTTCCCCCCTCCTCTCTCCCTCACACCTCCTCTCTCCCTCGCCCCTCTCTCTCCCTTGCCCCTCTCTCTCCCTCACCCCTCTCTCTCCCTCACCCTTTCTGTACCTCTCTCCCTCACCCCTCTCTCACCCTCTCTGTACCTCTGTTCCTCACCCCTCTCTCTTCCTCACCCCTCTCTCTCCCTCACCCTTTCTGTACCTCTCTTCCTCACCCCTCTCTCTTCCTCACCCCTCTCTCTCCCTCAACCCTCCTCTCTCCCTCACCCCTCTCTCTTCCTCACCCCAACCCTTTCCCCCTTCTCTCCCTGTCCCCCACCCCTCTCCCCCTTCTCTCCCTGTCCCCCACCCCCCCTCCAGTGAAGACAGCATCCCGACCCGCCCGTGTGCCCCATATCTGTGGCATCTGCAGCAAGCAGTTCAAGAACAACTACAACCTACGGCGGCACCAGTCGGTCCACACCGGGGTACGCATGAAGGGCAGGGCGCCCGGGCAGCCGCAGGGGGCCAAGGAGGGGGGGCCCAGCTCCGCGCCGCTGGCTGGGGGGAGGCCAGAGAGACACCCCGTCCCCCTCTCCCTGCTGCACCTCTCCATCCCTCCCCCTCTCCCCCCTCCTGGCATCCTGGCCCCCCAGCAGACCTCTCTGGGTAGTCAGGCTGGCGACGGCGTTGCCATGGCGAGCGTAGTGGCTAGCGTTAACAACCCCCATGGTCCTCCTGCTGCTGTTGTCATGGCTGCCGGGGCGACGGGACAGGTGGGTGAGGGCTGCGTGGAGATCAGGTTCTCCAGGTTCTCCAGGGTTTGAGACCAGGGGTTCCCCTGCATGTGGTCCCCTGGCCTGCTGGCCGGGGTGTACTGGAGGTCTGATGCGGCACAGAACTATGTTTTCTGTGCTTGTAAAAAAAAAAAAAGCCTTGTTGTTCCAGTTTAGGCAATTCAGCATGTTGGAATAGATTTGCAACACGGATGTTTCAGTCTGGCAGTAGTCTACTCTGATCTGTCATGCCAACTCAGTCACGTGATCACTGTAAGTTTTTCCTCCATGTCTCCCTCCCTTAGCGTGCGTCTAACCCCAACCCTAACCCGGTGCGTAAGAACCACGCCTGTGAGACGTGCGGCAAGGCCTTCCGAGATGTTTACCACCTGAACCGTCACCGTCTGTCCCACTCGGACGAGAAGCCGTTCTCCTGCCCGGTGTGCCAGCAGCGCTTCAAGAGGAAGGACAGGATGAGCCATCATGTTCGCTCCCACCAGGGGGGCGTAGAGAAACCATACGTCTGCCCTCACTGCTCCAAGGCCTTCTCCAGGTAGGCTACGACTGTGCACCTGTGCAGGTGTAGGGGAGGGGGGAGAGAATAAACACCCTGTCTGGCCAGAGGTAAAGAAGATAGCTCAGCTCAGAGGAAAAACTTATCTCCTTTCAGTCTCCTTGAAGTTTATCGTCCATCTGTAACAAGCACACTTTATGCGGCTCTCTTCAATCTGCTCTTCTTGACTGTTTCTTAGCAACCACCTAAGTCCAATGTTCTCCTTCAGCTTAAGTTGTACATCAGTTCAAGGCCAGACATGTATCCCTGTGTGTGAGATCTCCTGTGTGTGTGTGTGTGTGTGTGTGTGAGATAACCTGTGTGTGTGAGATAACCTGTGTGTGTGAGATAACCTGTGTGTGAGATAACCTGTGTGTGTATGTGTGTGCGTGCGTGAGATCACCTATGTGTGTGTGTGTGTGTGTGTGAGATCTCCTGTGTGTGTGAGAGATCACCTGTGTGTGTTGGCTGAGATGTGATGCAGTTGTGTTTCTGTGTCCAGGCCTGATCACCTGTGTGTGTGTGTGTGTGCGTGTGTTTGTGTTTGTGTGTGAGATCACCTGTGTGTGTGAGATCACCTGTGTGTGTGAGATCACCTGTGTGTGTTGGCTGAGACGTGATGCAGTTGTGTTTGTGTCTCCAGGCCTGATCACCTCAACAGTCACGTCAGACAAGTTCACTCCTCTGAACGACCCTTCAAGTGTCCGGTACTTGATGTTTGTGCTTTTTAATTTCCTTTTACACTTCAGAACACTGTTATCATCATCCCAAGACAGCCATTACTCACTTCTCTAATACCTTCAGCTTGCCGTCAGATGTGCTAGCATGCTAGCATGAGCTACACTAGCTCCGCAGACTGCAGGAGTTACCCTCCATGTGAGGCTTGCTAGCATGCTAGCATGAGCTACACTAGCTCTGCAGGCTGTAGGAGTTACCCTCCGTGTGCTAGCATGCTAGCATGAGCAACACTAGCTACGCAGGCTAAGGAGTTACCCTCCGTGTGTGAAGAGATGACAGCTCGTTCCTCATCACTCTCTGTCTGTGCAGACCTGCGAATCCAGTTTTGCCACGAGGGACCGCCTCCGGGCTCACATGATTCGTCACGAGGAGAAGGTCCCCTGTCACATCTGTGGAAAGCTCCTATCAGCAGCCTACATCACAGATCACATGAGGGTGCACAACCAATCACAGCACCACGCCTGTCATCTTTGTAACCGCAGTGAGTGTCGCAATGAGTTCACAAATAATTCATAAGTCATCTCAAGTTTAAATCTTCATTTGTTGCGCTTATGCGAAAACATGAAGTCTGACTTTTGAACATGTGACGCTACAGTCAGCTTTGCACTTTTGAACTTTTATTTTGTGCTCAACCTAGAGTGTCTTTGTTCCTGTGGTTATAAAGAGTCTGTTGACTCATGTTCATGTAAATGTGACAGATGTACTTACTCGTCTTGCCCCCTGTCCACAGGCTTCACAACTCTCACCTACCTTCGCGTCCACGCCCAGAAGCACCACGGCCAGGAGTGGAAGGAGGGGGCGGGGGGGTTCGGGGGCACCGCTGCCGGGGGGGTCTTGGTGTGCCAGCTGTGTGGGGTGCACTGCAAGACCCCCACCCAGCTGCAGGGGCACATGGGAACCCACAGCAGCAGCCAGGCTGCGCCCAGCCCAGCCACCTCCAGCCCAGCTAGCAGCTCCATGGCCAGCATGGTCACCACCCCCACCATCTATGTGAGTGGCAACGCTGTGGTGGACCTGCTGGTCACAGACTGCTCAAGCATCGCTCCTCAGAGCCACAGCTAGCAGATCTTACCTCCCTAACCCTACCTCCTAACCCTCACCCCTAATCCTTACCTCCTAACCCTCACCCCTAATCCTTACCTCCTAACCCTCACCCCTAATCCTTACCTCCTAACCCTCACCCCTAACCCTCATCCCTAATCCTTACCTCCTAACCCTCACCCCTAACCCTACCTCCTAACCCGCACCCCTAATCCTTACCTCCAACCTCAATCCTAACTCTCACCCCTAATCCTTACCTCCAACCTCAATCCTAACCCTTTATCCCTAATCCTTACCTCCAACCTCAATCCTAACTCTCACCCCTAATCCTTACCTCCAACCTCAAGCCTAACTCTCACCCCTAATCCTTACCCACTAAACCTCAACCCACAATGCTTACCCCAGAGACCCACAACAAGCAGACTCCTAACCTCACCCCCTAACCCTCACCCCCTAATCCTCATCCCCTCACCCCTTAACCCTCACCTCCTCACCCCCTAACCCTCACCCCAGTCCCACAGCTAGCAGAGACATGTCCCCCTGTCCCCAAACTGGGCGAGGAGCCAGACAGTGAGAGGAGGTGGAGGGGGAAAAGGTGGAGAGCGGAAAATGAGGACACATTTTACTTGGCTGTAGAAAAACCTTACTGACACTATCAAGGAACAAACATGGACCTGGTTTATCGTCCTCATGTTGCTGAAGCCTCTCAGACGTCAGAAGCCCATACTGTATTACTCCCCCTTCCTCCTCTCTCCCTTTCCCCCTCCCATCCTACTCTCCTCCTCCTCCCCTCCCTCCCTCCCTCTCTCAGCAGGTCTACACTGATTGCCGTGCGTATTGTTTCACATCAGCCAGCTTTCATCTTAGCTCCATGTTCTAGCTCTATGGTGGAGTTCTCTGTCGGAGGAGGAGAAGAAGACCTGTAGCAGGGTGACGTGAAGGGTGGGATAGATGAGTAGAAGCCCTTTACCTGAGACCAGAGGGCTGGACTGTGTTCAGTGAGGAAACCAGGCCGTGAACCCAGAGGAGTTAGTGTTGGCAGCTCTGCGCGTGTCTGCAGATGACTGCTTTTGTTTCTTACCTGCTGGAAGAGACTGCACCAGGTTGGCCTGCTGTTTAGAAGGCTTCTGATTGGTTCATGGTTCAAGCAACTGCCAATGAAGAGCGTCTAGCACCTTAAAGCGTTCAAAATGTTTTGAAAATTTAGAAGAATGTTCTGGCAAAGATCCGAATTGATTTGTTTTGTGCTGCATCTTCCTGTCTGAGTTTAATATACAGCAGGAACACTCGTAACTGCTGGGGAGCTGAGAGTGAACCATCACACAGAATAACCATTTGCATGAACGTAAGCTGGCTAGTAATTTGCTGTGCTCTTAAGGATGAATTTTCACTGCAAAACACGAAGCTAGTGGCCCCCTTAAACTGGATTGTTTTAAAGAAATAGTGTTAATTTATTCCAATGAACTGTACCATTTTCCCTCCCCCGTTTATTTGCTTGTAACTGTCATTGCCATAGTCCTCCATGTTAGCTGCATTGTGTAGCATTGTGTAAACCCCTTCATTAGAGTTAAACCTGTATAGCACATAGCGTTGTGAAACGCAACTTATAATATCGCTTCCACCAGCCTGAGAAGAAATCTCGTGATAATTTTGGTTGTTTTTCTTTTTTTGTGGTTATTGTGTGATGTGCAAGGAAGGGGTCGAAGGTCAAAGGTCAGGTATGATAAGCATATCCAGGAACTTGGTACTGTGTTTGATTGGGTAGTATGCTTTCAACAAATCCTGGTTTAGTACTGGAGTGTTTCCTTTAATCAGTTTAGTGTTGGTATGTTATCTAAAAAAAAAGTAGAATAATTTAATTTGGAAACTTCTTCTTCCTGTTGAGAAAAATAGTGATTAAATAAAGTTATTTTTTAGGTTTTTCTGCATTAAGCTAATAAAAAATAATACCTCTACTTTAGAAACGACATCTATTGCGATACATCTTAATGCCTTATTGTACTCAACTGCATTTTAATTATTTTATTCTGAACTATTTTAAATCTTAGTCATGGATTCATTAAGAATATTAATGGGATGTCTTTATATTTATATTTTTATATTTCTCAACAGTATGCATGTCTATGAACAGCTGTTAGAGCAAAAAAAAATAAATCATTGATGCTTACCACCGTCATGAATATGTTATGATTTTGTAGATGAGTAGAGATCATGTTATTATTTTGTAATTTTGACTATTAAAAGTTAAAAGAGTAAAGGGTGATCTTAGTGTCCTTACTTGTGTGTGTTAGACCACAAACGTGAAAAGCTGTTGCATCGTTCACGCGTCACGTGTGCCCCGCAGACCAGACCCCGGCGGGAAGGTTGATGTGTGTGTGTCCTCGTGCGCAGGCCTCCTCTATAGACAAGCACGTAACCTTGGCCTCTGTGACATTGCGTAACCGGTGTCAGACTTATGGCTCTGCCATATTGTGAGAGCCGCTGGATGGCCTGTAATCCCACAATGTGCATAAAAACTCATATTAATCATGATGAAAATAATATCCTGTCGCATACTAGTCTGTCTGCATCTGCAAAAAAAAAAAAAAGTTGACCCAATTTATGGGAACATCTGGCAGTTCCAAATCCAACTTTAAGCATCTCACTTCTATAAAGGTCTTTAGTTTCGTCACATGTGAAAGCATGTGGAACCTGTAACGCATTTTGTTGAAAAATATATACATATATTGTGATATGTATATATTATATCACATATTTATTCAAATACAGTTGCTACGCTATTGTAGTTCATTACCAACCTGATACACTTAAAGGTAAATTAGCAGATTATTATATAAAACTGTGAATAAACAACATATTTATTCAATGGATAGATTTATCAGAAGCGGCTTTTATCAAACGCAGCCATCCCAACGTTGTGTCCGAGGTATCAACAGGCTGTCTGAACTGCTGTTTAAAAGTCCACAATCACGTGGCTTGTGACATGGGCCTTTGCCCCAGATTCTAGTAACATTTCACTCTTGAGACTGTCAAGTGTGATTGATTAGTCAGTATCACAGAGAATTCGTTGTCCCTGTAGCTGTACTCTGTGCAATGACAATATAGTTTAATCTAATCTCATTTAATAAACACTGAACTTTTGTGAAGCTACCTCAGCAATTCACTTATCATAATATTGTCACTCTTTGGGTATGTCCCGTATTGCTGTTAGATTAGATCAGATAACTTTTTAATATACAAATATACATATACTTCGTCAGGCTAATTGTTGTTGTTTTTTCCATGCAAAGTCCTGTGATTTAAACAGGTGATCAGCCCATAGTCGGCTTTGTTTTGGAGGTCAGTCTAGACTTAACCAATGACGTTCATGTCCCCGTGTGAAGACAAAGACCGGTCGCTTATCTTGGCCGACTTGTCTTTAGGGTTATTCAGATGCAACTCGAGCATTTCTTACGAGATATCATAAAAGAATGAGTATAGTGTCGAACAGGGTCAATAGCCTGTGAGGCGGTATGCAGATCCTGATCTTGCGGTGAGCCCATAGGACGTATCATTCAGTCAGACCACGTTTATCAGCACTCCGAGGCTCTGCCCTGTTTGGCTAATCAAGACAACGTTATCTCTTGCTATCTCTAGCCGGCAGCAACATTTCGCAGCCAGCTAAAACGACAAACAGTTGTTTGTGTGGTTAATATTAACTGTCTTCCACATTTGGAATAAAAGGTTGTTAGTTTTTCTCCACGTGAAGAACGGGACCAAACGGGCACGGTGTAGTGGTAGCTACCTACTGTTAGCTTACACACGCTAGCGGGCTACAGCTAGCTTGCCGATCCGGCCTCACCTCATTGGAAACCCTGGCGGAGCTGCGATACAACTAGCCGGCTAGCAGTTCCCAACATTTCGCCCAGTTAAAGATGTGGATCATCCTGGCCGATTCCCCCGGGACTTCATTCACTGCTTTCTCCTGGACACAAGCTTCGACACGTTGACTTGACACTGTGAAACATCCATGTAAGTTCCCTAGAGCCTTCATTCATTTCAACTCGTGTTATAGAAAGTCTTGTTAGCAGTAGAGCTAAGCTCATCTTGTTTAGGTTTGCAGTAGATACTCGCTACCTACATTATGCACAGCGTCAGCGAGTCGAGCTAGGCCACATCATGGAGAAATGTCAGTTGTAGCTAATGATGCTGTTTGGTAACTAACTATGATATATTCTTTATATATATTCATACTTTGAGGATGTTGAATAACATTGACTTCTGAGGCAGACAAAGAAAGGATTAATATGCTAACTAGCTAGCCGTAGACAGCCTGTTAAAACTCATCCTAACGTTGTCAGCAACTGAAGTTACTTTGCTTTTATATTTGACAGCAACAATGCAACTACTTAACCAAACACAAATGCCCATGAAATATAGACTCTTCGTCTACGTGATTGAACGTTGTAAGCCATCTATCAGACATACAAAGTGAAGATGATTTATCGACCGTGTGGTGCTAGCTATGAAACAAGCCGTTAAACAGCCGGCTAGCTAGCCTGTCTGGTATAAGCTCTTTGTTTTTGAGCAGGACTGCTATTTAATATATGCGATCAAGATAGCGCATTGCGTATGCTGCAGCTGCAGTGTATTTAGGGTTAGCTAGTCGAGGACAACTAACCCACATGTTTGTCAGGTGACCATACAGGGCTACGGCTGACATGCTAGCCGCACAATGGGCCTCCTCATCAATGGCCGTCCCTGCCGCTGTGCCTACAGCCGCACCATCAGCACCATCCACCCCAACTCATCTCTGACGCTTTTGTTAATTGAACTAATGCCCTCTTCTAAACGCGGTGCACTGGCGCTATTTTAGTATCGTCGCTCCTTTTCCTCAGTCTACATGATCTTAGCGTTCCTTTGGCTCAAACAAGGTACCCATCTGAGAACTAGACCTGTATGCAAATTTGAGGTTAATTTGCTTTGGCAGAAGGGTCTGGACACCCTGCCATCAAAACAGATTTCACTTGGGCATGAAAAGGGCTGGGCCAATCACCACCAGTTTTTGGATGTGGTGAGTTTGACTGCACAAAGGACAGCAGTTGAAGCATTTTCATAAACATCCAAGATGACGTTTCTTTGCTCTGATTGGCTGTACCAATTCAGCTCCATCCAATTGCTTCCAGGGGCATTTTGCAGAGTGTGTGTCTGTTGATAACGCCCCATGGAAATCGAATACAAACTAAGAGGTTCCTGGCAAGCACTCCTTAGTAGCGATGACAGACAAGCAGGACTGAGAGAGGCCAGTGTGTCCTAACCAACACATTCATGCCCCATGTAGACTGAGGCCTTCACATGACAGCATGTTCTTATTCCTTCCATTTCTGGACTTTTTTCATAATAATGAACACTAACATATAAAACAACATAGGCCCTGATCTACGTGTTCATAGACGTGTTGTGTGTTTTGCAGCAGAGCGATCGAGGAGCAGAACTCCAGGAGCAGACAGCCAGCTGATCCCCATCTCCCCCAGCCCAGAGGAACCATGCTGAGTATGCTTGCAGCCGGTACGGTGTTTTTCCCCGGCCTCTTCCTGCTCTCCAAGCAGTGCCTGAAACACCTGCCCTGGCTGGGCTGGAACGAGGGCGATGCCGTCATCGTCTCGGCCAGGTGGGAGGAGAAATTCAACTGGAATATCTTTCAGGCATTAAACAAAGTGAAGTTATAAGTTCCTCACTAACAAGAGTGTTATTGTCTGGTGAATATTGGTTTGTGGTGTTTGCTTGTGGTTCGTGTCTGTGGAAGGGAATAGTGATGGTTCTCTGTTCTGTTGAGTCAAGCCTTAATATGTCAGTCTGTCAGATGTAGATGTGGGTTTGCACAAGCATAGCCTGATCTAACCAGGTGACCTTTCACCCTTCCTGTCCCCAGGCTGGTGTCGTCCGTTCAGGCCATCATGGCGTCCTCCGCAGGCTACATCATCGCCTCATCCTGTGAAGACATCATCGAGGACCAGTAAGGACATACATTACTGTCTCCTCTCAGGAACATAAGAATCATCTGTTAATGTGTTTGTAAACAGTCACAGGACATGTTGCACAGGAGGACATTCACACCTGCAGATCTGCAGTCAGATACTCTACCTGTTAGCTGGACCTAGTGAAGGGGCTACCTGTAGACTAATTGGTGAATGCTCTCATATGATTGGCTACGGTGGACCATTGTGACACCAAGTAAATTCATAACAGCATCCCTTCTCAGGAGTAAAACAGTCTGACTTAACAAATGAAGGAACAGGGTACATGGAGATAAATTCAGTTCCTTCACACTTTATATGTTTGTAACTTGAGGCCATGTTTTTAAAAATGCACTCTGCTACCTCCCACCCCTCCTCGTTCATGTTTGCAGGCATTGGCTGACCAGCGCCTACATCCTGTTTGCTGTGCCATACTTCGTCTACGACATCTACGCTATGTACATGTGTTACTGGTACAAGCTGCAGGTCAAAGGTCACGAGCAGGAGGTCGGGCCCCTGCGTCTGGGAAAGGTCCTGGCCAGCTACCTCCGCCGCGAGTTCCTTATGGTGCTGCACCACGTCGTCATGGTCGCCGTCTGCTTCCCCGTCTCCGTGGTAACTGTCGTGGCAGCAGTGCAGGGGTTTAGTGAGTGTGTGATAGGCTGAGGTTGTAGCTTCAGGACGGTTGGCAGTGATGCTAAGCTCTGCCTTCCTGTCAACACTCAGGCATTTGCTTAACGTGTCGTACGTGATTAATACCTGAGACCCTCACGCACGGGTCGGCCGGACAGGAAGCAGGGTGATGATGACTTCCTGTTTCCTGCAGTTCTGGCGCCAGGGTAAAGGAGATTACTTCCAGGGTCTGATGTTCATGGCTGAGATCAGTACCCCGTCTGTCTGTCTAGGGAAGATCCTCATCCAGGTAAGAGCCTTGAACACTCTCCTGCACCAACACCAGCCACACTGTAACTGCTACTGGTCCATTTATCCATGTATATTCTAGACACTGTAAAATAGGAGAATTCATACGTCTGTGTGTTTTTACACGTACGTGCACAGAGACACGAGAACCCTCCCTTTTTAGATTGCTCCCAGGTCTGTGGTTTTCAGGTCATCATTTGTTTGTATGCAAAAGCGATCTGTCCATGATGTCAGGTCATCAGGTCACACATGCTTGTCACACATGCTTGTCATCCAGTGTGGCTCCTGCTCACTGTTTCCTCTCCACTGGGTGCTGTGCTCTCCTGCTAACAGCTCTGCTTGTAACTCACAGCTCCAGCTGCCTGCATAAAGGGCACACACGCACACACACACCTGTTTTAGACTCCACAAAGGAAGCATGATACTGTGAGCAACGTAAGCTACTGCTAAGAATGATCCTAGGTTAAATGTAGCTACGGTGTTAAAGCACTCACTGCTGAATATAGCCTCCAGTATTTAGACTGGATTTAACAGTATATATGATCTCAGCTCCTCCCCTCCCCCCACTCCTGCAGGGGTTGTGATGAACACACGGCTAAAAGCCTTGGCATTTCAGAACCCTGCTCATGTCACTGTTTGAGGAAGACTAGGCTGTGGTACAACGTTCTCTGTCTGCGAGGGTGTATGACACAGAGAACCTAGAACCTGAGAAGGAATGTATCTCCATGCATTGCAGGTTGAGTCTTCTGTGTGGAACACTGTCTTCTGTGTGGGACACTGTCTTCTGTGTGGGACACTGTCTTCTGTGTGGGACACTGTCTTCTGTGTGGGACACTCCTGTGTGGAACAGCATGGAAAGTGTCTCCAGTCCACGCCCTGAAGCATGAGGGACACCACGCTGTTGTCCTGCAGCTCAGGACCCATGTAGCTCTGCATTAACTCTCTCTCTGCTTCTCACCAAACTGGACTTGCTGGCGGGTTCCTCTCTGTCTCATTCTCTCTCTGATTGTCCTCTCTCTCCGGGCCTCCGGTCCTCAGTACAAACAGCAGCACACTCTCCTGCACAAAGTGAATGGGGCTACTATGCTGATCACTTTTTTCATCTGTCGAGTCCTCCTCTTCCCTTACCTCTACTACGCCTACGGCAGGTATGTCTATCTGTCTCTCTGTCTGTCTGTCTGTCTCTCTGTCTGTCTGTCTCTCTGTCTGTCTGTCTCTCTCTGTCTGTCTCTGTCTGTCTGTCTCTCTCTCTGTCTGTCTATCTCTGTCTGTTTATTTCTTTGACTGTCTTTCTCTATCTCTCCCTTTCTCTGTCTGTCTATTTCTCTCTGTTTGTCTCTCTCCGTTTGTCTCTCTGTCTCTGTTTGTCTCTGTCTCTCTCTTTCCCTGTTAATCTGTCTGTCTCTCGCTGTCTCTGTCTGTCTCTCCGTCTCTCTTTCATGCTCTTTCACGTCTTAGTCTGATAACTTGCAGAGGTGATCCTCAGTTTAGGATTGATTTTCTAACATGGATAACCCACTAGTGGTTTCTTCTCTGTAGATCCTAACCACAGCTTTGTAATCGTACTAATACGAACCATCACGTGGGAACAGACCTCCAATCAAATGACCATGTGTTTCTTTAGCCAGAGGTTATTGTCCATGTTAGTGTGTGTATATACTGTATGTGTGTATCTGTGTGTGTGTGTGTGCTGACCGTGTCCATCTCCTTCCTCCCCCTCAGGTACGCCTCCATCCCCTTCCTCCTGGTGCCCTTCTCAGTGCCGTGGCAGTGTAACCTGGGCGCCGGTCTTCTCATGGCCCCCCAGGTTTACTGGTTCACCCTGATATGCAGGGGAGCCCTGCGTCTCTTCACTGGGGCGGGACGCTCTCAAAGGCCCGCCCCCACGCCCAAGAAGGCAGACACGGATGGACACGCCCTGCCACAGTCAGCCAATGGCTACAGCAGCTGTCCCTCTGAGCCAGAGTCAACCACTCACTAGGAAGGAGGAAGGGAGGGAGGGTGGAGGGAGGGAGGGAGAATGTAAGAAAAGGTGAGTAGGTAGAGGAAATGGTAGCAGACTGTGAAACAGAACTAGGATATTCCTCAAATAGTGTTGCAAACAAAAACAAAGGATGTGAGGGATTTTCATGGAAATGAAGGGAATGTTTGCACTTTGAATTCACATGAACCATTGTCTGGCGCTCCAATCCATGGGCCTCAAGTGAAAATAAAGTGGCAGCCTGATCTAGAAGCACAGTCCATAAAAAGTTTTTTTTCTTTTTTTTTTTTTTTTATTGTTATTTCGTTTTTTTTTTTTTAAATTTTTATATTTTTTTTCTTTTTTTTTTTTAAATTATTTTTTTTATTTTTTTTAGGTCTTTTTTTTATTCTTTTTTTTTCTTTTTTGGTTTTATTTTTTTTTTTTTTTTTTTTTTTCTTTTTTTTTTTTTTTATCTTTTTTTTTTTTTTATAGTTTTTTTTTATTTTTATTTTTTTTTTTTTTTTTTTTTTTTTTTTTTTTTTTTTTGTTTTTTTTAATTTTTTTTTTTTATTAGTTTTTATTCTATTTTGTTTTTTTTTTTTTTTTTTTATTTTATTTTATTATTTTTTTTTTGTTATTTGTTTTTTTTTTTATTTTTTTTTTCTATGACAGGGTGACCCTGGCGGTAGCTCCCCACGTGTCTATCGGTGTTGTGTGATGGAGCGGCCGTTGGCATTAGGAATGTATTATATTGTATGTTACTTCCATGCTGTAGATAGAAGGCCTCATTCAGCTTAGTGACCCATCCTGACTAAGCAGTATTTAGTCTTGCTGGTTTCCCTCTTGATTGTTCCCCTTGTGTAGCTCACTGTCAACTAAGCAGCAGCCTTGGATGGCTCTGGCTCTGTACTTCTGATTAGACTGACCGGTCTTTTTAGACTGCACGGTATTTCTGTATAGACTTCATCACGTGGTCTGTAGACTGTGGTCTGTGCACTGCAGGCTATGTATGTCTGTAGGCTTTGCAGTCTGTAGGCTACATGGTCTATAGACTGTGTGGTCTGTAGACTGTGGTCTGCACGCTGCAGACTGTGTGGTCTGTAGACTGTGGTCTGCATGCTGCAGACTGTGTGGTCTGTAGACTGTGGTCTATGCTCCAGACTGTGTGGTCTGTAGACTGTGGTCTGTAGACTGTGGTCTGTACGCTGCAGACTGTGTGGTCTGTAGACTGTGGTCTGTACAGTGCAGACTGTGTGGTCTGTAGACTGTGGTTTGCACGCTACAGACTGTGTGGTCTGTAGACTGTGGTCTGCACGCTACAGACTGTGTGGTCTGTAGACTGTGGTCTGTACAGTGCAGACTGTGTGGTCTGTAGACTGTGGTCTCTACAGTGCAGACTCTGTGGTCTGTACGCTGCAGACTGTGTGGTCTGTAGACTGTGGTCTGCACGCTGCAGACTGTGTGGTCTGTAGACTGTGGTCTGCACGCTACAGACTGTGTGGTCTGTAGACTGTGGTCTGTACAGTGCAGACTGTGTGGTCTGTAGACTGTAGTCTGCACGCTACAGACTGTGTGGTCTGTAGACTGTGGTCTGTACAGTGCAGACTGTGTGGTCTGTAGACTGTGGTCTGTACAGTGCAGACTGTGTGGTCTGTAGACTGTGGTCTGCACGCTACAGACTGTGTAGGAGGGAAAGCTTACGAGACTGTATTCTGTTGCCTTATTCTCAGTCGTAGCTGTTCCTCCTCTCTCATCTCAGACGTGGAAGAGGGGCTGTTTTCCTGAGACTGAAGAGACGAAAGCTGTGTACATAGCAGATGTTCAAAATGTTACTCGTCATTTACACATCAGTGTTAGTTCCATGGATTTTTTTTTGGTTTTTTTGTTTCCTTAAACAACTTTTTGTGATAGTTTTTCTTTTTTGATAACATGTTTGATCTCTTAGAACAGTAGAGTTGGACCTGGTTGACCTGCCTGGCATCTGTTTTGAGGTCGAGTGAAATAGGAAGTGAGGTTAGGTGGAACAGGAAGTGAGGTTAGGTGGAATAGGAAGTGACGTCAGGCTGGTCTGCTAGGCTACATCAGCCTTCATCAGTAGCATTCTGAGGAATCCCATCACCTTGCAACAGTTATGACGAAATTCAATGTACACAAAACACCCATCCGCGTTGCAACAGTGTTACTTTGTTCAGTGTAGAAATGAACTTCAAAAAGGCCAACTGACTAGGGTCGTTGACTTTGGAGTGAAAGTGAAAGAGTATTTGAGCAGTTTGTGTAGCCAGCGATGAGACTGTAGTCTGGTGAGTTCCATGTATAGTACAATAGTTACTGGAAGTGCATCTCAAAAACACAGCTATCAAATTGGTTCAAATTGCTCTGTAGGGGCCGATGAAGATGTAGTATTTCATCATCAAAAAGGGACATTTTTAAGTTGTTGCAGTTTGCAGCTGACTAGGAGAGTATTATGTTTAACGATACACCATAACATCATTAAAAGTTGACTGTAAAACATGACTAACAGACACAACAGATTTGAGCAGTCTCTTTCTGCTGTTGTGTTATTTTATTAATGTTCTTTTCAGAACTTCTGAGCCATTTGCATTGAAGCCAGCGTTCCATGAACACAAGGCTGTTTTCACTAATAATCCAAGTTTCACTAATAATATGAGTTTCGCTAATAATCTGGAAATTAAATATGGCTGACAAATGTATATATCCTATGATCTGGATGATAAAAGGCAGTCAGTGCTCAAATATTAGGCAACTGACTTTTTTTCCCTTGAAGCTATTACAGAAAAATGTGATCTCTTCATTCACAGCTTACTGCTTCTTGACAATTGAGGGTAAAAAGCAACTGTATATTCCACTGCTTGTTATTTATTTGTAATTAATTATTTATTGTTTATTTATTTGGTTTTATTTGTGGGTTTGAATGCATTATTATGCATACGTATTATATACTCTGCTTCTGGGCCTTTACTGAAGGCTATGTTGTTACTCAAACGCTAAAATATACTCCTCTGTCCTATATGCTGTCTGAGTCTTTCATCAACACAACTTGTGAGTAAAAGTTTTATTACACCATACAAAACACGGTCATAGAAAACATACAAAAAACTCCTCATATATAAAATTCAAGTTTTGTGAGATAGAGACCCTCAAAATCTGTCAGGGTTTAGATCAGTCATCAGTCATCAGCACCGCCTGTCTTGGATCAGTCCTGCTAAGGTACCATCAGTACCTCCTCTGTCTTGGATCAGTCCTGCTAAGGTACCATCAGTACCTCCTCTGTCTTGGATCAGTCCTGCTAAGGTACCATCAGTACCTCCTCTGTCTTGGTGAGAAGATGGTGCTAGGATTGCTGTCTCGCTCCCTCTCCTTCTCACGCTCTTTCTGGCTGTTGGGGGACAGGGCTTCCTCTGGCCCAGGTCGGTTCTTCTCGCTCTTGAACAGATCTCTCCCTGATCTCAGCAGCTGCTCCTCCAGCCTGCGATGGCGTTTCATGTCCGACAGAACTTTGTCCAAGCGGGCTTCTCTCTTTACGGAAGAACGAGCGGACGAGCCTGAACGAGGAACAAGAATTCACAAACAGTTTGAAGCATGTAGACGTTTACACAGATTAGCTTGCGACTGATGGTGAGTTTAAATATGAGCTTGTTATGTCTCTTGCTTGGTAAACCCAGCCCAGTGCACTTTACACTTTATATTGTATTTTTTACGACCACATTTATTTATCCTTTTGTTATTGCATGCGCCTATTTCCTTCATTCCTGTCCTAAACTGTGTGTTGCAACAGTGGAATTTCCCCATTGTGGGACAAATAAAGGATCTCTTATCTTATCTGTGGTTGAGGGAGATGGTCTGTGAGGCTGTACTACCTGGGGTTCTGCGGCGGTTGATGAAAGAGTTCTTAGGAGTCGTCTGCATCAGTTCTTCATCAAAGTCGAACTCTGTTGGAGTTGGAGGTCTGAAACGAGAAACGGCTTTTTAATATAAAACAAACGCACCCAAACCGCACCTGCTTGGAGTTTGGGAGTCAAAGTAAACACAGAGACACGTGGAGGAACAATGATTGGAAAGGTCTAAGGACAGGGGATGTTCTGGGATGGTTGTCCATTTGCTCAAGTCATTTGGACATGGTTTGTTGTTTACCTTGCTTTGCTGTTTATATATATATATATATATGTATGTATGTATGTATATATACATATATATATATATATATATACGTTCTATGTTTGCACTTCGCTGCCACAGTAAATTCTGTGTGTGTGTGTGGACACACAAGCACAGTATCTTGCATGGCGAATAAAAAACGATTCTGTTTAGCGACTAACTTGCGCTCGCGCTCCTCTCGGTCTCGTTCCCTGGCCGCCTCCTCCTCGTCGTCTCTCTCCGGCGAAGGCGTGCGCTCCGGTGTCGGCGGACGCCGGGGCAAGGGGTCAAAGGTCAGCTCCAGTTTGTCTCCTTTAGACAGCAGCTCGTACAGTCTTTTGATCTCAGCGGGAGGAGGCATCCAGTTTTTGGGATCTTCCATTTCCTCATCGCTGTAAGCGATCTCCCATTCTCCATCCTCCACCTGTTTTCCAGTCATGTCTTTGTTTACATGAGCCTCCTCACCCTGCCTCTCTTCATCCATGCCGCCGTCCTCGAGGTCCCCGGCTGAGAGTACAGTGAGGCAGGTGGGAGGGAAGAACAGAGTATGGAGGGTCAGTGTTGACTAAAAACCCTCATCCTGAGAAAGGACAGAGGGAGGATTTGGCTGTTGAGGATGAGTCTAACACACACATACACACACACACACACAGCTTTGGCTAAGATTCTGCTAAAATAACATTTAGTTCGCAGCTGCTCGACTAAACTGCTATGTGTAAATGACGCTTATTTAAAAACAACAACATACCTTTAACACTCTCCGATTTCGTCTCGTCTCCTGTTGCTGTTACCAGTCCAGTCTCCTCTCCGTCCTGAGCACTTGCATCTTCTCCCCCGGGCGCCGTCTCCGACACTCCGAGCTGCTCGATGCCGTCTCTCAGCGAACTGGAGACGGTCTCCTCCACGGCCTGCATCGTCTGAGGGGTGGACGTTATGGCTGTGAACACAGACAGGTTTGACTGGAGTAAATGTCGGAAACGTTGCACGATCTATTTAGACAACGTACGTGGTAGAACTACTCACATGTACCTTTGGTCAAATTCATGATTTTGTGTGAAACAGTGTAATGCAAATGTTGCTCCTGAACATTATATCTACAGGTACTTAACATTTATGGTAACTAGCTAGCCAAAGCTAACTTGTAAGCATCGATGTCATACTCTAGAGGTCTTGAACTACGTTTTTTTTACCTTTATAAAATCGTCGATTCACGCACGTCTTGCAGATAAAATAGGTTGCATTGACGTATTATATTTAACAGCAGATAGTTCTCAAAACTAAACAAGCGCGCACGTCCAGGGATATAAACATAGCGCCATTTTGGGAAGCCGGACTCCAGTTAGCGCTGCCTGCGACCCGTGATGATCTTCATAAATACGGATCACTCATGTGTGAAGGTAGCGATCCAAGTGAAACCATCAACATGCTTTAGAAATCCAATTTTAGCGCATTCTCCCGGATTAACGAAACATACCACACAAATTAGGCCCAAAGGACATTTATAAAATGTTACATAAATATTTTTAATCATATGGTTAAATTAAATCATATATTTAATTCGAAAGTAATCTAACCAAATTTAATCTGACTCAGGAAGTAGGATCAGAGTAGAAAACTGTATGCGTCGTTCCTATTGGCCAGGCCCGTCCTTGATGCTGATTGGAGCATTTCATCAGATCTGCAATGTTTGAAAATGATTTGGCGGAAGTCAGGCCTGGTGCTGTCGTGTCGCTACTTTAGTTAGATCACTTTAGGTAACCATGTTTTAAAAGGCCGAGAGAGGGAACGCATCCAATCTCTGACTGCCGGTTTTAGTTTTTAAAGTAAGTTTGAAATCTTGTACGGTTTGTCTTCGAGTTAGCTAGATAGTTCGCTCAGAATAGTTTAGCGTTGCTAGCTGCCGCTGGTCGGGTGTTGTTGAGTTTAACGTATGTAGCCGTCGTCGCTAGCTTGACTATATTCGATGCTATGTTACATGACCAAACCTCAATTGTGTATCGTCTGTATGGCTGTTCAACTTTGTAGCTTAATTTACTTCTAGTTGGTCGTAAAATATCAAGGAATATTTTTAACCGTTAGCTAAATTACAACGTTTCACAGACATGGCCCAGCGTGTGGCCGTGAGCGATGGTGCGGGAACTTCGAAGACGACGTCTCGCGTTCGTGTTGCTGTCCGGCTGCGACCGTACATGGTCAAGCAAGACGAGAAGAACGAGGGGCCGTGTGTCAGAGGAACCGGGCCCCAAAGTTTAGAGATAACCAACTGGAGGAACGCCACAGAAACGCTACAATACCAGTAAGCGTCTGCTTTGTGCACCAACATCATGTAATCACACGTTTTGTATCAATATTGATCACGCGGAAGGCTTTTACGATCATGAACACGGCTGATTAACAGCGTTCCCCCGCCGCGTTCTGGCCTGCAGCTGTAAAACATTGCGTGGTTATGTGTTAAATCCTTGTATTTAATTCGAGGTGGAGGTTTGAACCTGTGAGTTTATATGTTACCAATCCCAAACAATCCGTTAAGGTTTGACGTGTTCCACGGTGAAGACTCCACGCAGCAGGAAGTGTTTCTCTCTTCTGTCAAGCCAATCCTACCGCAGGTCCTGAACGGTCAGAATGCCAGTGTTTTCGCCTACGGACCAACAGGAGCAGGTGTGTAACGGCATGTTTTGATCTTTTGTTGTTTAGAAATGTGTCCACTGCATCATGTCAAGCTCAGGAGCAACAAAGTGACCTCCAGGTGCTTAGTGTCGTACAGGGAGGAAGTTATGTTGTTCCATCAACATGGCTTCTCCCCTCATCATCCTCTCCTCCCCTCTCTCTCCTCTTCCTCCTCTCTCTCCTCTTCTCCCCTCTCTCTCCTCTTCTCCCCTCTCTCTCCTCTTCCTCCTCTTCTCCCCTCTCTCTCCTCTTCCTCCTCTTCTCCCCTCTCTCTCCTCCTCCTCCCATCTCCAGGTAAGACCCACACCATGCTTGGCAGCCCGGCCCAGCCTGGTGTGATTCCGCGGGCAGTGAGGGAGGTGTTTCAGCTGGTCCGGGGTCGAGAGCGGGCGGAGGATGGATGGGACTACGTGGTGGGCATGTCCTACCTGGAGATCTACAACGAGAAGGTAGGAGTCGCACTGATGTCCGACGCCTTAACAAGCTCACTTTTGCATCGCGTCCGGTTTCCTCCAGCTCTAACCACTAAGCTCTCCCGTCTCCCCGTGTCCAGGTATTGGACTTGCTGTCCCCCAGCTCCCAAGACCTTCCTATCCGTGAAGACAAGGACAGGAACATCCTTATACCAGGCCTCACCCACACGACCCTCCACTCCTTCTCCGAGTTTGACTCCCATTTCATCCCTGCCAGTCTGAAACGCACCACTGCCTCCACCAAGCTTAACCAACGCTCCAGCCGCAGCCATGCCGTGCTGCTTATAAAGGTTCGAATCAAACGCACCTCATCCTATTTCATTAAGCCAACACATGTTTGTTTTCCAAAGAGCCGTGCTGAAGGAGCGTGTCTCAGCTCGGGGAAGCATCTTAACAGGTCCTGGTCTCAGGGTGGTAGGCCAGGATTTGGTAGCTGGTGCTGAAAGGAAATCTCTCCCTGGCTTTGTCTCTGGCTCTGCCCTGCCAGCTGGCTCATCAGGGAGAGAGACACGCTCTCGGGGGGGAGAGAGACACGCCCTCGAGGGGGAGAGAGACACCCCCTTAGAGACACACCCTCTAGCCACTCTTACTGCTCTGGGTTTTGCTTCTATTCAGTCAGCAGGTGCTGTTATCATGCTAGTGAGCTGCTGCTCTGCACGTCTTCTCTGGTTGAGTCAATCTGACGTCTCTTCTTCCCATCCTCTTTTCTCATGTCTCCATCATCCTTCCACGCACGTCCCCCCCTTTCTATCTGTTGGACTCTTCCACACACACACCCCCTCCCCTTCCTCTAGGTGGTGCGTACCCAGCGCTGCCCCCCTGGCCGCCAGCAAACAGGGAAGCTGTACCTGGTAGACCTGGCCGGCTCAGAGGACAACCGACGCACGGGCAACCAGGGTCTGCGTCTGAAGGAGAGTGGAGCCATCAACCTGTCTCTGTTCACCCTCAGCAAGGTGGTGGACTCCCTGAACGCAGGGGGCGCCTGCCGCGTGCCGTACCGAGACAGCAAGCTGACCCGCCTCCTGCAGGACTCCCTCGGGGGCTCCGCCCACGCTGTCATGGTGACCAACATCGCGCCAGAGTACACCTTCTACTTCGACACCTTCACCGCCCTCAATTTCGCCGCCAAGTCAAAGCAGGTCGTCAACAGGCCCTTCGTTAGGGAGACGGTCGCCGTGCCAACAAGACATGGTGAGGAGGGAAAGCAAAACTAGCTGTGCTGTTTCTATAAAATCTGTATTTAGTTTCTACACTGTAATTATGAATCAGTACGTTTTGAGTACTGGATGTTAGTCAGGTTGGACAGAAGCAGGTACCTCTAGGCGTGACCTCTAGATGGTGCTGTTGTGCTCTGCAGTGAAGCGCTCCAGAGAGGAGCAGGACACCTCAGAAACCCAGAAGAAGAAGAAAAAGAAGAACCAGGAAGTCCACTCACCAGCCACATGCACACCCAGGTTGGTTCCCAGCCCTACACACTCACACGGTGCCTACATTTCCCATCATGCCTTGTTCCCGATGAAGCATCTTAACAGGTCCTGGTCTCAGTGCGGTAGGCCAGGATTTGGTAGCTGGTGCTGACAGGAAATCTCTCCCTGGCTTTGTCTCTGGCTCTGCCCTGCCAGCTGGCTCATCAGGGAGAGAGACACGCTCTGAGGGAGAGAGACACGCTCTGAGGGAGAGAGACACGCTCTGAGGGAGAGAGACACGCTCTGAGGGAGAGAGACACGCTCTGAGGGAGAGACACGCTCTGAGGGAGAGACACGCTCTGAGGGAGAGACACGCTCTGAGGGAGAGACACGCTCTGAGGGAGAGACACGCTCTGAGGGAGAGACACGCTCTGAGGGAGAGACACGCTCTGAGGGAGAGAGACACGCTCTGAGGGAGAGAGACACGCTCTGAGGGAGAGAGAGACGCGCTCTGAGGGAGAGAGAGACGCGCTCTAAGGAAGAGAGAGACACGCGCTCTAAGGAAGAGAGAGACACGCTCTCAGGGAGAGAGAGACACGCTCTCAGGGAGAGAGAGACACGCTCTCAGGGAGAGAGAGACGTGCTCTTAGAGAGAGACCGGTCTCGGGGAGAGAGTCACACCCTCTGTCCCCTCTCACTGCTAGGTGCTATACTAACATACATCGTTTAATAGATGCTTTCATTCTAACAGCAATGTCTTTAATATTTCATGTGATCATCCTCTAATTCTGTCTCCCCTCTCTCCTGCAGCCCCTCAGAGCAGCAGTCTGTGTTGGACAGGCTGATTGCTCTAGAGAAGATGATGATGGGGACTCCAGTGAAGGACCGACTCAATCTCTTTAAGACCATGGCTCAGTCCCGACAGGAGATCCAGGTACTCTCACACACCCAGACAGCCAGCTCCTTGAGTTTGAGCACCTGCTGACCTCCTGTTCGCCTTCTCCACCTCCTGGACTCCTCTTCCTGCTGTCCTGGTCTCCTCCTCCACCTCCTGGTCTCCTCCTCCTGCTAACCT
>BROE01000007.1:15255164-15280441 GCA_036571765.1 Plecoglossus altivelis
CGCAGCTGTCAGCTGGAGCCGACCTCCATAGTCGACCCAGAGGCTTCCCAGCAGCCCTGCTGTGCGAGGGGGGGAAGGGGGGGAAGAGCAGCGGGGTGGCAGGTCTGCCAGAGGACCACGTCCTCCAGGCTAGAGTGTCTCCCTGGGGTCCTGCTGTGGGATCCCATTCCACCCATCTGCTGATGCAGACAGATCCCTGTTCTGGAGGAAGGAGGAGAGGATGGAAGGAGGTGGTGGGGGTGGGGGGGGTGAACGGGTGGAGGAGAAGGAGGATGCTGAAACAGCAGCTGTTTGCATCAGGTTCTGAGCTGTGTTCAGCTTGAACAAGCAGCACGTTATCTGCAGTCCAACATGAAACCCAGCCACTGCCTTCATCTTGCAGGATCATCAATCAAGATATTGATTAGTGACCCAGTCTGATCTGATGCCCCCTGTTCTGTTCAGAGGCAGCAGGAGAAAGATGAGGAGTAACTCAGATCAGAACTGTCTTTCCAAACAGCATCTATGATGGATGTACTGGGGGGGGCTTTATGCTTTAGTTATTTTGAGATGACGTGATTGAAAACAAACTTGGTGTGTGTGTCTGTGTGTGTGTGTGTGTGTCTCTGTCTCTGTCTCTGTGTGTGTGTCTGTCTCTGTCTCTGTGTGTGTGTCTGTCTCTGTCTCTGTGTGTGTGTCTGTCTCTGTGTGTGTGTCTGTCTCTGTCTCTGTGTGTGTGTCTGTCTCTGTGTGTGTCTCTGTCTCTGTGTGTGTGTCTGTCTCTGTGTCTGTCTCTGTGTGTGTGTGTGTGTCTGTCTCTGTCTCTGTGTGGAACCTGTGTGTGTGTTTGTGTGTTGCTCTGTGTGTGTGTCTGTCTTCTGTCTCTGTGTGTGTGTGGTGGTGTGTTCTGTCTCTGTGTGTGGTCTGTCCGTTCTGTGTGTGGGTGTGTGTGTGTCTAAAGGCTGTAGTGTGTGTGTGAAGGCTGTAGTGTGTATGTGTGTGAATGAATGTGTGTGTGTCTGTGTCTGTGTCTGTCTCTCTGTGTGTGTCTGTGTCTGTCTCTCTGTGTGTGTGTCTGTCCGTGTGTGTGTGTGTCCGTCCACAGTGAGCCAGCTGCAGTCTCTCCAGCCGTGTGCCCTGGTTCACAAGACGTCCGTGTGTCTGAAGAGGAGTGACGGAGGGAAGCTGCAGCAGCGTGCACAGGTATCTGTGCTGCGTCTTAGAGCACACACAGCACCTCACACAACCTGCTGTCAGTCTACAGCACACACAGCACCTCACACAACCTGCTGTCAGTCTACAGCACACACAGCACCTCAACACACACACACAAAAACAAAAACACACACACACACAGCACCTCACACAACCTGCTGGCAGTCTACAGCCACACACAGCACTCACACCAACCTGCTAGCAGTCTACTGCCACACACAGCACTTTCACACAACCTGCTGTCCAGATCTACGGCCACACAGCACCTCACACAACCTGCTGTCAGTCTACTGCACACACAGCACCTCACACAACCTGCTGTCAGTCTACAGCACACACAGCACCTCACACAACCTGCTGGCAGTCTACTGCACACACAGCACCTCACACAACCTGCTGTCAGTCTACTGCACACACAGCACCTCACACAACCTGCTGTCAGTCTTAGAGCACACACAGCACCTCACACAACCTGCTGTCAGTCTATAGCACACACAGCACCTCACACAACCTGCTGTCAGTCTACAGCACACACAGCACCTCACACAACCTGCTGTCAGTCTTAGAGCACACACAGCACCTCACACAACCTGCTGGCAGTCTACAGCACACACAGCACCTCACACAACCTGCTGTCAGTCTACAGCACCTCACACAACCTGCTGTCAGTCTACAGCACCTCACACAACCTGCTGGCAGGTCTTACTGCACACACAGCACCTCACACAACCTGCTGGCAGTCATACAGCACACACAGCACCCACACACCTGTTGGCAGTCTACTGCACACACAGCACCCCACACAACCTGCTGGCAGTCTACACACACACAGCACCTTCACACAACCTGCTGCAGTCTACAGCAGACAAACAGCCCTACACACAAACCTGCGTGTCGGTCTACTGCACAACAGCACGCCTCACACAAAACCTGCGGTCAGTTATTACGCACCCACAGCACCTCACACAACCTGCTGTCAGTCTACTGCACACACAGCACCTCACACAACCTGCTGTCAGTCTACAGCACACACAGCACCTCACACAACCTGCTGTCAGTCTACAGCACACACAGCACCTCACACAACCTGCTGTCAGTCTACTGCACACACAGCACCTCACACAACCTGCTGGCAGTCTACAGCACACACAGCACCTCACACAACTGTCCTCCTGTCTCTCTGTCCTCCTGTCTCTCTGTCCTCCTGTCTCTCTGTCCTCCTGTCTCTCTGTCCTCCTGTCTCTCTGTCCTCCTGTCTCCCTGTCCTCTCTCCTGTCTGTTTCCCTTTGTCCCTCCTCTCTCTGTCCTCCTGTCTCTCTGTCCTCCTGTCTCTCTGTCCTCCTGTCTCCCTGTTCTCTCTCCTGTCTGTTTCCATCTGTGTCCCTCCACCTCAGGCCCTGGAGGGGAAGGAGAACTTGGGGCTGGGTGGTTGGGACTCTCACCTGGACTCGTCTGTGCTAGAGCGCTCCTGCCAGCGCATTCTGCAGGTGCTGAACAGCGGCTCTCTGAAGGAGCTGAAGAGTCTGCAGCAGATTGGAGACAAGAAAGCTAAGCTGATCCTGGGCTGGAGGGAGGTGAACGGCAGCTTCTCACAGGTGGAGCCCTCGCTCGCTCGCACACACACACACACACACCATACACACATACCATCCCCTTACACACCCTCACACACATACACACACACCATACACGCGCACACACCATCCCCACTCTCACACACACACCATACACACATACCATCCCCTCACACACACTCTCACACACACCATCCCCACACACACACACCATCCCCTCACATCCACACACACCATCCCCACACGCACACACCATCCCCACACGCACACACCATCCACACACACACACACAAACGGACGCACTGTCAGATGGCATGACTGGTTCTTGTTATTCTGCTTTAGAAGTGGTGCACGTAGGGCAAATGAGGCTTTAGTCTACTAAATGAACTACGCGTAAAGTATCCATTTAGTTGTATGACCGAGGTGCGATGTCACTTCCTGTCCAGGTGGAGGACTTGACCAAGATAGAGGGCATCACTGCTAAGAGGTTCTCTTCCTTCATGAAGGTAGGAGACTCTCTGACCCTCTCCTGCTACTGTGGAACATCCTGCTTTACTGGTTCAAGCTGACAGGTGTAGTTTCTCATTTGTCCGTCTTTTGTTTGCAGGCCAACCTGCTCTGTATGATGGGGGAGTGACCGTTTGCTTCCAGTGCACTGTTTTATCAACCGTTATAAGAATGACTTGTTTTGTTATACCTGTAGTATTTTATTATCTTGAACTCTCTGTACATATCCCTGTTTTTACCCTTGTCTCTTGTTTTCATTCGAAATGGCTTGTAGTGTTTTTGCAGTGATGTCAGTATTCCACCAGGGGGCGATATACTGCTTTTCAATAAACGTAAACATCTTCCTATTGTGTCAAAACTATATTTTTTGGAAAATGTATCCCAGAATTGGGAAGCGTGTGAACGGAGCCGCAGTTCGACCGATCGGTGTTTCCTAGCGAGAGTCTGGATGATTTGCGTATCCTGAGCAAGACACTTCTTGTTTCCTTGGCCCATATTCACCCGAAATACAACACCTGTTCAACGACCAAATAAATGGTTCAAGTCTCAAGTGAAATCTATTTAGCAATGCTGACAAATGTGCTTTCCCCGTCTTACGGGAGTGTGTGTGTGTGTCAGCACCTGAGCGCGGGGGGCTGGGGGAGAGCTGGAGCGCGCGGCCATCCTCCCCTCCCTCCGCACGTACGCTACTTACATTTCAGTTTATTCTTTTCACGCTGTCCACTCGCATCCACCCTGCCGCGACACCCCTGGGCGATGCACGCTGGACCCGCGATACTCACACTAAATCTCCACCTAGGATATAAACTCTGCAGTTTTTTTATTCCCTCGTTACAGAAAAACTCGGTATTGAGGACATTTTCCATCACCTAATCTCACAGTGAGCTGTAGTCGAGGAGGTGGACGTCCTTTCGTATTTGATTCTCATTTGAAGACGATGTAATGCACCAGCAAAGGACCTTCTGGGTATTTTTGAGTTCTCTCACAAGGTGAGTTTATTTTGTGATCCAACAATTTTCTGTCATTTGAATGACAAGATGTATTCGTAGAATGGCCCTGTTTATAATAAGAATAAAATGAAATTGTCTCATTCCATGATGCATTCGCGTCCAAAACGGATGACCTGTATCACAGGTTGCAGGTTATAGATTGTTATCCCTCTACCATTTTGATGGAAGTAGAGGCATCGTTATTTACGTTTTCCGGTAGCCCGTATTTCAAGCCCCCCCCCCCCCCCCTCTCTCTCTCTCTCTCATGCATAGTGTTTTTCTCTTCGCTCCGGCTTTGTCCCGTATCCCTCCCTCCGCCGTACTATATCATCCTATTGTTCACGTCTGCCCCGGGAGACCAAACGGGCTTTGTGCTTCGGTAAATATGACATAAAGCACATGGCAAACGCACCTGCACACCGCTACCCTTCCGATTCAACAGAATCCATGTTTCCCCACACCGCTGCTTGGTTGTATTATTTGATGTTTCCATATTCAGGCTGCGTGGTTTCCATCCGGTGTCATTTCCTCAGATGACCCCTAAAATGACCGTCTGTTCTTGTGTTTATTTAATATAACAGTTGGATCTGATTACCAGCTACATAAAGCTAGTTAGTGATGTGAGAAGTCAGGTTTTTGGGAATCAGGACTGTGACCTTAAGAGGCTTTGGATTAGTAAAGAGCTTACCATCACCCAGTGAGAGTGGATGCTCGCATGCCTGTCAACACACACGCACACACACACACACACACACTGTCAGCACACACACACACACACACACACACACACAGCTCTACAAGCGCGGCAGCAGCGATGACATAATTCTGGCCTGTTTACACGATTAAACTGTTTGCCCCTTCAGGTGAACAACAATCAGCATTAGACGCACCACCTTTGCTTGTCAACATGGCTGCTAGCCCTAGCTCCGCCCCCAGCCCTTCCCCCAGCCCCGCCCCCAGCGCCTGGCTGGCTGATCAGCAACCCTCGCTCAGCCGGTCAGCCTCCCCCCAACCTGCAGGGAGTGACCCAGAAACCGTCCTGCCCCCGGGAGACCAGCCTGGACCCCCACTCAGCCTCTCCCAGGACGAGCTGGTCATCGTGATCAACGGGAAGCTGGAGAACAGTAAGCAGACAATGTCACAGCAGACAGGCTGCCATGTGGCTGTTTGGTTGGCTGGATCAGGGAGAGTCCGATCCATTTAACATTCGATTACTACTTTCCCAGTACACACCCACACAACAAAGACACACTACACAACACATACACACACACGCACACAGAGCTCAGGCATCTACTCATTAAACTAATTACTGTTTCTGTTGTCCTGTGACTAACGAGAGCGTGTGTATGTTTCTAGGTAACAGTATTCACCCGTCCAAAGCAGAAGCCAGCTCTCCTGTCATCTCCTCTCCTCCCAGAAGACAACACTCCATCTCCTACTCTCACCACCCCCACCACAGCAAGACCAGGAAGGGCAGCCGAGCCAGCTCCATCGGCTACACCGCCTTCTCCCCACGCCCCTCCATCTCCCGACACTCCAGTATCGCTACCAACCCTCCTCTGGACCGATCCAAGCCCAAAGACTACCTGCTGCTGGCTGTGTTGGCCTGCTTCTGTCCTGTCTGGCCCATCAACATCGTGGGGTTGGTCTACTCCATTATGGTGAGTGGGAGGAGGGGGGCAGGAAGGCAGGAGGGGGGCAGGAGGGAGGAGGAGTGTGGGGGTGAGGAGGAGGTTGGGGGGTGAGGAGGGTGGGGGTGAGGAGGAGGTGGGGTGAGGAGGGGGGGTGGGGTGGTAGGGGCGTGGAGGTGAGAGAGAGAGGGTTGGGAGTGTGAGGAGGAGGGTGGGGTGTAGGAGGAGGGTTGGGGGTGAGGAGGAGGGTGGGGTGAAGAGGAGGGTTGGGGGTGAGGAGAGGAGAGGTGGCGAGCGTGTGGAGGAGGGGTGTGGAGGAGAGGAGGGTGGAGGTGAGGAGGAGGCGTTGCGGGTGGAGGAGGGGGGGTGAGAGAGGAGGGCTATGGGGGTGAGGAGGAGGGTTGGGGGTGAGGAGGAGGGTTGGGGGTGAGAAGGAGGGTGGGGCAGGTGAGGAGGAGGGTTGAGGAGTGAGGAGGAGGGTGGGGTGAGGAGGAGGTTTGGGGGTGAGGAGGAGGGTGGGGTGAGAGGAGGTGGAGGTGAGGAGGAGGGTTGGGGGTGAGGAGGAGCGGTGGAGGGTGAGGAGGGAGGCTGGGGTTTGGGGCAGCAGGTGAGGTTAGGAGGTAAGAGGTTGGTTGGTTCTGCTGTGATCCTCGCTGTTGTGACTAAGCGGAAGTGGGCTTGTGGTCTGAGAGTCTGTCAGACAGGCCTCAGATGTCGTCTATTCATTACTGACCGCTGAGCGCCCAGACCCCCCCCCTCTCTCTCTCTACTCTGGATCAGCGCTCAAGGACACCTGACTCTGGTGGCTGGTGGTGGTTTGGTGGTTTGGGGATTCTGGGAAGTAGAAAGTGAATCACATCCATCAGAAGGTATAGATGAACAGACGGTGTAGATAGAAAGCACATCAGTACCTGTCTCCCCCTCTCTCCTGTCTGCCTGACAGTCCTGCCATTAAATTACATCCCAAAACGTCTTTGTTAATAGTGCATCATGTTAAGCTGTTGTGGTCAGAGGTGAGGAGTGTGTCATGCCATCCTATCCTGTGTTCGCAGTCTAAGAACAGCCTGGAACAGGGAAACCTGGACGGTGCTCGACGTCTGGGTCGGGTGGCTAAGATGCTGTCGCTGGTGTCTCTAGTTGGAGGAACCCTCATCATCATCGCCTGTATTGTCAACCTGGCCAGTAAGTATCAGGATCAGAGACCTTCGTCTGCTGAAGAACCTTCACAACACACTTTACGCTCTACACTCCTCTAAAAACAAACTGTAACACCTTTTTCTTATTAGATGTGTTTTTGATTGACTTTTTATCGGTGAGGAAATGACCAATCTGGCGATGTAGAAAGGGCAGGTGACAGCTTTTCCCCCCTTGTTATTTCGTGTTTGTCTCTAAGACGCATTGCAGCCTCTGCCTGGTCACTAAGCAGTCTGCTTCACTGAAGATGAACAAGTCGCTTAACATCAGTTCTCTTTTTGAACCTTAAAAAAACGTCTAAAAAAGAGAGCTCTTGCATTCCGCAGAGTGTTAATGAACAGAAAGATGCTCATGTGCTCGGAGGAGCGTGACACTGGAAGTGTCTACTTACTGTCCAGAATATCTACCAGCCGGCTAACTCTCCCTTCACTTACGTAACTGCTCCCTCTGCCCCTGTGTAACCCTAACCCTCCATGTTCAGCTGCAGAGTATAAAGTTACTGATAACACTGTCTGTTTTCAATCCCTTTCTGTTTTTAGTCAATGTGAAATCCTGAGTCACTTCCTGCAGGAAGTAGGAAGTCAGCTGACCATGCCAGCCGTATCGTCCACACCCACCTCTAACAGTTATCATTACCAGGATACGTGACTAATATACTCGTGATATACGTAAAAGCATACCTCTATAACCCATTATAGCCCCTCCTTTTCGTAACGGGAACTACATTTATAATATGCAAGCTGCTTCTCTTGTCGGTATGTATGAGGGTGAATAGATGATCAGGTTACTTCCTCCTTGGTATTCCACCTGCCATTCTCCACTAGGGGGGCACTTCTCCAAGAAAAGTATTTACAAAAAACAATGTCATAAGAAGAAAACCAAGACCAGTTGATGAGCGAGGAGAGAGAGGAGGAGAGAGAGGAGAGAAAGGAGGTGGGGAAGGAGGGGAAAGAAGAGGTGGAGAAGGAGGGGAAAGAGGAGGTGGAGAAGGAGGAGAGAGGAGGTGGAGAAGGAGGAGAGAGGAGGTGGAGAAGGAGGAGAGAGGAGGGGAAGGAGAAGGAGGAGAGAGAGGAGGGGAAAGGGGAGGTGGAAAAGGAGGAGAGGGAGGAAGAGGAGGACTGAAAATGGCTGTGAGGGAAAGGGAGGAAGAGAAAGAGGGAAAAGAGAGCGATTGGGAAAGAGAGGAGAGAGAGATTGGAACTATCCCTTCACAGCTTGAGCGACACAAGCGTTGCCGACTATAACATGTCTGCCAAGTCCATCTCTTACCGACACCTCACCAACTCAGCTGACTGCTTCATCTCAGAGAGGAGGAGCAGGATGAACCTGCTTCTGCTCGTCTGGAACCTCACCACAAACTCAAGCTGACTGCGAGCCAGTTTATATTTGGAGCAGAGAAAGATGGAGGAAGGGCGTGTTTGTGGAAGATGGAGGCGACGTTGGTGAGAGAGAAGGAGATGGTACGTGAAAAAGTGTCTGCCTGTGTGTGTGTGGGAAAGAGGCGGGGGGAGAGAGAGGGAGGGAGGGAGGGAGGGAGAGAAAAGGAGGGAGAGAAGAAGAGAGGGAGGTTGTGATGATGTCCGTCCGCGTGGCTGAAACGAAATGATGAGTAAGCGTTTCAGGAAAAGGGCAGACTCACCCCAGACGTGTACGACAAGTGTGCCAAAAACGGACCCGAACCCAACGTGTTTGTGTGTGACAAACTCCTCTCGCAGTAAGCAAGCCGGCAGTGGAGTACATCCGGAAGGTTCTGAGAGACTCTATGGCATGTGAGGACTGGTCTCTCTGGACCAGAGAGTGTTATTAGCAGAACACCGTCTCCTGTGAAGCCAGTAGACCTGCTGTGATGAGAAGCCCTAACACTATTTCTTGTACGCTATTTTGATAACGACGTTTGTAAAGAATTATTCACAGAGAAACAGAAAATCGATTTTCGAACACTAGTTTCATAACAGGACAATGCTCTGATGAATAAGTGTGCCACGAACTGATGATGATGATGATGATGATGATGATGTTGTTGATGTTGTTGTTGTTGTTGTCCTTGTTTAGATAAACAGAGCAGACAGGATCAGTACACATGTCCTCTGTGTCATGTTGCACACTGGAACACCTCCCTCCTCCTCATCCCTCCCTCCTCCTCATCCCTCCCCACTCCCTCCCTCCTCATCCCTCCTCACTCCTCCACTCCTCTCATTCCACCCCTCCTCCGCCCCCCCTCTCCACCCCCTCATTCTCCCCCTCTCCATCCCCCCACCCTCCCATCTCTCCATTCCCCCCTCCCATCTCTCCCCCTCAATTCCACTGCATCCGCTCCCTCACGTTCCTCTTCCTCAACCCTCCCTCCCCCCCACGCCCTCCCCCTACGGGGGATCCCCTCCCTCCCCTCACCTCTTCCCCTCCTCCTCACCCTCTCCACGTCCTCCTCTCCCACACCTCCTCCAACTGAACTCCTCCTCCCTTCTCCATCACCACCTCCCAATCCTCCCTCACACCCCCCTCGCTCCCCCTTCCGTTACCTCCTCAACCCTGGGGCTGTCCTCCCCCTTGCTTCGGTCCCGGCCCCTCTGTGCTCTGGATCCGACATCCAGTTAACCAGTTCCATCAACCGAGGCTGACGAGTCAGACAGAAATCAAACGTCACTTCATACGTAACCAACGCTGTCACAAACCAGCATTTAAATGCAATGAGGGTGTGTGACAGAGCCTGTATTTCCTAAGCACATCGAGTCCTAGGGTGACCTTGCGGGGGGTGACCCGGGCAGAGCTCTGCAGATGCTCACTCTGCCTAAACGTACAGAGTCACGTTCCTAGTGTCTGTGGGATCATGAGCCTTTTTTCTTTTTCTCTTCCTCACTTAATAATATAAATGAATATTGATTGTCTTATATCGGTTACCTTATATCACAAGACGAATCTAATATTCCGTAGATGCACAAAAGGATTTGTGGATGTTCATCACTCCAAGACCAGGTTGTTGGCCCATTGAGTTGCGATGGCTTATTCCTGGCATCGGCGGACAGCCAGTACTGAGCCAAAAGCAGAAGCGTTCTTAATTATCACAAGGAATCAAGTCTCTGTCTCACTAGAAACGGATAAACCGCATATCAATTAGAACTGAAGGAACCGTTAATCCAACCATGACATCGAGATCGCGCCTTGAGAATCTAAGACAGAGACACGGATATAATCAAATCAGAAGTGGAACCTACCACTTTCCCTGTCTCACCTGCCTGAGACTACTCTGTCTCTTGGCCAGTCGACAGTCATTCTTCCCTACGAGGTGGTTTCTGTATGGATGAAAACATTTTATTAGTCTTTACTCTCTTAGTACTTAAGTGTTTAAATTTAATTGTAACCAAGAGTAAATATTATTCTGCAGGCAACTTCTGTATTGTGAATTATACTTCGTGAATATGAGTTACCATACTAGATATTCTACTAGAAACATGAAGAAGTCTCTCTCATATAATCTCCACCAGTGTGTGGTCTCTGGCTACTATAATCTCCTGTGTCTAATGTGACTATTGGCATGTTGTTAAATCTAATTGGTGTGTTGATGAGGGTGATCATCACACAGGTAACCAGACGTGATGTTGTTCATGTCTGGACACCAGGTGTTTCCTAATAAACACACTCTGCATGAAACTATGTCTGTGTGCTGTGTGTTTGTATATATGTCTGTGTGCTGTGTGTTTGTATACATGTCTGTTTGTGCTTGTGTTGTAACCATTGTGGTGCTGTGGTTGTATACATGTCTGTGGTGCTGTGTGTTTGTTCTATATGTCTTGTGCTGTGTGTTGTATAAGTTCGGTGCTGTTGGTGTTTGTCTATATGTGGTGGTGCTGTGTGTGTTTGTGTCTATATGTGTGTGTGCCTGTGAGTTGTTGTAGATATGTCTGTGTTCGTGGTTGTCATACATGTCTGGGTGTGCTGTGTGTTTGTAATATCTGGTGCGTTGTTGTCATATGGTTGTGTGGTGGCTGTATGTGTTGTCTAAGTGTGTTGCTGTTGTGCTATATGTCGTGTGCTGGTTTGACACACACACACACACACACACACACACACTCCTGGGCTTGCACACACACACATCCAGAGATTGGCAAAGGTACACACATCCTTCACTCAGTGGAAGTACAGAAAGTCATGTTTAAAAAGAAAAAGTTTAAAATTGCTGACTACACTTTGACTCTCAAGTTAGAGTAAAGGTGTGGACTCAGACATCCTGAAGTATTAAGCAGCTGATACTACTACCTGTTTCAGTGTCATGATAATATATTACAGCCACACAGCGCATGTTGGCCACAGATACCAGGTACCATTGAGACCAGTAATGTCTCTATTTTCAGACATGTCGACATTTCTGTATCATCGATAACGTTAGCCGTTTC
Source organism: Plecoglossus altivelis (assembly GCA_036571765.1). Classification (NCBI taxonomy): domain Eukaryota; kingdom Metazoa; phylum Chordata; class Actinopteri; order Osmeriformes; family Plecoglossidae; genus Plecoglossus; species Plecoglossus altivelis. The sequence goes on from BROE01000007.1 coordinate 15,266,648, forward strand.
TCTTATTGCCGTCTTTCCTTGTAGCTTCGTTGTCTAGTTTAGGTTTGTTTTGCGTCATAGCCAGGAAATAAAAACAGGCACGCAATGAAAAAAAACAACAATATCGATCACACTACCAAATTCACATTCAAGCTAAAGTGACAAGCCTGGTTTGAAAACGTAAAAATCCATCTTGCTTCGACGCTCTCCCTGCAGGTTGAGGTCAGTACACCAGCTCAGCCCGCAGGGATGTTAACCCACGTCAGCACAAGTCGAAGAAACGTTCAACACAACACAGACGTTCAACACACCACAGAGAACCCTCTCCAATCTAAGGTCAAGGTCTACTTTGCACTGCTCTACTGTGCTCTCAGGTCGGAAATAGACCGTCAGTAATGTAGCACTCCCGATCTGACAGAGTATCGAGTCAGCGCCTTCGTATTCAGGGTTCAGTCAGACTAGCTTCCTGCTGACACAGAACCAGATGTAGGGGTAGAGATGCCAGCAGCGTGCTGGTGATTGAATAGTCAACAAAAATCTTAACACCTGATGTTGTGATGTTGTGACGGGAGAAGAAACGGTGATGAAAACGGATTTAGAAAGTCAGGTTAAGAGAATTTCAGATTTGATTTTTGTAAGGTAGTTTGTTTTTGTGTGTTAGGAAAGACCAGTTAGCGTATGCCGTTACAGCGGAGATTCAATACGCCTCCGCGGCCTAAAGCCTGTTTCTAGGCCTGGAAGGATGAAACGACCGCCGAGTTCAACATCCCTTGGGAGGCCGGCTGCTGTTGCGAAGCGAAGGACTCACTGTATTTGTGGGCGAGATTTGGCAGCGGATCGAGCGCACTGATCTCACATTGCTTTCTGAGCCAAATTATACAAGCTGTTAGTAACAAACAACGCGGGATTTGGGGACTTGGTCAATAGTCGACATTTAATTTGACTTGCGCCAACAAACTTCAATAAACAAGCTTAGTTATTTATTTCCGGGAGCGCGGGTGCAATTTTTGTCCTAGTTTACAATAAACCCAAACGGACATTATATCATACAAATCGAGACTATATCTGTAGCAAGTTGAATCATAGTTGATGTGAGGTTGTGGTTATATAAAGTCATGTATTCGGTGTGGTCATAATGTAGGATTATTATAATATATTATCATATAAAAAAGACGTTTTAAGCTTCAAAAGACAGCGGAGGGTTTAGTCCTAAAGCAGCGCTACATCACGGTGCGGGAAGCGCAGATTGTCATTCCAAGCCGCCGCCACAAGAGGGCAGTGTTGTCTTGAGCAGAAGGGTGATGCGACTGGTCCATTTGCAGCTTTTCTTAGTCGCTTTGGTACATTTCTCAGGTCAGAATTGAATTTCTCAAAACTACCTGTTCAATTCTCACATCATTGTGTCACTTGTTCAAATCAAAAAAGCGGTTTCTCATTTCTTTGAACAAGTTGCAATTGCTTTGGTACGTCCATGCAAATGATTATGTACAATTCTCTGTTGTTTCCTACATTATCAGTTGCTTATGTCATGTTGATCAAAATGTATTATATTGGGTCTCTGTTGAATAGTCTCACCCCCCACAACATTTAGGCACAAGCTCATAACATAAGTCTTTACATGCAAAATGGCTGAACCAGTTATCATAATATGTCAAGCATATTTCTATACTTTCTATATTTCCATTAGACTTTTTTTCTAAATCTGTCCTGAATTGGTAAATTGCTCCCGGGAGAATCTGGACTTTCTCTAACAAAGGTGCATCTCAAGATGTAACTTAGAATTGACAATAATTGTCATCAAAACTTTAGCCATCGTTTCCATCCAGAGATGTACACAAGTCTTTGGCTGCAAGTCCAAGTCAAGTCTCAAGTCTTTGGCCTCAAGTCCAAGTCAAGTCTCAAGTCAAGTCTCAAGTCAACAAACTATACTGTTAATTCTGGCATATTATTTAAATATTAAACAAAGACAATATATTACCAAAATATATTAAATAAAATACTTAATATGGATTGCATTTGCCACTTAAGCTTTGGAAAAAAATATGCAACATTACTGTCTAATGGAAACTTTTTGAAAAAAAAAAACTAAGATGAACTATTTGGATTCATTTTGATAAAGATGAACTCCTTTTACATAAGTGAGACATTACACTTCAGAAAATCAAACTTGCTAGTGTGTCAGCACTAATCCTTGCTCTATGTGGGCGCATAATGAGACCAGTCGCTTGTTCATTCAAGCGCCTGTTTACAATACTTCTGGTTATGGGGCTGTATTTCTCCTCCACAACTGACATGAATTTTCTAAAATTTGTATTTTCAACTAGGGAAAGTGGCAGATTACATCCGATGATGAGTTCCCTAATAATGGCCTCTGTAATGGCTTTCTGCCTGGGATGACCCTGGCTGTATGTCTGTACACTTCCTCTATAGAAAAAGGGTTCAATGCTGCACTGTCCCTCAGCTGCACTTGGCTGGCTCTTTTGGCTGATATATTCTCTGTTGATAAAAATAAGAAATAGTTAAATTTTCTTAACTTTTTCTTCTGCACGTTATGTTAGTGCTGGTTATTCATGTAAGTGCTACACCTTTGACACTGAGACAACAAAACAAGTAATTTTAGGCGGGAATCTATTTTAAACACTTGTGGCAAAAAGCTAACATGTAATGGCTGTGCCCATTACAGTACAGTCTGTGCGGAAAACTTAGGGTTGTTGTTAACACTAGCTAGCTCGGTGCTAACTCACCTATCATTTCAAGTGTCTGATAAAGTTAGACGTTGTCGTCCTGGCGTCACAAATTTGAACCCCACACTCTTTACATTTGGCAATTCTCTTGTCGTGACGTGTACAAAAAAAAAAAAAAAAAAAAAAAAAAAAAAAAAAAAAAAAGAAAAAAAAAAAAAACAAAAAAAAAAACACAAAAAAAAAAAAAAAAATGGGAAAAAAAAAATTAAAAAAAAAAAAAAACGCGGGGGGCCCCCCGGCCAAAAAAAGGAAAAAAAAGCCCCCCCCCCGGGGGCCCCCCCCCGGAATACCCCCCCGGGAGCCTGCAGCAAGTCCGCCATAGTTTGTTTGGGAACAGTGAGCTGCCGTCGCATCTGCATACGTCATCAACATTGGACGCAGCGCAGGTAACTGTTCATGTGCAAGACGCATCTCTTGGTGAAGGGGAGAAACAGAGGGGGGTGATGGGATTGAGAACAAGTTCATGACAGGGCGCGTTGAACATGACTCGTAATGTTCACGAGTTTTAAATCCCAAGTCCGAGTCAAGTCTCAAGTCTTTAGGTACGAGTCCGAGTCGAGTCGCGAGTCTCTGAAAATAGGGACTTAAGTCTGACTCGAGTCCGAGTCTCAAGTCCCGATCTCTGTTTCCATCAGAACATCCCTCCAGAGTAAACTGTTTTATTGACAACATGACTAAACAATTTGACTGCCTTATCCGTACACAATGACACAAGGACTTGTCATTCTGATGGTACTGACATGTTCATTGACACAGATATTTACTTTTGAGAGATGAACTAAGGATTTTGAGTAAGAGAGTGGCTTTTGCAGGTTATCCATGGTGTTTTGCTATTTGTACAAATTGTTTCGAGAAATGCACTTACTGTTTTGCAAATTGTGTGTTTGATTCGAGAAATGTACCAGAATGACTATGAAAAGCAGGAATGATTCCTCTGTAAACAGTTCCAACATTTCTGTCACAGGCTAGAAAAGACACAATCAACACCAAAACACGTTTTTATGTTTTTATGTAAAAAGTCAAAACACAATTTCCAGTTGGTACAAAGACAAACGGTCAAAGCCAATTTTACTCAACAATACATATGTACATATTCACAGCACTGTACTTCAGCATGCAGCTTTGACATCACCGAGCACAAACAGCACCAGAGATCTGCGGCCAACACAACAACTGTAGCTCCAAAAGCTGAATGAATGAGCCATTAATCACTAATTAAATCATTACGAATGCCCCAAAACATGATCCGATGACCTGCAATGGGTTCTGGTGCGGTTAGCTCCGAGGCGCTGCAAAACTTTCCGGATCATCCAGTCAAAATCAAGACGCGTTTTTAAAAATAAATCGTAACATAACTGAACATAACGTAACATAACCGTAGCAGCAGAGCGTTTTGAACTGGACGTGTATACTAGAAATCAGACGTTATAAGAATAGTGCAAATCGAAAAAAAATTAAAAATAGATAGAGGAAGAAAAAAACATAACTTGTTTGAAGCGCATCACTCTTACACAACATGTTCATTAGCAGTCCAGTCACCAACTCTGGATCAGACTGGAGACTTTCCACACAGACAAGCCCATTCTGAAGCACCTCTGTAACAGAAGGGTTTGCTATAGTAGATTAAACAAGAGTCGTTTAATTCTTTGTACATCGAACATGCATATAGCTAACACGAAACCACCGATTTGGAAGAACCAATCATCATGTTATTACTTGCACTTTTGAATAAATTACCATCTGCAGGCAGTTCGATGGTAATTAAATCCGTTGATACAAAACGTCTACAATTATTAAGACCACTTAGAATTGTTCGGAAGCATCATCGGTCGACATGTTATTGCGACACCGAGGTGTGTAGACGAGAGAGACTGAGAGAGACATTAGCCAGGTCAAAATGGATCCGGCGAGTTAATGACCGAATCCAATCCAATTTTCAAACAAGTAAACAAACCATAGCATTTGAATAATTCCAGATAAATGGATAAATAAGTGTGATTTTCTTTCTCTCCTCAAATGTTTTCTTGCTGAGTTTTAATTATATTTTTTTTCCAGAGTAGGCGGAAAAATGGTTTTGGATAATTTAGATGCAAATGAACTAAGAAGGTCTCGTTTCTCAGGAACGTTCTGAAACAGGAAGCTGTGTTCTCATCTTTATTACTCACTTAATCATCTCCAACTCATTTAAACCAAAATGTTGGTTCTTGCAGAACATTTTGTATCATGACTTCTTCTGATGCAAAGTCTAAATAGAGCACAAGTTGTTCAAGTCATGCAGAACGGCAGGCATGTTTCTTCAAGGTGCAATCCAGCTGGAGGCGGGAAATTCCTGGTCATTCCTGGTTAGAGGATCCAGGAAGCTCATTGGTCAGCGTGTGCCATCGCTCCACCCTCTGGCCTTTGTTCTTCAGGCAGTCTATCCAATGCTGCAGCGCATCTCCCTGTGAGTGACAGCCCAGAGACACGCCCCCTTCAACACAAAACAAACCCCAGGGTCACTTTAACAGGACGTTTCAGGCGGAGATGAACTTGGTGTCAGTCTGACCTTTCACCTCAAGGTGAATCAATCAGTCGTTAAAAACAGGCTTGTTAGCTGAAAGAAAGCCTCAGTTAAGGAACATGCTCTCAGACCAGACAGTAAGCACCGTTCACAAAGCCTGCACCATGAAGAGAGAGCATACGAGCACACAGGAGCATACGAGCATACGAGCACGCGTACGCGTGTGCGAGCACGCGTGCGCGTGTGCGAGCGCGTGTGCGAGGAGATTGTGTGGAGATTGTGTGTGGAGATGTGGAGATTCTCACCGATAAAGTCGTTAGATTTCCCGAGGTCGTAGTCCCACACTGTGACCTCCAGGGTCTTGGAGGAAAGTTCTGTGAAGGAGATCTCGTAGAAGAACTCCTGAGGTCAAAGGTCAGAAGGTCGTAAGTCAATCAGCAATGATAATGTTAATCCTCCATACACATTCATACTTTCACACAACCCAGAGGTCAGGAGGTCGTAAGTCATTCAGTAAAGACGACATTAATCCTCCACACACATTCATACTTTCAAATGTTCCAACCCATCGAGCAATACACCCATCCACATGCTCTAACCACTAAGCCTTTCCCAGCCCATGCTGCATCGCTGAGCTAGTTTCAGAAACCTGTATTCCCCGTGAGGTTGTAGAAGCACACTGTGACAGCATCATCACTCAGAACTCATCGCCAGCAGAACGGAGGTTCAGTTTGTTGTCTTCAAATTTGTTTAGTAAATAAAATGACCACAGGGAGTTTGTTTTGCTGTTTTGTTTTCTAACTCAGTTAAGCGCTCTCTGTCTCATTCTGCTAACAAGAGGCTTTGGGTCATACTCATTAGACACAAAGCAGAATCAAATCTCACAGCTTCACACTCCAACAAGCTCATTATAGTACTGGATTGTAAAACTGTCTATCTCTCTTGCACACACGTTCACACGTATGCTGACATGCACACACGTGGATGCATGTTTACACACTTGCACACACACTGACACACACACTGACACACACACTGATACACACACTGATACACACACTGACACACACACTTGCACACACACTGACACACACACTGACACACACACTGACACACACACTAGCACACACACTGACACACACACTGACACACACGTTCTTCTTACCTCGTTGAACTCTGGGTTCAGAGTTTTCTTTATGACGGCCGTCTTGTGCTTGGATTTCTTCTGCACGTCTGGCTTAAGATACCTGTGAGAGCAGGCGAAGATGTCCTCAGAGACATGAGTGGGTCATGTTTGACCACAAGAGCTAAGCGTGTGTCATGTATGACCACAGAGAGCTAAGCTTGTGTCATATATGATTACAGAGAGCTAAGCTTGTGTTGTGTTTGACCACAAGAGCTAAGCGTGTGTTGTGTTTGACCACAAGAGCTAAGCGTGTGTTGTGTATGACTACAGAGAGCTAAGCGTGTGTCATGTATGACCACAGAGAGCTAAGCGTGTGTTGTGTTTGACCACAAGAGCTAAGCGTGTGTTATGTTTGACCACAAGAGCTAAGCGTGTGTTGTGTATGACCATAGAGAGCTAAGCATGTGTTGTGTTTGACCACAGAGAGCTAAGCGTGTGTCATGTTTGACCAAATGAGCTAAGCGTGTGTTGTGTTTGACCACAAGAGCTAAGCATGTGTCATGTATGACCACAGAGAGCTAAGCGTGTGTCATGTATGACCACAGAGAGCTAAGCATGTGTCATGTTGACCACAGAGAGCTAAGCGTGTGTCATGTTTGACTACAGGAGCTAAGCGTGTGTCATGTTTGACCACAGAGAGCTAAGCGTGTGTTGTGTATGACCACAGAGAGCTAAGCGTGTGTTGTGTTTGACTATAGAGAGCTAAGCGTGTGTCATGAATGACCACAGAGAGCTAAGCGTGTGTTGTGTTTGACCACAGAGAGCTAAGCGTGTGTCATGTTTGACTACAGGAGCTAAGCGTGTGTTGTGTTTGACTATAGAGAGCTAAGCGTGTGTTGTATATGACCACAGAGAGCTAAGCGTGTGTTGTGTTTGACTATAGAGAGCTAAGCGTGTGTCATGTATGACCACAGAGAGCTAAGCGTGTGTTGTGTATGACCACAGTTGCAGCTTCTGATCTTTCCATCAGCCTGGTTCTCCACCCCCTCCTGCCTCCACCCCTTCCCTTCCTCCATCCCCCTCCTACACACCCCATCCCTTCCTCCATCCTTCCATCCCCCTCTAAGGCACCCTTCCTTCATCTGTCCTACACCCCTCCTGCACTATCACACACTAGCACACTTTCAGACACAGACTGCAACACAGCTGACACTAACCACTACACAGGAACAGAGCGAGAGAGTGAGACAGGGAGAAAGAGAGAGAGGGGAGGGAGTGAGAGGGAGTGAGAGAGAGAGAGAGAGAGAGAAAGGAAGGAAGGAGAAAGACAGATGGGGTGGGAGGAAGAGAGATGTGGCAGGGAGAGAGAGATGGGGGAGGGAGAAATAGAGAGATGGGGGGGAGAAATAGAGATGGGGAGGGAGAGAGAGAGATGGGGAGGGAGAGAGAGAGAGATGGGGGAGGGGAAGAGAGCAAAGGGTAGAACATACTGCTGCATGTGTGTAATAAAATACATTAAAGGGTAAATGTGTGAAGGAGCAAACATGAATAAAATGGAGAAAAAAGGAAATCAAGGAAGAACATGTTGTTGCTGCATGATGGAGGGACTGTGTGGGTGAAAAGAACAGACCAACATCTCTTTGGTATGCCAAGTTTATTCTTAAACCTCAAGGGGAAATAGCTGGTTTGTCATGCTTATCCTAGAAACTGTGTGTGTGTGTGAGAGAGGGAGGGAGACAGACAAACAGATACAGAGAGGGGGAGAGGAGGAGAAAGACAGATACAGAGATAGAGAGAGAGGGGGAGGGAGGAAGAGACAGACAGAGAGAGGGAGGGAGAGACATATACAGAGAGAGGGGGAGGAAGAGACAGACAGATACACAGAGAGAGAGAAGGGAAGGGAGAGACAGAGAGATACAGAGAGAATGGGGAGGGAGGGAGAGAAAGACAGATACAGAGAGAAGGGGAAGGAGAGACAGACAGATACAGAGAGAGGGGAGGGAGAGACAGACAGATACAGAGAGAGGGGGAGGAAGAGACAGACAGATACACAGAGAGAGGGGGAGGGAGAGACAGACAGATACAGAGAGAGAGAAAAGGGGAGGGAGAGACAGACAGATACAGAGAGAGGGGGAGGGGGAGGGTGAGAGAGACAGATACAGAGAGAGAGAGAAGGGAAGGGAGAGACAGACAGATACAGAGAGAGAGAGAAGGGAACAATAGAAACAGAGGTAGGGCAGAGGGAACATAGGGGTGATATTTACATGGCTGATATAAACAGGACATATATACATACATATATATATATAAGGACAGATGGAGCGAGAAAGGAGGGGATGTATAGGTGGCTACGATGTCTGCCTGCAGGCTCTTAACAATCCTGAGAACACGCAAGGACCCTCTCTCTTCCTGTCAACATGCATCATTAAGCTGAACACAACTCCGCTACTCAAACACACACACACACTCATTCTCTCACACACATACTGTCACTCACATACCCCCACCACACACACACACACTCGCATTCTCTCACACACATACTGTCACTCACATACCCCCACCACACACACACTCGCATTACAATTTTTCTGTTACGAAGCAGAGACCAACAAAATACTTGAGATTGCAGGTCAACCTGTTCCCACAGTGAGCATGCTAATGACTCTCCTGCTGTCTCACATCCAGCAGCAATGCTGTCTCACATCCAGCAGCAATGCTGTCTCACATCCAGCAGCAATGCTGTCTCACATCCAGCAGCAATGCTGTCTCACATCCAGCAGCAACGCTGTCTCACATCCAGCAGCAATGCTGTCTCACATTCAGCAGCAATGCTGTCTCACATTCAGCAGCAATGCTGTCTCACATCCAGCAGCAATGCTGTCTCACATTCAGCAGCAATGCTGTCTCACATTCAACAGCAATGCTGTCTCACATTCAACAGCAATGCTGTCTCACATCCAGCAGCAATGCTGTCTCACAATCAGCAGCAATGCTGTCTCACATTCAGCAGCAATGCTGTCTTACATCCAGCAGCAATGCTGTCTCACATCCAGCAGCAATGCTGTCTCACATTCAGCAGCAATGCTGCTTAAATGAGTCTGGTGCTGCAGGAGAAACCTCAGGTGGATCAGAGCTGCTTGGAGCCAGTGGTTGAAGAGATGTTGATGCTCCTGCAGGTTGTCTAGACCCTGACTACACAGCAGCCGCACACACTACACACACATAGTACACTCCACACAACACACACGCACACAGTACACACACAACATACATACACACCGCACACACATCACACACACACACACACACACACACATACATACACACACACACACACACATACATACGCACACACGCACACACACACACATGCACACACACATACACGTATACAGATGCGCACACACGAACATACAAACATATGTGCGCACTCACACATACATACACACACATAACGTACAGCACACTGCAACGTATATCATCACACGCACACACACACATCACTGCACATACACAACCACACACACATACATACACAGCACACACACACACACACACCATCACACACACACATACACACACACACACAGCACACACTCACACAACACACAAACACTATTCAACACACCACACACACACACACACACACACACACACATACATACAAACACTACAACACCACACACACACACCACACATACACTACACACACACACACACACACACACACACACACACACACATAGTGCTGCAGGAGACAGTGTTAGTTCCAGCAGCAGATGGGTTTCCACAGTAAAGGGGGGGTGGGTGTTGTCACATCTCTGTCAGCAGTCCAACCTCCTCCTCTGCTTCAGACCAGAATACTGACAGGAAAACAACAATGGTCTTCGTTTCTGTAAACGTTCCTCTATTCTATGGTACCTATGCAGGTTGTGTTGGAAAAACCTTGGGAACCTTTTGCAGTCTAGCTAGAACCTTCCTCTGATCAGAGAACAATTCTACAGAGAATCTAAAAGGTTCTTCAACTGCCAGCTTGCAAGGGAGATCAGAGGATGGGGGATTCAACAGCGAGAGGATGAAAGATGAGGATAGAGGATAGAAAGATGAGAGGAAGACTCCATTAGATCCACCATTAGGGAAGGAGAGAAGGAGAGGAGGAGGAGAGGAGGAGAGGAGGAGGAGGAGGAGGAGGAGAGCAGGAGAAGGCGGAGGAGAAGGAGGAAGATAGGAGGAGGAGAGCAGGAGAGGAGGAGAGGAGGAGGAGAGAAGGAGAGGAGGACAAGGAGGACAAAGAGGAGAGTATGAGAAGGAGGGGGAGAGCAGGAGAAAAGGAGGAGAGGAGGAGAGGAGGACAAAGAGGTGGAGGAAAGGAGGAGGAGGAGAGGAGGAGGAGAGAAGGAGGACAAGAGGCAAATAGGAAGGAGAGGAAGAGGAGGAGAGGAGGAGAGAAGGAGGAGATGAGGAGGAAATGGAGAGGAGGACAAAGAGGTGGAGGAAAGGAGGAGGAGGAGAGGAGGAGGAGAGAAGGAGGACAAAGAGGCATAGGAGGAGAGGAAGAGGAGGAGAGGAGGAGAGAAGGAGGAGATGAGGAGGAAATGGAGAGGAGGAGAAAGAGAGGAGGAAGTACTGACGTTTTGACGTAGGGGTCAGAGAAGCCGTTGACGTCCATGGCAGCTAGGTGAGCACAGCGCCGCACGCCCACACACAGCCCCCCGCGGGCTCGCTCCTTATCCTTCACATCGCCCTCGTCTGGTGGGGGGAGGAACTGCAGGCAGAGCAATAGCCGACCCCTCTCCTCCAAACTCCTCTGCTGCTCAGTCTCCCACTGGGGGAGGGGAGGAGAGGGGAGGAGAGAGGAGAGGGGAGGAGAGAGGAGAGAGGAGAGGAGAGGAGAGGACGAGTGAGAGAGGGGAAGGGGGCGGGGGAGGGGAGGGGAGGGGAGAGGGTAGGAGAGAGGAGGGTAGGAGAGGAGAGGGGAGGAGAGAGGTAGAGGGAGGGGAGGAGAGAGGAGAGGAGGAGGTAGGAAAGAGGAGGGTAGGGAGAGGGAGGCGAGGTGAGGAGAAGAGGAGAGGGAGGCGGGAAGGGGGGAGGAGAGAGGGGGAGGGAGGGAAGAGAGAGGGGCGGACGGAGAGAAAAGCTGAGTGGGAGGGGATGGGTAGGCAGAAGGAGAGGGTAGGAGAGAGAAGAGGGGAGGAAAGTAGGGGAGGTAGGCAAAAATAAAAAAGAGAGAAGAGGGGGAGAGAAGAGAGGGGTAGGAGAAGAGAGAGGGGAGGAAAGTAGGGGAGGGTTAGGGTCAGAATAACCAGGGGATAAAAATCCTGGATTCTCAGAAAAGCAAGAGAGACACAGGATGTGACATCACCAGCCCTCCTGAACTATGACCTTTAACTCTTCAAGAAGGAGGCTCCTGAAGTTAGGGGACAGGAGACACTGACCTTTCCTGGGTCTGTGTTCAGGCCCCGGGCCCCCTAAGAACCTGACAGCCTGTTGACACTAGACAACTAGACAACTGACTGACTAACACTGACTGTAGTAGAGGTCAGTAGGAGGAAAAGCTCGTTTTATCATTGTGAGGAAATGTAAATGCTTGGCGTAACACCTCGAGGTGATGCTACGCTTCCATGCAGAGCGTTCTGCTTGCCTGCTTCCCCGTTAGGATGAAGAAGCTGCTCAGAAGCCCCCTGAAGAGTGATAGACCATCTCAGAAGAGAGAATGACTCACTTTGGGCTCGGGGCATCACATGTATGTGGGACTATTTATAGAGGGAGGACGTATGCTATTTTAGAGTGGTGTCTCTTCTTCCTCACCCACATGTAATGCAGCAAAACCCAGAGCTTGCTCTACTGTGGATGTGAACAACGTTCTCCCTCAGACACACACACACACGCATGTGGGTCTTGTTGAGAGAGGACATTGCAATGACCAGGTAGTCTGCCCATCACTGGTCCTCCCCTAAGCTCTGCCGTTCTCAACATCTCAACATCTCTACATCTAAATCTTTACATCTCTACATCTACATCTCCACATCTCCATATGTGTACATCTCTACATCTCTACATTTCCACATCTCTACATATCTTTTTCCCAAGATGGAGGACTGGAAGGAGGGATCAATATGCCAGCCTCCTAACTCCTCTCACACTATTTATCACTCTCTACCTCTCTCTCTACCTCTCTCTACCTCTCTCTACCTCTCTACCTCTCTACCTCTCTACCTCTCTACCTCTCTCTCTACCTCTCTCTCTACCTCTCTCTCTACCTCTCTCTACCTGTCTACCTCTCTCTCTACCTCTCTCTCTACCTCTCTCTACCTCTCTCTCTACCTCTCTACCTCTCTACCTCTCTCTCTACCTCTCTCTACCTCTCTCTCTACTTATCTCTACCTCTCTTCCTCTCTCTTTCTTCCTCTCTCTTTCTTCCTCTCTCTACCTCTCTCTCCACCTCTCTACCTCTCTCTCTACCTCTCTCTACCTCTCTCTCTACCTCTCTCTCTACCTCTATCTACCTCTCTACTTCTCTCTACCTCTCTCTACCTCTCTCTTTCTTCCTCTCTCTACTTCTCTCTCTACCTCTCTACCTCTCTCTACCTCTTTACCTCTCTCTCTACTTCTCTCTCTACCTCTCTACCTCTCTCTACCTCTCTCTACCTCTCTACCTCTCTCTCTACTTCTCTCTAGCTCTCTCTACCTCCCTCTTTCTACCTCTTAGTTCTCTGTTTTTATTGAGATCAGATGGTGTCCTTGTCTGAGTGCTGACTTGCATTAGTGTCTCAGACAGAAGTCATTAGAGGCTGTGTAGTTCAGAGCAGCAAGTAAACACAACCTGGAAGCACAAACACACGGCTGAGATCAGAATGCTACACAGAAACACCTCGAGATAGCAGACAGATAAAGATGACAGACACACCCTTGGAGAGAACAAGACAGACAGGGACGTGGTGAGAGAGAGAGAGAGAGAGAGACAGAGACAGAGACTGAGGTAGATACAGACAGAGAGTGAGAGGTAGAGACAGACACACCCTTAGAGAGAACAAGACAGACAGGGACGTGGTGAGAGAGAGAGACAGAGACAGAGACAGAGACAGAGACTGAGGTAGATACAGACAGAGAGTGAGAGGTAGAGACAGATAAAGAGAGAGAGATAGAGATAGAGAGAGGTAGAAACAGAGAGAGAGGGGGTAGAGACAGAGAGAGAGAGACAGAGAGGAAGAGACAGAGAGAGAGTCGGAGAGAGGTAGAGAGAGGTAGAGACAGAGAGAGAGACAGAGAGAGGTAGAGAGAGAGAGAGACAGAGAGGTAGAGAGAGAGAGGTAGAGACAGAGAGAGAGGTAGAGAGAGAGAGACAGAGAGGTAGAGAGAGAGAGGTAGAGAGAGAGAGGTAGAGAGAGAGAGAGAGAGAGAGGTAGAGAGAGAGAGAGACAGAGAGGTAGAGACAGAGAGAG
>BROE01000007.1:15286961-15300603 GCA_036571765.1 Plecoglossus altivelis
ATGAGATAGAGATGGATGAGAGAGATGGATGAAAGCAGGTTGACGATTGGACAAAGATGAAGGGAGAAATGAAGGCAACGAAATGATGAAAGAAAGGAAGAGATAGAAAATGGCACAACAAAGAAACAGACAGATGGCACAGAGAGGGAGACATGCAACAGTGTAAAAAGGAGAGATCGAGAAGAGGAAGGAAGGAAGGATAGGAAGAGAGGGGGAGGAGAACAGAGAGGAGATGAGAGAGAGAAGAGAAAGAAAAGACAACAGACAGCGGAACGGAAGAGACAAACAAAGAGAAAACAGAAAGGAAGACAGAGAGAGGACAAAGAACAAACAGATACAGAGAGACAAACAAACAGAGAGAGAGACCAAACAGACAAGGAGACAGAGAGAGACAAAGAAAACAAACAAGAGACAGAGAGACAAACAAACAGAGAGAGAAGACAAAACAGACAGCGAGACAGAGAGAGACAGTCACACAGACTAGAGGAAGAGAGTCAAACAGGACAAATAGCAGCGCAGAGACAAACAGACAGGGAGACAGAGAGAACGAGACAAACAGAGAGAGAGAGAGAGAGAGAGACAAACAGACAGAGAGAGAGAGAGAGACAAACAGACAGGGAGACAGAGAGAGAGAGAGACAAACAGACAGAGAGAGAGACAAACAGACAGAGAGAGAGACAAACAGACAGAGAGAGAGAGAGCTTGTGTTCTTGTGTTTACCTGAGTGTCTTTCTGTACATGTCTTCCTCTGTAATGCCACAGTACGTCAGCCTCTCGTTCCACACAGGGTTCAAGGTGTTTCGAACTATTTTAGTCTTCAGTTTATTGGCCTGCAGATCACAACATTTACTGTGAGACCCTCTTCCACACACCACCCTGCCTCACACACCAACCTGTCTCACACACCAACCTGTCTCACACACCATCCTGCCTCACACACCAACCTGCTTCACACACCAGCCTGCCTCACACACCATCCTGCCTCACACACCAGCCTGTCTCACCCACTAACCTGCCTCACACACCACCCTGCCTCACACATCAACCTGCCTCACACACTAACCTGCCTCACACATCACCCTGCCTCACACATCAAACTGCCTCACACACTAACCTGCCTCACACATCACCCTGCCTCACACACCAGCCTGTCTCACCCACTAACCAGCCTCACACACCACCCTGCCTCACACATCAACCTGCCTCACACACTAACCTGCCTCACACATCACCCTGCCTCACACATCAGCCTGTCTCACCCACTAACCAGCCTCACACACCACCCTGCCTCACACATCAACCTGCCTCACCCACTAACCAGCCTCACACACCACCCTGCCTCACACATCAACCTGCCTCACACACTAACCTGCCTCACACATCATCCTGCCTCACACATCACCCTGCCTCACACACCAGCCTGTCTCACACACCAGCCTGCCTCACACAAACACTTCATCATTCATCCTCATAAAACTGCACAAACAAGACACCCTGTGGGTAATGCATGTCAAGAAGCGCTGTAGGCTAGCGCTACAGGAGGTAGCAGTTAGCATGTTGATAGCGCTACAGGAGGTGGAAGACTGCATGTTGCTAGCTCTACATGAAGTGGAAGACAGCATGTTGCTAGCTCTACAGGAAGTGGAAGACAGCATGTTGCTAGCTCTACAGGAAGTGGAAGACAGCATGTTGCTAGCGCTACAGAAGGTAGCAGTTAGCATGTTGCTAGCGCTACAGGAGGTGGAAGACAGCATGTTGCTAGCGCTACAGAAGGTAGCAGTTAGCATGTTGCTAGCGCTACAGGAGCTGTGTTAGTTAGCATGTTAGCATGTTACTAATGATGAGACAGACCTTACAGGCTCCTGGAAGGAGGTGCAGCTTCACATAAGGGTCGGCCAGCCCGTTGAAATCCATCGGCTTCAACCCCTTGAAGGAATAAAGACAGATAAAAAGAGAGCTGGTTGAAGAGACAAACAGAATTATTGAGACAGACAGGGAGGGTGAGGATTAGAGAGGGAGGGAGGGAGGGACAGGGACACAGGAAGGGAGGGAGGGAGAGAAACCAGCCTCACACACCACCCTGCCTCACACACCAGCCTGTCTCACCCACTAACCTGCCTCACACACCACCCTGCCTCACACACCAACCTGCTTCACCACACCAGCTGCTCACCACAACCATCTGCCTCACCTGGCTCACCCTACCCTGCCTCACACCACCCTGCCTCACACATCAACCTGCCTCACACATAACCCTGCCTCACACATCACCCTGCCTCACACATCAAACTGCCTCACACACTAACCTGCCTCACACACACACACCTGCCTCACACACCAGCCTGTCTCACCCACTAACCAGGCCTCACACACACCCTGCCTCACACATCAACCTGCCTCACACACTAACCTGCCTCACACATCACCCTGCCTCACACATCAGCCTGTCTCACCCACTAACCAGCCTCACACACCACCCTGCCTCACACACCAGCCTGTCTCACCCACTAACCTGCCTCACACACCACCCTGCCTCACACATCACCCTGCCTCACACACCAGCCTGCCTCACACACATCCTGCTCACCACCACCCTGCCTCACACACCAACCTGCTTCACACACCAGCCTGCCTCACACAAACACTTCATCATTCATCCTCATAAAACTGCACAAACAAGACACCCTGTGGGTAATGCATGTCAAGAAGCGCTGTAGGCTAGCGCTACAGGAGGTAGCAGTTAGCATGTTGCTAGCGCTACAGGAGGTGGAAGACAGCATGTTGCTAGCGCTACAGGAGGTGGAAGACAGCATGTTGCTAACGCTACAGGAAGTGGAATACAGCATGTTGCTAACGCTACAGGAAGTGGAATACAGCATGTTGCTAGCTCTACAGGAAGTGGAAGACAGCATGTTGCTAGCTCTACAGGAAGTGGAATACAGCATGTTGCTAACGCTACAGGAAGTGGAAGACAGCATGTTGCTAGCTCTACAGGAGGTGGAAGACAGCATGTTGCTAGCACTACAGGAGGTGGAAGACAGCATGTTGCTAGCGCTACAGAAGGTAGCAGTTAGCATGTTGCTAGCGCTACAGGAGCTGTGTTAGTTAGCATGTTAGCATGTTACTAATGATGAGACAGACCTTACAGGCTCCTGGAAGGAGGTGCAGCTTCACATAAGGGTCGGCCAGCCCGTTGAAATCCATCGGCTTCAACCCCTTGAAGGAATAAAGACAGATAAAAAGAGAGCTGGTTGAAGAGACAAACAGAATTATTGAGACAGACAGGGAGGGTGAGGATTAGAGAGGGAGGGAGGGAGGGACAGGGACACAGGAAGGGAGGGAGGGAGAGACAGGGAGAGAGTAAGGAACCCTCAGAGAGAATGAGTGAGAGTGTGAGAGGCAGATAATGAGACAAACAGAGAGAGATGAGAGGTAACAGCAGATGAGAGAATACTGTCATGTGAACTGCCAGTGGCAGCAGTCATGCTGAAGGAGGTGACATCTGACTGGTTCATTATAGAATGGAATCACTCACAGACAGAGTCAGGGGAGAGAGGGGGAGGAAGAGAGGGAGGAGAGGGGCCCCCTGGACTGCTCCCCTATACTGCCCCCCCTGGACTGACCCCCCTAGACTGCCCCCCTTAAACTGGCCTGCCTAGACTGGCCCCTTAAAATTGCCCCCTAAACTGCCCCCCTTAGACTACCCCCCCCCTAAAATGCCCCTCCGCCAGACTGCCCCCCCTAAACTGCCCCCCTTAGACTGCCCCCCCTAAACTGCCCCCCTTAGACTGCCCCGCCAAAACTGGCCCCTTAAACTTGCCCCCTAACCACCGCCCCCTTAGACTCCCCCCTAGACTGGCCCCTGTGTCGTACCTTGGCCTTGATCACGGTGCAGTGTAGAGAGCTTGTGGCCTTCTCATACAGCAGGTCAAACTCCAGTGTCCCCAGGGCAGCTGCAAAACAAAGTCAGAGCCCCCCTGTTCAGAGCCCCCCTAGTCAGAGCCCCCCTGGTCAGAGCCCCCTGATCATAGCCCCCCTGTTCAGAGCCCCCCTGTTCAGAGCCCCCCTAGTCAGAGCCCCCTGGTCAGAGCCCCCTGATCATAGCCCCCCTGGTCAGAGCCCCCCTGTTCAGAGCCCCCCTGTTCAGAGCCCCCCTGGTCAGAGCCCCCCTGGTCAGAGCCCCCCTGGTCAGAGCCCCCCTGGTCAGAGCCCCCCTGGTCAGAGCCCCCCTGGTCAGAGCCCCCCCTGTCCATGTTCTCCCCTCCCAAGCACTCACTGCTGTCGTCGCTGTCACAGCTGTCGATCTCGATGGAAGTGTCCATGCTGCTCATGGCCGACAGAGAAGGCCCCGCCCCCGATGCCCCTGCCATGAGAGGCGACAGCAGGCCACCACCTCCTCCACCGGTAGCCCCGCCCACTCCTCCCAAAGCCCCGCCCCCAGAACCCACAGTCCCGGGGCTGAGCGCAGAGGGGAAGCCCGCGGGATTGGCCAACAGCGGCTCGGAGGGCGGGGGGGAGAGACGGGGGAAGTAGGCGGAGATCTGTCTGATTGGCCGGATGGGTCCTGGGCAGACATCGATGGCCATGTGTTCCTGGATGGAGATGGTCAGGCGCTTTCCCTTCCTCACCGTCATAGGGCTGGGGAGACACACACACACACACACACACACACCCACCACACACACACACACCACACACACACACACACACCAACACACAACACACACCCACACACACACACACACACACCACACACACACCCACACACACACACACACACAGCACACACACACACACACACACAACCGACACACACCCACACACACACACCAACACACACACACCACACACACACACAACACCACACACCATAAAGAGTTAACTTCCTCTGCTGGTCCATGAGGACTCTCTTGTCAGACAAACGAGACTTAAAACCTCCTGCTGCCAAACAAAAAACGTTCCAACATAAAACAGACGATATGAGACGTTCGTTTGAAAAGCTGAACAAAACCATTTGCTTATCAAAGGAACCCATTACTCTGTGTGTGTGAGATAGCAAAGTGACTGACCTCACTCTAAGCTGCTGATCTGAACAGTACGACGGGCAGTCCATTAAAACTGCTCTCCTACAACGAGGACAGCTAGTGAGGCAGAGATGAGCTGCTACACCAGGGGTGTGTGGTGTGGGCGGTGTGGGGGTGTGTGGTGTGGTCTGGTGTTGTGGGGGGTGTGGTGTGTGTGTGGGGGTGTGTGTGGTTGTGGGGGTTTGTGGCGTGTATGTGGGTCGGGGATGTGTGTGTGCTGGGCGTATGCGGTGTGTGTGTGTGGTGTGTGGGGGTGTGGTGTGGGTGTGGGTGTGTGGTATGTGTGGTGTGTTTGGTTACATGTGGTTGTGTGGTGTGTGTTGGTGTGTTGGTGTGTTGGTGTGTGCTGTGTGGGTGTGTGTGTGTTGTGTGTGTGTTGGTGTGTGTGTGTGCGTTGGTGTGTGTGTTGGTGTGTGTGGTGTGTGTGTTGGTGTGTGGTGTGTGTGTGGTGTGTGTTGGAGCTGCTCTGAGGATAGACGATCTGAAGCGTTTCTCTGGTTGTTTTCTAAAGACAGCAGCAGAGCCTAGAGCTGATGAGCTGTCCTCACACACCACACACCACACACCAACACACACACTGCACTCAGAACGCAGGACCACACTGCACAGACGCACTCTATTGATCTGCACACAACACACCTCACTCCTTGGTGTATTTCAGTAGATTTTTATCTACACAAGTGGCATTTTACTGAACTAGATGAGGAATATAGATTAGTTCAGCTCACCCAGTCAGCCTCTGAGCTAGAATACATAAGGGAATATAAAACAATAGAATATCTAACAGTTATATCTAATATATCTTTTATCTAATATATCTAATATCTAGTCTAGTAATATCTAAAAGCTCTAAAATTATTATGAGCATGTAAAAGACGTGAGGCTCCACCTTCCACGCAGCCCCGCCCTCCTCCAAGCCCCGCCCTCCTCCAAGCCCCGCCCTCCTCCAAGCCCCACCCTCCTCCAAGCCCCACCCCTCCAAGCCCCGCCCTCTTCCAAGCTCAGCCCTCCTCCAAGCCCCGCCCTCCTCCAAGCTCCGCCCTCCTCCGAGCCCCGCCCTCTTCCAAGCCCCGCCCTCTTCCAAGCCCCGCCCTCTTCCAAGCCCCGCCCTCCAGCTGCAGCTGTCCTTCAGCAGCTGTAGGGTCACGGAGGCGGAGCCAAGATGGGCAGAAGGTTGAAAGGGAGGGAGGAAACGCTCAGGGTCTGGAGGTTGGGAGGGGGTGAGCGTCTCGTCTTGGCAAAGCATCAAACAGCCCCCCCACCACCACCATTGGCAGTGGGGTCACCCAGCGGCCATCTTGGATGTCTGCCTGTCCAGCAGCCATTTTGGCTCCTCCATGACTCTTCAGCAAGAGAGTTCATCAGAGAGTGTGGAGCGACTGGCTTTGGGGGACAGGTCAGGGGTCTTCAGTAGAAGCATCCATCTCTGACCAGTTGCACCTGGAGACAGGAAGAAGAGATCTCCCTCCGCCTACTGACTTCCTGTCACATAGCGGCGGTGCCAACATAGCTAAGCTTAAGACATCTATATTGGGGTTTGTATGGATCCTGCAACAGCCTGCTGACGTCAGAACAGCTTCGTTGCTGCCAGTTTCAGCCGCCCAGACCAGGTGCTGTGTGGGATGCTGTGCTCAAGTTCAACACTTCCTGTACATGCTGCCAGCTGTCTGTGACATCATTCAGCTGTCTGTGACATCATCCAGCTGTCTGTGACATCGTACAGCTGTCTGTGACATCATCCAGCTGTCTGTGACATCGTACAGCACTCTGTGACATCATCCAGATGTCCAATCTGTGACATCATCCAGCTGTCTGTGACATCGTACAGCACTCTGTGACATCATCCAGATGTCCAATACATCATCCAGCTGTCTGTGACATCATTCAGCTGTTTGTAAAATCATCTAGAAGTCTGTGCCCCTCCCCCCTCTCCCCCCACTTCTTTGGGACGGAGAAATTTTCTCAGGGGGGACTTTTTCTTCCGGACCTCTCCTTCCCCTTCTTTCACCTCTTCCCTTCCCCCCTTTTTCCCCCCCCCGCCTGTACATGCTAGTCTGATGTTTATGATCAGTTTTGGTAAGAGTATGAGGTCTGTGCTGCAGTGTGACAGGCGTGGGCGGGAACCTCATGGTTAACCTCACATCCCGTCTCCTCGACAACGCCAGCGAACACGGCCTCGGAACACGGCCTCGGAACACGGCTTCAGAACATGGCCTCAGAACATGGCCTCGGAACACGGCCTCAGAACATGGCCTCGGAACACGGCCTCAGAACACGGCCTCAGAACACGGCCTCAGAACACGGCCTCAGAACACGGCCTCGGAACACGGCCTCAGAACACGGCCTCGGAACACGGCCTCAGAACACGGCCTCAGAACACGGCCTCGGAACACGGCCTCAGAACACGGCTTCAGAACATGCTACCGTTCAGGAAAGGATTTTGAGGATGATGTAGACCACTGCTATCATACTTGACACCATCACACGATTACATTGTTACTTCTATAACTGTTACACATGCACTAGCATACTGTTTACCACATTACTGTTACTCACGATCCTGTTAACCATTGCACACTCACTACACATTACTATTACACATGTCACAGCATTACTGTTACACAATGCATCATCCCACTGTTCAAGTAACTCTTACACATGTCCACTATACTGTTACATTATTTGCACACAAATGGTTCACACATAACTTACAACACTTGGTCATCATCATACTGTTTACACATTGCATTTCTCAACCATTACCAAAACCACCCTGTTTTACACCCCACCCTTTCTCGGGTGCCGGATTTATTAATCTACCGCTCCTCCATCAACCACCACCTCCTAATCTAATTTATACTGGGAATTTATTTATACAATGCCAAACTCAATAGTTTTTTTTTCTAAACTTCTTTGTTTAAAATTTGTCTCTTTTTTCTTTTCTTTTAACCCTTCTTATTCCAACCTCCTCTTCCCATTTATACATCCACCTACCCCCCTTTATTAATTTCTACTTCCACCGACCCTGATCAATTCTATCTCTCGTTGTACGCTCTCCTTCTCTCTTCCTATTGTCACCTAGCCCTCCTTATCTATCCCATCCACTTTTCCATATCATTACTACCCACCCTCTCTTTTTACCTTACCCTTACTCTGGCCCTCTTACCCTACCTTCCCCTTTCCTACACTGCTGACGGCGGAACTATTTGTCGCCTTCTTACTATATCTTCAATCCGATCTTGTTGTCTCCCTTCCACGCCTTACAGGTCATCCTACCGTAGTACTTTCCTTCCATTATAACTGAACCGGATATGCACCGCCCTCTCTGGTTCTTCTTAGCTAAAAGACCACCACTCCTACTAACACCATCCCTCCTTACTTACCACCCTCCATTTTACACCGACCATAGTCCCTCTCGATCCCTACTATACTCAATAAGTACACCCTCTCACCAGCTCACATCACACAAACTTCTCATCTCCTCTTGATCTTTACTAGCACCGTCTCCCTTTCCTTTGACGATTTACTATCCACCAGAAAGTCCCTTTCTGCTTTTACACCAACGCTCTCCGTACGACCCAATCCTCTCTCCCATGTACATTTATATCTTTTCTTATAAAATCCACTTCCACCCCTTTCTCTTCATAACTGTTAAAACTCCAAATTAGTTTTCTAACTTTGACCGTTCCAGGTTTCCCTTTGTTTTTCTCCTCGGTCCCTTTACATGAATTCCCCCCAGAATGCTGTTTCGGCAGACCCACTGCCTCTTCTTTCCCTAGATTTCACAAAACTGCCGGTCATCCTAAAAATTTCGCATACTAGTTTTCATTTCCCTCCCCTCTTCCTCCTTTTGTTTGACATCCGATATATCATCCCTCCATGTCCAACACCATGTAGCTTCAACTGCTGTGATTCCTGGTGAGCTGATGCCGGCTTTTGGTGTTGTGTGTTTTTAGTGTGCCTTATTGTAAGGGGGTGAACGGTTGTTTGAAGGCCGTTTTTGTTTTTTGTTTTTTGTCGTTTTTGTGTTCGAAGAAGTGTTGTTTGTTTATTTTATTTTGTATTTGCGCCGCCTGTGATCTTTTTTGGATACTACGGAGCGGGGATGTTGTTAATGTATACCAATCTACGCATCCTCTGCGTGAGCACTAGCCAATGGTTTATGTTTTCATTTATCCCATCGTGGTCTTTGTCCTTGTGGTGTTTGTTGGGCGGATTGGGAATTGTGAGTGTGACAAGCCTATACACCTTGGGAAAATGTTGTGTGTTTTCGTATATGTAGTTGGAACGTATGTAAGTGTTGTTTGTGGTTTAGTGCGAAGGAGGTGATGATGTGAAGGTTAGTGGTGGAGTAGTATAGTGTGTGTGTTTTTGAGATGTTTGTTTTGTGTTGAGGAGTAGTGTAGTGTCGTGGTGTTGTTCTTTGGAGTTTGGTGTGTGTCCGCGTGTGTGTTTGAATGAATTAGCTACCGTTGCAGAGTGTTCTTTCAAGCTGCCACGTGCATTTTTATTAATTCTTGTTGTGTCAGTCTGCGCTTATGTCTGGTTGTTATGTTGGAGGCAGTGCGCGTAGAAAGGGAAATTCCATCCCTCTCATGAAGTAATTTAGGGCACTAATCTCAGTTTACGATACACAGAACACCTCACGTCAAGCTCTTCAACCGGCTGTGGACACAGGGACTGCGTCCTTTTTCGGGACCTCGGCAGATTGAGCGTCTCTCCTTCCTGTGATTGCATAATGAGAACATCTTTTTTTAAATCGTCTGATCCTTCTCCATACTCTACACAATCGCATTACTCCCGTCTACATGTCACTCGCAACTATAATCGTCACAACACAACCCACATCTCCCACAATAACCCCTCTGTGGTGTCCCCTGTGCCACTCACGATGTGGTGCGAGCTGATGCGAGTATTGCGATGCGTCGACCATATATGACTCACCCACTCCACTCTTTCTGTATCCCTTCTGCCCTCTGGCGAGCTCCTTCACACACTACATCATCACATCACAGCAGCTAACCTCCGTCATCCCTCCCTCACTCCCGTACACTTTCCCAACATCTTCCTACTACTCGTTATACTGATCTCACACTCATAGCATGCATGGAATCCCCACTCCTTTTCTCTTACCAGACATACGTTCCACACACCCTTCACCACAATAATCTTTCCACTACACCCCTTCGTACCACACACAAATACAACCCCATCCACACCCCACTCCCACCACACCACATCCTACTACCACAATTCCCTTTCCCACTCTCATTCTTATCCAAACTTTCTGAAGGACATCCTGATACTCCTAAATAATCACCCCCCACCTTCTCTACCCCCCCCCCCTTCCCTCTCATTCCTTTCACTACACACACATGCACTAATAATTCTCTAGTGTTTGATCCCGCCCCCACCCATGTCCAAATCATGACCCGCGACCTCTCCCCCTATCTGACACCATCACAGCACCTCTGGACCAACTAACCTTTTAATAAATATATCCCAAGTCCTCTCTAGTCAAACCCGACCAGTCTGAGGGAACGAGGAGGTGAGGATGCGAGAGGAATAAAAAGGAAATTACAGGACGTGAAAAAGACCCAGAGTAGAAACGAGTAAAATTTGTGAGAGTATGCGAGAGGAGACGGGATGAGGTAGGTTTATCAGGAAGGGTGTATTGAGAGCGAGAGGAGGACGGGAGGGGCCTTACGGAACAATAGAATTGCCCATCCAGCTTTCACCGTACTGAAGGTAGAGCATGGTCATAGAAAGGCTTACGTAGAATAGAATCGTGGAGGAGAAAGAGGGAGAAGAGGGGAGGAGAGGTGGAGGAGAGGATGGAAGGAGGTGAAGAATAGATGAGGCGATGGAAACGAGAAGAAAGGGGAAGAAGAGAGAGGAGGATTCCCACGCCTCACATCGCTCGAGAAGCGAGCAAGAATAACCTGTTCCGCTGACGAGTCGAGAATATGGCTAAGAGAAGAATTGGAGTGCAGAAACAGCAAAATTCAGCTCGGCGAAATGGCATTCTTCGCAAACACGCGAGATAGATAGCTGCACAAGGGGTGTACGGAAATCACGGGATTCTGCGATTCCAATCAATTACTTCTAGACTTTAAGCTGACGAGGCAGGCGTATTTTCTCTACAGAACCATGCTTCGTATGCCGTTACGAATTCTTATACACACCTACACACTCGGCATCAACACACACACAGACCATATCACGTCACAAACACCTCTCGCGTTATTTGCAACCAATATCCTTATCGTGAGGGTTTGTCAAGCGCGATAAATACATTGCACACAACGGCTATTCTCACTAAATAGAACACTTATTTATAAAAATTCGGAATATCTTACACTCCATGCGATCAGGAGTCTAAATGGTGTTCAGGCGACTCGATGTGTGCCAAGGAACAGGCGAAGTCGCGCATAAGAACTCAATTAATCTCCTTACTTCTTCCAACCCGAAGACGCCTACAATTTACATCAGTAAATTACCTCTCCCATTCCCGGTAAGGGAGGAAATTGTTTTGATTTTAAACGCTATTTATCCCGAGTGAATTTAGAGTGAAAAACCCCCTCCAATTTGCCTCCCACTAAAAAATCTGGGTATAATTCTCCGTCTTTCTTGAAGTCCAATCCACCTCCTGCCGATGCATATAAGAGGTCCTTCTCTGCAAGTACAGCGGAATTATGAGGTGTGCTTAAGCCCCGGCACCCAAGCTCGTTCTTCTGTCCAAGTCAGTAAAGAAGATAGATGATTTGTGTGTCCATGTCATCCAGTGAGTTTGTTGTAGAAGGTGATCCGGAAGGAATTATTGGCCGGAACTCTAGAATTCTGACTGACGCACCCCAAAGGCGTGCCAACTTTTACGTGTCAAACCTGACCACCACAGTTCACTCCTGTTCACATCAATCAATAGCAACACCCGAGGCCCTCTTTAACGTGAACCAACATCAAGTGGAGCATTATGTACCTAGTGGTTAGCAGAGGAAGAGTCGCCAGACGATGGTCATTATAGTACTTGTGAATTATAAGCTATGTATCTGTGATCCCAGCCAAATAAAATTACTGGTAATTCCCATGGCCAAATCGTATCTTGCGATCCCAGGTTCTATAAATACGACCCAAGCCATTTATAACCTGGATTCAAAATCAAGTTCTACTGAGGATTCTAGCCAGAAACGATAAGGAGTATTCAGGGCAATTTGCGTCGATCTCACACGGCGCACACCAATAGAGCTTGTATCCCTAGCGTGACAGTCCATAGAACACTGTCTGGGACTCGCACATGAGGGTGCCCTAGAGTACTGTGCGACTGCCACGATCCTAAACAGAGTCATTTCTAGGAGCAATTGCCTTGTGATCCCTCGAGGTCTTCTCTAAGTAGACTGTAATGCTAGGTTATTTTTTAGCGATGTGGTAACTGCGTTTAGAGCTTAGTAGATTTGATGACTGAGACGTCCTTGTTATGCGAAGGAAAGGTATGGTACTACTTACTTTACGAGAGCGACAATGAGACAGAATGAGCACTCCATGACTCGGGGTCAGGGATCGTGTGAGAGGCCAGGAAGACTGAGAGGTCGACATTTGACCCGCGTAGAGAAATCATGAGAGTGGGAGTACGTTGGAGCAGTATTATGAAGGTGTAGCTTCTGGTATTCATAGTGCATGCGAAGATGAACAAAAGGCGGATCTTCTATAATGTAGTGTGCGTCTCAAAGTTGAGTACTGACAAGACGGGGTGGAAGTCTTTGTGATGTGGTGGAAGCAGATCGAGCCCATCGCCTGGAGTGAATGCTGAGTAAATTGGAGCTAGAAGAGTAGCGTTCAGTAAAGACTGGGGATGATTTTGCGTGTTATAGGATTAATCAGGCTCCGATGGACAGTGAAAGAAGAAGATGGAGAGTAGATTTGATCGAGATGTAGAACGGTGAGGAAAAGACAGTGCATATGTATTTCTCTTGTTACAAGCTCTCCTCTCAGGGTGAGCGCTTCCGAGGATGGATATGTTGTTTTTGTAGTTCTGTATTGGTGGGATTAGCTACATGGGCTTGACCTCGTGGTGCGTTTCCTCCGTGCTCTATCCCCCGCGTGTGCGAGCATTGCAGCCCCAGATTTGAGCAAAGGGGACACGATGCTGTTGTCCCCAGACCCCTCAGGGCACCCTTCATAAAGCAGCACGATTGCCGTACGCAAATGTAGATGTCTAATGTCTTGGGCATGAGCAGTATGTTTTCTACTATGTATGGTCTCCGCGAACCGCAGTGTCGACATGAGCACCTATTTCCCATCGTGGTAAGCGTGCTATACTCATACTACTGGTCACTCAACACTTGTGCTTAGCTGATCTCGTGTCTGTATGATTCCTCGATCCTTCTTTCTCTCTAGCGTGCCATCTCCTCTCTTAGACTCTCTCTTCATATCTCCCATCCTCGCGTGTTCTTAACTTCCTGCTTCTATCTCGATTCTCATCTTCTCCATCTTCTTTTCTTTTTCATCTCTTAGAGCGTTCTCTTTCCTTTTGTATCTCTTGCTGCCATTTCTCCTTCATA
>BROE01000007.1:15304336-15316754 GCA_036571765.1 Plecoglossus altivelis
TCGTAAGGATGCTTTCAATTACGCCCAGACGGAGGGACCGGGGACGGAACTCACGTGAGGAATTTTCCATAACTCTAAGAAGGACCGTCGCACTGGGGCTGAACGACCTATGATACCTCAAAAAGCAAGAAAGATGGACTATATAGGGGGCGTATCATTACATCGTAGATGTTGAGTGTTTAAGGAAATAAAGCCACCAACATGGACCGACCTGGGGTTACCAAAACCCAGAGTTATACTCGGTGGAGAGTTTTTTCTTAGCCGTCTCCTGGTGAAGGCCTTTGGGACGGTAAAGACAGTTTGACCTTTACTCCCGGCAGCAGAAGAAGGTTCAGCTGTCCAAACTCTGCTCTTGCCAGGGGGCAAGCTTGAGCAACATCTTTGTCATTGAAAGGAACGGGAAGAGAAAGAGAGAGAGAGGTAAGGGACCGCTGGGAGCGTCCGGATAAAAGAACATAAAAAAAATTACTTACCTTCTCTGCTGGCGCAGAGCAGAAGAAGAGCAGGACAGAGCAAATGAGAAAGCAGCAGACCAGAGACAAAGAAAGAGACAGGCAGCGCAGTGAGAGCCGGCTTACCGCGCTGCTGTAAACAAGCCTCTGTATTTAATTTTATATTTAAAAAGCTGTTGGTATAATATCAACCTTTGCCATCTTGGGGGAAAATAGAAATGCAAAAGAACTCGTCCCTCTATCCAGTGAGGAGAGTACCCTGAATTGTTTTGCGCCATGCTGTCATCCCTGGTTGTGCGCTGTTGCCGTTTTGTTTATTTGCATCTCTTTATTAGGCTTTTCACGGTGAGGACGGGTGTCCGGGTTATGAGGCGGTTATGGAAATTTATGTGGATGTCGATAGTGGGTGATAAAATATAATCTTATTGTAGACTTCTAGCTAATGATTTATTAGCGATATATTTATAATAATAGGCCTGCAGTTTTAGATTCTGATTAGGGTCGCGCGGCATTCATGTTTGCTGAAGCTGGGCGGGCAGGGGTTGTTTGGTGTGTTTTGTGCAGCTGGGGTTGTGATGGTTTGTCCTTTGGTATCAGTCCAGCTTAGAGCTCCAGCGTGGGGGTTCTGTTTCTCGTCGTACCATCGTCTCCCTCTGTCGTCTACTCTTAATCAGAGAGATAGGTCACCAGCTGAGTGTTAGCGCCAAACGCCTACTATCTTTGACACTCAGATCCTCTCTTCCTCTGTATGTCTCTGCTTCTCTCTCATGGGCTGGGACCGAGACAGCATCCTGGTTTGTAGTGCAACTCCTCTGAGAGGACCTTGGGCACTTGGAAGACCCCTGGTCAAACGCTCTTGCCTCTCTGTTATGACGCTAGTGTAGATCTTGGTGTGCTGTCAGCACACAGCACACATCTCCCTCTCTGAGACCTGATCTTGGCTGTACCAACTGGTTGTTCTGTTCTTTCATGCTAGTAGCTCAGACACACACAAAAAACCCCTTGTCGTTTCATATATTCACATTTGGAAATTCTTCACTGGGACTTATCGACTTTCCATTTGTGAAGCTGTTTATATTACCATGAACCTGGAATAATTAACTTCTAAAATGGTACGTGGGAGTGTCCCTGACGGAGTGCGGCGGTGCCGAATTGGTGTGAGCTTTTCCGCTAACTAAGCATTAGGAATCAGCGGTGACCTCTGTGTGTGTTGTTGAAATCGTGCAGAGACAATACCGATTGGTGTTGCCGGGAAACAATTGAAGCAATCCTGGTCTGATAAACAATTTACCCACGACGGGGCTTGGGAAAGTGTTTCCAATTATTTAAATTTGCTATTGACTGTAATCAATGGGGCTGAGCTGACTTATAATGAAGTCTTACATACATCACAACCTTTCCCACACACACACACACCACACACACTCACACACACACACACACACACACTCACACACACACACACTCACACACACTCACACACTGGCAGCCTGCTCTGACACTGGTTAGCTGAAGGGGCTCATTTAAAAACATTAGCAACTCACAGGAGGTTCATGCAAATGACCCAGTTTGATCATTAGTCCTATTGAATGAGGGATCCTGTTCTGGTAATTAACAATGTTGCAAGGATGCATCAGTTTACTGATTTCTTGTGACAGACTGATATGTCTTCCCAATCTGTGTATCAATAAATTGCGTGTGTGTGTGTGCGGTGTGCGTATGTGTGCGGTGTGCGTGCGGTGTGCGTGTGTGTGCGGTGTGCGTGTGTGTGCGGTGTGCGTGTGTGTGCGGTGTGCGTGAGTTTGCGGTGTGTGTGTGCGTGTCTGAGGAAACCAGCGAGGCACAGCGCCCATGGCAGACACACACACACACACACACACACTCACACACACACACACAGACACGCACACACACACTCATGCATAGATGCAGAGATGTGAATCTTGTCTCTTTCACCACCTCCTCTCGCTCCCTTGCTCACAGTGATTAAACAACTGTGTACTAGGAGACACACACAGGTTGTGCCTCAGAGTAGGAGCTGTTGTGATTGGCTGTGATTCCAGCCTGACCAGTCTACAGGTACTATGCCATCTCAGTCAACAGATACTTCCATCCCCCCAGCCTCCACCCCAGCCTCAACCTAGCCTTCCCCCTAGCCTCCACCCAGCCTTCCCCAAGCCTTCCCCCCAGCCTCCACCCTAGCCTCCACCCAGCCTCTCCACCCAGCCTCAACCTAGCCTTCCCCCTAGCCTCCACCCAGCCTCCACCCAGCCTTCCCCCTAGCCTCCACCCAGCCTCTCCACCCGGCCTCAACCTAGATGTGCCCCAGCCTCCACCCAGCCTCAACCTAGCCTCCCCCCAGCCTCTTCTCCCAGCCTCTACCCATGCCCCTTTCAGTCCAGGCAGCAGGTAGGGCTTACACCAGCTGACACCCTCACTGCAGGTGACAGCTCATGTGACAAATAGCCTTTGAGCTATCTGTGACATTCTGTCTCAGTGTGTGACACCTGCCTATCTCCTGCGTGTCAGGGTCTATAGACAGAGTTAATGACTAGGTACCTGTGAGATTACAGCGGGACGTCGGAGAGATTGCCGTCAGTCCTGGTATCTGTCAAACGCAGCAGGTTTACAGGGGAAACACCGACATCCAGTGGACGCGTCTGTTATTTTAGTCCTTCAACAGACGCCCATGACCACCGCGCACACATCGCTCTTTAAGAAAGTACTGCAGCAAAAATCTGATTTACACCTTCCTGATTATGGTTAAGATGTCGAAGAAGTCAAGGAATGGTCTGTATTTAAGATACCTGTTGCCTGTCGTATATGTGAATCTCTTCTGGTTTCACGAGACTAATATGCTCCTATCGTGGTTAGTGACTATGACAAATCACGTTTCATAGTTGTTTTACTTTTATTACAATTCATTTAAATAACACCTTGACTTAATCTGTGAGCTAGTGAGAGCACTTCATCCAGCTACATGGCGAGCTGTGGCGGCCTTCCTGGCTTTATGACTCGTGTACGCAAGAATTTCATGCGAGTGCCATAATGAACTTTGGGAACGCCACATGAAATCATTTAAGTTGTTCAGAATCTAATGTTTTGGTGTCCTGCGTGGACTATGTGAGAAGTTTGCGGATGCTTAGTCATGTCTGCACGACGTCTCATTCTTTTTAACAAGCTCTTCAAACGTAATCACTCAGGTTTAGTCAGACCAAATGAGGGGTTACAAAATCACGGACGGAATTCAGATTATTCAGACATTTGACAAACATTCCCTTCTGTGTGTTTTAATCTACGACGGTTTCAGAAATAGCATGCCTGGGCTACTTCTATTAATAGGCTACGAGTGCAATTTAAGTGGAGCGATTCTGCTCGCGTGTCGCGGACAGTTGAAGTTCTGACTCTAATGATTCCTAAATGTTCATTTTGACAGAAGTTTAACCAGCTGGTGGAGTTGATATAAGACACCGAGCTGTCAGTAGCGGAGAGAACGCCTGTAAACTAAAGACTTCCAGCCAGTCCGTCTGCCGCCTACAGACGACACTATTTTAAAGAGCCTTGTCGCAATGGACAGGTTAGTAAAATCCAGAACCAAAAACTTTTCAAGTAGTGTAACTTTGGAAACTACACAAATTAACCCTGTGTGTCACAATTACATCAGGTAATTTATTGAGGAACAGTTAGGCTATTGATTCAGGCTACCCCACAGATAAACAAGACTAGAAAAACTAACCCCCACTAACTTTCTCCGTTGCTTATTCTCCTCCCGGCCAGCCCAGCTTCCCTCCAGCACTACATGGCCGCCATGTTACTGAGCGGGGTGGGAGACGCGCTGGGCTATCGGAACCAGCTGTGGGAGTATAACGAGTCTGGGCCGGACATTCACCAGGTGGGCACAGGTAGAACGACCCGTGCCTGTTTGAAGTGGACGGTTCAACGACGTTCAAACTCCACAAGTATCTTTTCATATGCTAATAGTTATGTGTTAAGTTGGGACACGGGGTGGGTGGATTGGTGTGCTAATGTGTACAGGTTACTAGTATCTAGGTTACCAGTTTCCTGAGAAACAAGCTTGAGACAGTGTCAAATACACTCAGTACTACTTTAGGTGATTATAACATGTGAGATATGCTGCAGGTGATTATAACATGTCACACCTGCTGCAGGTCATTATAACATGTTACACCTACTGCAGGTGATTATAACATGTGAGACATGCTGCAGGTGATTATAACATGTGAGACATGCTGCAGGTGATTATAACATGTGAGACATACTGCAGGTGATTATAACATGTGAGACATGCTGCAGGTGATTATAACATGATGTCAACAGGAGCTGAAGGAGATGGGAGGGCTGAAGAACATCACAGTGAAGCTACCTGATTGGCCAGTCAGTGATGACACCGTATTGCACCTGGCTACAGCAGAGGCACTAGCTACAGGTGAGAGGAGGCTGGCTACAGGTGAGAGGAGGCTAGGTACAGGTGAGAGGAGGCTAGCTGCAGGTGAGGAGCCTAGCTACAGGTTAGAAACTACAGGTGAGAGACTAACTACAGGTAAGAAGCTAGCTACAGGTGAGAGACTAGCTACAGGTAAGAAGCTAGCTACAGGTAAGAAGCTAGCTACAGGTGAGAGACTAGCTACAGGTAAGAAGCTAGCTACAGGTAAGAAGCTAGCTACAGGTAAGAAGCTAGCTACAGGTAAGAAGCTAGCTACAGGTGAGAGACTAGCTACAGGTAAGAAGCTAGCTACAGGTGAGAGACTAGCTACAGGTAAGAAGCTAGCTACAGGTGAGAGACTAACTACAGGTAAGAAGCTAGCTACAGGTGAGAGGAGGCTAGCTGCAGGTGAGGAGCCTAGCTACAGGTTAGAAACTACAGGTGAGAGACTAACTACAGGTAAGAAGCTAGCTACAGGTGAGAGACTAGCTACAGGTAAGAAGCTAGCTACAGGTGAGACTAGCTGGGAAGGAGGTTTGAACGTGTGATACTATGTTCCAGGGAAGGAAGGGGAGGAGCTTCTACAAGAAGTAGCGTCTGGCTACGTGGAGGCCATGAAGGACATGGAGGGCAGGAAGCCAGGACCATCCAGCATCCTAGGTGACAAACATTCTGCATGTGAATACACTGAGCACATGCTTGTGTGAAGCCAGTGTCAGACTGCTGTCCCCCCCC
The DNA here is from genome assembly GCA_036571765.1 of Plecoglossus altivelis. Classification (NCBI taxonomy): domain Eukaryota; kingdom Metazoa; phylum Chordata; class Actinopteri; order Osmeriformes; family Plecoglossidae; genus Plecoglossus; species Plecoglossus altivelis. The sequence goes on from BROE01000007.1 coordinate 15,309,968, forward strand.
CCTCCCTGCCCCCCCAGGGGTGTCCCAGCTGAGGCCAGGCTCTCCCGGGGGGTACCGGGTCCCCTACAACCCTGAAGGGACAGGCTGCGGAGCTGCCATGAGGTCCATGTGTATCGGCCTGAGGTGAACGACTGTACCCTTTACCCTCATGTAGTGTAACTATGAATACATGGTGTCACCTGACTCCTCCTCACCTGTCCAGGTACCCGAACCCGGAGCAGCTCTCCACTCTGGTCGCCGTTGCCGTGGAGACAGGGAGGATGACCCACCCTCATCCCACCGGTTTCCTGGGCGCCGTGGCTTCGGCCCTCTTCACTTCGTACGCAGCCCAGCGACGACCAATCACCACCTGGGGGCTGGGCTTGGTCAGGGAAGCCTGTCCAATGGCCAGGAACGTGGTTCAGTCGCTAGGCTTCGCTGTTGAGGAGACGGAGAGAGACTGGAGCTACTTCTCTGAGAAGTGGGAGTGGTGAGAACATTCTAGAACAGCAACAGGAAGTGGTGAGAACATTCTAGAACAGCAACAAGAAATGGTGAGAACATTCTAGAACAGCAACAGAAAGTGGTGAGAACATTCTAGAACAGCAACAGGAACAGGGAGTGGTGAGAACATTTTAGAACAGCAACAGGGAGTCGCAGAGAACATTCTACAACAGCAACAGAAAGTGGAGAGAACATTCTAGAGCAGCGATCATGTGATGATGTGGCTTAAAGGTCCGGGTGTCAAAATGTGCAGAGTTTAATTTTCAATTAGTTTTATTATCGAGGCGCTGCCTTATGTAAGTCCAGGGTTTTGCAGCTGAGTGATTGTGTTGACATAGGCGGTATTGAATTTGGATGATGTGAGCTAAACTGCTGTACGCTCGTCTCAGGGAGACAAATCGATGACATGCAGAAGTACCACAGCAGATCATCTGTGTTAGAATATCCACCCTCATAGAGCCCTTATCACACTTTAATTTTCCTTATAGTGATATAATAGTCGTCATAGGAATATTTATAGCCTTTATAATATAGTTAGTCCAATCAGAGGCCTCTTTCCTTTGTGATCCACACGTTCACCCAGTCACAGGTCTCTCTCTCCTGCAGGTACCTGCAACAGAGGGGCCTGTCTGAGGGGGCGGGGCCTGTGCTGTGGCCCACCCCCTACGGGCCAGCGGAGAGAGACGTGGCCTATAAGACCTTCAGTCTGTCCGGGTGGGCGGGGCGCAGCGGACATGATGCACCAATGATAGCCTTGGATGCTCTGCTGGGGGCGGGGCCAGACTGGGAGGAGCTGATGAGCAGGGCAGGGTTCCATGGAGGTTAGTGCTGGAGGGCGGGAAAGTGTATCCTTCTGTTAGGGAGCAGCGAGGCAGCAGGAGGTGGACTCTCCCTACTCATTCTTGTCTCCCTCCTCTTCTCTCCCCCCCTCTCTCCCTCCCCTTCTTCTCTCCCCCTCCATCCCGCTCCTCCCTCCCTCCCCTTCTTCTCTCCCTTCCCTCCCTCCCCCTCCTCTCTCCCCTTCCCTTCTCTCTCTCCCCCCCTCCTCCCCCCCTCCTTTCTCCCTCCAGGAGACAGTGACAGCACGGCGGTAATCGCCTGCTGTTGTTGGGGTCTCCTCCATGGCACGGAGGGGGTAGCCTCCTGCAACTACCTCCAGCTGGAGTACCGAGACAGACTGGAGCACAGTGCAGAGATACTGTTCGCCTTGTCTCACCTGGACTAGCACACACACACCACACAAAGACAGAAGAGACACAGAAGAGGGGAGGGGAAAGAGGAGGGGAGAGATAGTAGGGGAGAGGAGAAATGGAGGGCAGAGAAAGGTGGAGAATGGTAGAGAGGAGAAAGAGAGGAGGGGAGAGAGGAGAGATGGAGGGCAGAGGGGAGGAGGGGAGAGAAGGGAGAATGAGAGGAGGGGAGAGAAGGGAGAAAGAGAGAGGAGATATGGAGGGCAGAGGTGAGAGAAGGGAGAAAGAGAGGAGAGGAGAGAAGGGAGAAAGAGAGAGGAGATATGGAGGGCAGAGGTGAGAGAAGGGAGAAAGAGAGGAGGGGAGAGAGGAAATAGAAGGGCATCTCTTGTTAGCATCAGTGCTCCATGTGGTGTGTCACTGACGCAGGACATCGACCAGCTGCCCTACTGACCTGCTTCCTCAGGGGGGGCAGCGCTCTGCCAGACGTTACCATGTACTGCCCCCTGCTGGCTGTAGCATCCACAACCACATGCAGGGGGTCTCAAACATGCAACCCTGTATGTGCACATAAGGTTTACATCATGCGTAACAGTTAAATGACTATTTTTAAAATGCCACAAATGATGTCAAGTATCCTAGCCTGTTCTAAATCTAATCTCTAATCTGTAATCTCTAATCTGGACCGCATGGAGGTCTGAATATCTGGTGACTTTGAATCAACAATGCTGGTCTTTAAGTAGTGTCTTGTTAATGTTTGTCAAATAAATGACAAAATCAAACAAACAAAGGTTTCTGTAGTTAAGTTTAAAACTTTATTTTTTGGTCATTGTTGTTTTAATAGTTTTTTTGTATTTTCCTTTATTTTTTAATTGTTTGTATATTTCCCTATGAGAGAAGTGGGGAAGAGATGGGTTTCAGTACGGAACACAGCTTAAAAAACAAAAACAGATCCAATTTTTCGTTTAAAAAGCCCCTCCCTGATCTGAGCCAGAGTTTGAACTCTCCTTGCTCTCCGGTACATGAAGAAACAGGAGGCTACAGGAGTCAAAACAGCGTGTTGTGTTTTGAGACAGTGTCTCTCCTCCTCCAACGTCTGAATCCTTCTCACAGAGATCATTATCCCCAGACGATTCTCCTGTCCTGAACAGAGAGGAGGAGAGGAGAGAGAGGGGGAGGAGAGGAGAGAGAGGGGGAGGAGAGGAGAGAAGAAGAGAGAGAGGGGAGGAGAGAAGGGCAGAAAGAGAGGTGGAGGGAAGGAGAAGAGAAAAAGGAGGAGGAAAGAGGAGGATGAAGGTCTGGGGTCTTCTCTTCAAGGTCACCTCGTTGTCACCTCTTCCTCAGAACAGATGGAGCTACAAGCAGAAGGTCATTCTCCTCTTCCTCCAGGATGGGGAGGTGGGCAGCGGGGCAGGGTAGTCTGTTCTGGGAGGGAGGAGGACTGGGGTGGTCTCTAGTTTCCAGGAGGGTGGAAGGGGGAGGGGTGTGGTACCTGCATGGCTGGAGAGACAAACAAACATCTTACTCAAGGTTCGATGATGTGTGTGTGTGTGTGTCTGGTTTGTGTGTGTGTGGTAGCGTACCCTGGGGGATGTAGAAGTGTTGGTGGGGGCCCTGCTGGGGGTGCTGGGGCACCGAGCCGTGCCCCTGAGGAGGGGGCTGCAGCATCACCACCTGGGGGTGGCCGTGGGCCTGGTGGGGGCCTGGCATGCCCCCCTGGACGTGAGCCTTAGGGAGAAGAGTCAACGCATCAGAATGACCTGGGAGAACTGCATCCTGTTCTCAGTGTCACATGACAGGAAACAGTTTAAGAAGCTCTGATACAACCTGCCGACCTAAATCACCCCTGGAGACTAGCAGTGCTAGCTGCCCCAGGGGGTAGTTACCTGTGCTAGCTGCCCCAGGGGGTAGTTACCTGTGCTAGCTGCCCCAGGGGGTAGTTACCTGTGCTAGCTGCCCCAGGCGGTAGTTACCTGTGCTAGTTGCCCCAGGGGATAGTTACCTGTGCTAGCTGCCCCAGGGGGTAGTTACCTGTGCTAGCTGCCCCAGGGGGTAGTTACCTGTGCTAGTTGCCCCAGGGGGTAGTTACCTGTGCTAGCTGCCCCAGGGGATAGTTACCTGTGCTAGTTGCCCCAGGGGGTATGTGTGGGGGATTCCCTGGTGTCCGTGGAGGCTGTAGCCCTGCAGGGGGTAGGAGGCCTGGGGGGAGGTGTGGCCTTGGGGCATGCTGGAGGGGTTGGGGGCCGTTAGGGGCCCAGAGTGGTACAGAGGCTGAGGTTGGGGGCCCGACTGGGTATTCTGGAGAGACACCAGCAGAGAGTGTTAGGTTAGCAACAATCATGACAAGCTTAGAAGTCTGACAAGATGACTGAAACACGAGTGTGGGTGTGTCTCACCTGTCCAGGACTGTGTGTGTGTGTGTGTCTCACCTATGCAGGACTGTGTACAGGGGTGTGTGTGTGTGTGTCTCACCTGTGCAGGGGTGTGTGTGTGTGTGTGTCTCACCAGTGCAGGGGTGTGTGTGTGTCTCACCTGTCCAGGGCTGGGGGCTGTGTGCTGGGGGGGTGGCTGGTTGCTGGTGGGAGTGCTGGAGGGCTGTGGCTGGTGCACCGGCCCACTGTGATGGGAGAAGGACTGGGGGGCTGGAGGGGGAGAGGATGCATCAGAACACCACACAGACACCAGACAAGCTTATTGTACCACTGTTACTGCAGAGTTAGGGGGTGCATACTGTGGCACACCTCTACAGCAGAGAGAACTGTTTGATGGAATACATGGAATGTTTGGAGAATGCAGGTTTTAATGTCTCCCTCTGCCTCTTAAAGAACCAAATGTAAACATGCTCCTTCAGTGTAGCGACAAGCAGCTTCGTCTCTAGGGGGCGTGGCTGAGGCGCTGTCTCTAGGGGGCGTGGCTGAGGCGCTGTCTCTAGGGGGCGTGGCTGAGGCGCTGTCTCACCATAGAGGCCCTGCTGAGGCCCAGGGGGGCCCTCACCCTGGACTGGGAACTGGGGCCCCCCTGTGGGGCCCATGGTCTGGGGGTGGCCCCCACCCTGCCCCAGCATCCTGGCTCCACCTTGCAGCATGGAGTACATCTGGGGAAGGGAGACGGACGGAGAGAAAGAATGTAAGTGAAAGAAGAAAGGCCAGAGATCATTACTCCTCCTCCTCCTCCTTCCTCACCTGTCCAGGGTAGGGAGTCATGCTCTGCAGCAGCTGCTGCTGGCTGTACTGGGGGCTGTATTGCAGGTAGGGCTGTTGGAAGGGGGAGGCCACAAGAGGGGGGCCGGCGGCCGAGGCTGCAGCCTGCAGCATTGGGGGGGCCGAGGGCCCGTGGTCAGGGCGCTGGGCCACCACGGAGCCTGAAACAGAGGGCAGGGTTACACGGGGGAGGAAAGAAGAAGACGTGGAGGAGTGGGAGAAGAGGAGGTGAGAACACGTACCTTTAGCTCGTGGGTATTTGCCCTGGTTGACTGTAGACATGTACTGGTACATCTGTGGGGGCTGGAGAGAGGAGAGGAGAAAGTTAGAGGAGGAGACACAGTTAGAGGAGGAGACACAGTTGGAGGAGGAGACACAGTTGGAGGAGGAGACACAGTTGGAGGAGGAGACACAGTTAGACGAGGAGACACAGTTAGACGAGGAGACACAGTTGGACGTCGCCACAACAGCTCATTAAGAGTCATCTTCCAGTAAGCTGCTGTCTCAGTGTGTACCTGTACTGAGTGGATCTGGGACACGTAGGAGAGGTAGGGGGTGTTGTAGATGGGGCCTTGTCCTCCAGGGTGTTGCAGCACCACCGAGGGGCTGGGGGGGGTCGGCCTTGGAGGGGTGGGGGCCGAGCTGGGCTTAGACTGCACACGCGCACACACACACACACAAAAACGCACACAGTGTTAAATGGTAGCTTTAACTCCCCTGGTATCATCAGATATATTCTGGGAGGCGGGGCTTACCAGAGGCATGGGGAGTTTGACTGGGTTGAACTCCTTGGCGTTGGGGTTCAGGGTGGACTTCTTCACCTGCCTGAGGAGAGCAGGGAGCAGAGTTAGAGGACTAGCGCATTAGCATCCACCCAGACCACACCATGTTAGGACTAGCGCTAGCATTAGCATCCACCCAGACCACACCATGTTAGAACTATGTTAGCACTAGAATTAGCACTAGCATCTACCCAGACCACATCATGTTAGCACTAGAATTAGCACTAGCATCTACCCAGACCACAACAGACCCCACTTACTCAGTCACACCCTCCCCTCGCTCCTCTGCTTCCTGTCTGGCCTCCTCACTTCCTGGGGTCCTGGCAGGCTGGGGCATCCCTGGAGACTGCCTGTCTGGCCCAGGTCCTGCACCGGGGGAGGCATCCTGGGAGGGGGGGGTCAGGGAGGGGGAGGAAGCGGGGGGCAGCTTGGGGTCAGGTGGGGGGGAGGGGTCTGAGGGGGAGGCCTTGGAGGGGCAGGGCGGGGCCGAGTCTGTGGGTGGGGCTACGACCGCACTGGCTCCGCCTCCACTCGGCTGCAACTGAGGGAAGCCAAGGAAGGAGGAGAAAGTCAAACCACCTTTCACATAGATCAGGCACCTAAACTACGAGTCTCAATAAAGAGGACCTGTACCACCTGCAGCTACCTGACCACACAGGACACCATGTTCCGGAACAGAGAGGAGGAGGAGAGGACGTTCCGGAACAGAGAGGAGGAGGAGAGGACGTTCCAGAACAGAGAAGAGGAGGAGAGGACGTTCCGGAACAGAGGACGTTCCGGAACAGAGAGGAGGAGGAGAGGACGTTCCGGAACAGAGGAGAGGACGTTCCGGAACAGAGGAGAGGACGTTCCGGAACAGAGGAGAGGACGTTCCGGAACAGAGGAGAGGACGTTCCAGAACAGAGGAGAGGATGTTCCAGAACAGAGGAGGAAGAGTCTTACCCTGAACTCTTTTCCGAATTTGCGCAGCTCTTCAATCTGAGACCTCTGCTGGACTGATGAAGCTGACGAGAAGGAGAACAACAAACGTTACATTTTTATTTTTCACAAAAGTTTTCTACAAAATGTTTGTGCCGTGCATATACAGTCTTTTGTTCTTTTTTGACAAATATACACATTTTGAATATTGTGG